>CM060438.1:8900388-9500388 GCA_030545235.1 Helianthus tuberosus
ACACGAGATTACCTGCTAATTTTTGTGTATAAACACGTTAAATACCTGTTTACCTGTTAATATCTGTTAGTACACGATAAGAAATTAAATTAAATAAAACTCATTAGCCATGTGCGTTTGGGTTCCTTAATTCCTTTCTATTTTCATTCCTCATTCAATTCAAAAAAAAAAACCCTAAACTCCCTCTGTAACTCTCGGATAGCATGTCGTGTTCGTGTTAACATGTATTAACAGGTAATTTTCGTGTATAACAGTTGAGCAGTCGTGTTAACAGGTATTAACAGGTAATTTTCGTGTATATCGTGTCGTGTTCGTGTATGGGATTTCGTGTATCGTGTCTTATCGTGTCGTGTCTTATCGTGTACGGGTATACACAATATGCCAGCCCTAGTTATATGGAAGAGCACGAACAAACCTATGTTCGTGATCATTTGATTTGTTTACAAGCCTGATTCCACCTTCATGCATCATTGTCTTTGAAAGTTCGGTTATTATTACTTTATATGTTATTAAAAGCACATCGAATCGAAGATTATTACTCTTAACGCTTTTCAAGTTTTAACAATCTAGTAAAACTTTATTATCATTCCAAGTATCTTTACATGTATACTCTTCATCTTCACAACTAGTTCTTTTTCTCTTCCTTTATATACACTCCACCTGCCTCTACACACATTTGGTTACTTTGATCATCATGGTTGGACAAATATACGACAATTAAAGACCTACATACACGAAAAGTACCAAAGAAAGAATCTTGGTCAACCTCCGTTGACCACATTACATGATCAACATTCTTGTACATGCCTACTTTCAGTTAGCCCAGGTACGCTGCACCCCGTGGACCATCCTAGGACCCCAATGACCATATCTACACGTGAACACGCGCTAACCTGGACCCACATAACAAACATACAGTTTATAACGTTTCGGATAGAGCAAAAAAAGTTTATTATATTAGAGGATTTATGGGATTGCTTGATAAAAGCGTTTCTTTGCTTATTGCAAAAACCCAGGAATACGTATACCTATTCCGGCCAAAAACTTGCAAATGACGAAAATACCCTAAATTTGAAAAACGTATAAATACACTTGATGAGATGTCAACATTTTAATTATAGGAATATTGGATTTAAAAAACCTCAACTTTCACTATTTGGCCAATAGCACTCTCAACTTACGAATTGTACCATGTCACTCCCAACTTATTTTCCTCTGGCACTCACAACCTAACTGAACCCTAACCTAGTTAGTTTTTTTTGCTGACGTGGCACTTGTGTAGTGACGTGGCTTTTTTTAATGGCGTGGCATCTGATGTGGCACTTGTTTAGTGATGTGGCATCTGACGTGGTTTTTTTGATGACGTGGTATCTAATGTGGCACTTGTTTAGTGACGTGGCATCTCACGTCAGCTAATTGGATTAGGATCAGTTAATTTGGGAGTGCTAGAGGAAAATAAGTTGAAAGTTGGGAGGGTGTTGTACAATTCTTAAGTTGGGAGTGTTATCGGCCAAATAGTGAAAGTTAAGGTTATTTAAATCCAACAACCCTTAATTATAATATGAAAATTAGAGCCCTTTTTGTCATTTTACACATATCTGGCAAGTTTTTTGGTTAGGAATAGCATAAACAAAACTAAATTGATACTCAGGTGGCCTATGCACACATTATCCTTATTTAATAACACATACCATGTCGTCCAAACTTGATTCAACATGGAAGAGAATAACCGCCATTCCTTTTTCTTTAATCACCTCCGCCTATCATTAACAATAAAAAAAACATGTTAAGGACTCTTAAGGAATATATGATGCGTTAAATATGAATATATGATTACAAAAGCTTATATTACCACGATAAAAATCTAATTTTTTTTAAATAACAAAATTTAGGAGGGTATATGAATTCAAATACAACTGGGTGACCAGACCTTCAACCCGTTTGATCCATTTGATATTTTTCCTAAAGTAAATATTTGATTTGACCCGTTTAAGATCAAACATAATCGACCCTAAGCAAACGAGTCAAAATCACCACCTCTAAATTGCTATTGTATATAAGCAGAAACGGGGAGGTTAATGACTTTATGACTCACCGCACATGAGCATATCGTGACACCGACGTCTGCTAATGTCTTTGTGATGTCAGCAAGCATACCTATCAATGTGTCAATTAGTACCACATGTAGTAGTTACACAAAAGATTTGAAGTTTAACTGTTTTTTGTGTCTGGGGGTGTTGGATATGCTTATGTTGAAACTAATTATGTAATACAGATGTTAAAGTGGTGTAATAATGATACAACACTAATTATTACAAATTCAAGTAGCAATGATCAGATCATTAGTATTTCTATAATCATACTAGTTGTCGCTGTAGGGGTGCAAACAAGAGCCGAGCTCGGCTCGTTTATTATCTATTAATTAATATATTAAATAAAATAATATAAATAATAGACTTGTTTAGGCTCGTGAGCTCGATAAGTGAAACTCGGGACCGGGCTCCTTTACAAAACAAGCTTATTTTTAGGATCGGGCTCGGCTCGTAAACAAGTTTAAATAAGCTTGGCCCAGCTTGTTTACTAGACAACTTAAAAAAAGAGGTAAATGTTATTAGATATTAATAAAAAGTTAAAAACCAACATTACACTAATAAGGCTCGATAAGGCTGGGTAAGGCTCGACGAGCCTGACGAGCTTCACATGCCAGGCTCAAGCTCGGGCTCGAAAAATAAACGAGCTTTATTTTAGGCTCAAGCTCGGCTCGGGCTCGATAAGGCTCGGCTCGTTACGAGCTTTTTCTTGAGCCGATCTCAAGCAGCTCGCAAGCCGCTCGGCTCGTTTGCACCCGTAGTTGTCAGGGTGCTTAAGCAATATAGAACTAATAGTTATGTCATATGCTTGCACATTAGGGCAACAACTAATGGTAATCAATAATAATCCAAAAAAATAAATAAACAATTACCTCTTCGATCAATGCAAACGACACACATCCATTGAATAGAGTGTCCTTCAAAATCACTCCATGACGAAACTTTCCCATCACGCCAGCTTTCAAGACCGGGTAACACTTCCTTATACATTGGAACATCAGCGAATATCATTTTAGCAACACCATTCCCTTGAGAGAGCGGGTCCTCCTTTGACTTGGTCAGACTCAGATTTTTCAAATTTTTGTTATGTTTTCCATTAACCTTGGGAACCTTAATACCACTACCGTTTTTAAACTGGAAGATATCTTGACCAATTATCTTCATGGATGACATTTCCATGACATTCATGAGGATCTTTTCCCACGTGTGTTGGGTCCCTTTAGAGTAGTCGGTAACTTCTTCGGTTTCACTATCGTCTCCAGAATCAGCAAGAAATTCGTTCACAGACTCAGCTGTTAGTTCGGCTGCAGATTGAGCAGCTTGCTCCTTCAAAAACTGGACACAAAACGAAGCCAGTTTATATATAGGACCAAATTACTTGTGAATGAGTGGATTCAGGTTATACCTTGATCTCTAACGGATCACATTAGGAAAAAAATACAGATAAAAAGAAACGAGTCAAATGGGTTAAAAGCCACACAAAGTGTGATTTTTACGCATAAAACCTTCTAAATTAATTTATTTAAACAAGGGCGCCGTTAATATCGCCGATATATTGGTGATATATTGTTTATCGGTCCCCTGTCGAGATATCGGTGCAAAATACGGTTAGAAAATCACCGATTTCCCGATGTACCTTTCTTCTTAGTTCTACCATTCGTCTTTCTTCTTATTGCTGCTATTAGTGTTTTAAGGCTTAATTGTTAGTGTTTTAAGTCTTACTCAGTTCCTACTTGCTACAATTGTTATTGTTTTGCAAGTTGCAAAAGGTTAATTTGTTAATGGTAGGAGAGTATACTGAATTGTTAGTGTTAAATTGCTATATATATAAATTCTGCATGATATTAAAATTACCAATATCCCACGGCGATAACCGATATCCGATTTTTTACCGCATTAACTGCTTAGTGTCAAGTGTTAACCCAGTGCGACACGTTTTAAAGCCGTATAATTAAATTACATGTGTCTGACCTGGCCCGTTACCTGCACTACCCAGCCCCTTTTTTTCATCTCCAAGTAGAAACATACAACAATTCTTATTCAAGATAACTTACTTTCATAATCTTGTGTCTGGCACTGCGTGTTTTTGCATGTTGCAACCATTGCTTGTGTCTCTGGAAAGCTGACTTGCTAGAGAGTGCCTGATAGTAAAAAAAATAAATTTAAAAATATAATGTAGTTAAAAAGAAACATGTCAAATGGGTTGAAAGTTGTTTAAAATGTTAATACCTTTAAATCATTTTATTGAAATTTTTTATCTTTGTAATCGTATTTATCACACTAATTGTTTAAAAAGGTTAAAAGAGGTCCAGACAGAATTTATTTCAGACCAAACAGAGCTGACTCAATCAAAACTTACCCTTTTTACCTAACCCGTTACTAGAACAAAAATCCATGTTACTTATTCTTGAATAATAGTTGTAAGATGGTTGAGAAAAACTAACATTATAAGTCACTATCTCCACAACTTCAGCATTTGCAAGCACATGCAAGGGAGGTACAATATTTCCATTAACCTGTAGATAATTAAAAAAAACTTAAGTATACTTCAGATCTCCTTCACACGCAAAAAAAG
This sequence comes from Helianthus tuberosus, assembly GCA_030545235.1. NCBI lineage: Eukaryota > Viridiplantae > Streptophyta > Magnoliopsida > Asterales > Asteraceae > Helianthus > Helianthus tuberosus. The sequence goes on from CM060438.1 coordinate 8,905,054, forward strand.
GGAAAAGAAATTCATTAAACAGAAAGGACTTGCCTTTGCAGCGACCATACTGTTTCCAATATCAGTGTGTATCATATAAGCATAGTCGATGACAGTTGCTCCTTTGGGTAAATTTTTTATCTGTAACATCATGTGAAAAGAATAAAGTCAGCCCGGCCCGTTTGGTCAGAACCCATTTCTACCCATGAGACCCAATTCGCTCATTTTGCCACACCTCTAAATAATAAGAAAAATTATCGTTTTACCTCCCCCCTTGGCGTAAAAACAAAAACACGGCTACCCAAAAGATCCTTGGTGATTGTATCTACAAACTCTCTACAGCTCATGTGTCCAACAAACTCCTCTTGCCATTCTCTAATCGCATTGAGCCAACCGATCTGAAAATTCAAATTTTATCCATATAACTTAGGATAAATCACACACACATATACATATGTGTGTATACACACACACATACAACCTTCAAAAAATTAGAACTTCTTATGTATCCTTCTAAATTTCATAATACCGTATTTACAGTTTCATCATCCTCAGTAAATCCCACCAATAGCAAAGCTAAGATAGGGTCTGAGGAGGGTAAGATGTAGACAGCCTTACCTCTACCCCGTAGGAATAGAGAGGCTGCTTCCAGTGAGACCCCCGGCTCGCTAGTAGTTTTGCATCAAGCCTTGGACATAAGGCACATAACACTCAGCAATTGAGACAAAGGCCGATTAGTGCATGTACCCTTTGTCTTTCAGCTATCAACGCCACCACATGATGCATGATTAACCATCCCCCTCGTTTAACAAGATTAGAAGGATACGTATGGAGCTTTGAACTTCTAAAGGGTTACATATGAAATTGCTCCTATAATTTAGAGATATTTGATTTCGAAGATAGGCTTATGAGTAAATTTACTATCATACCCTTAGGGCCACATTTGTATTATTAAGGCAGACTGGTTTCCCTCTCGAGTTTCTGTCATTAGCCATTGTATCTCTGACTAAACCATTAACGACAATTTTCCCACTGTAGTGAGCAGCAATACCTCTTTCTGCTATCAAATTCATTTCTTCAGTTCTAATCTGCAAAACATAACATGATGGATGATGCATATAAAGACAATATATAATTCTAAAATACCAAACCAAATACCAAGTCACTACGTAAAGAATGACTATTATATCCTTTGAAAGTTACCTGCACTTCTAGACGAAACATGCTCTCATACAGAAAAGGAATTACAGTAGTATGAAGACTCTGATAGCCATTGGGTTTTGGAGTTGCAATGTAGTCTTTCATCTGTAAAATAGTTAAATGAAAAAGTTGTTATTTGATTTATTGCCAACATGAACAAGAGAAAGAGCTGAGTTTCGGTAAAAACTAGAGGTTGCAAATGTCGAAAAACCCTTTGGACTTTTGCTGAACTCGCACATACGTCCTTGAACTTTATCTTGGCATGATTAAATCCCTTAACTTATAAAAGATCAATCAAAAGGTCCCTGGAGTTTATTGTTAGCAAACAGGTACTTTTTTGCATTATTAAGTCCCTAAACTTGTAAAAGCTCAACAAATAGACCCATTTTTTCATGATCAATTCCCTAAATTTTAAAAAGAGATCATTGTCCTTCAGTTTTTCGAATTAAAGGATTAAACCATGCAAAATGAAATTAAGGGACTTATGTTCAAATTCAGCAAACGACCATAGGGTTTTTACTTCATTTGCCCTTTCTTATTAATAGTGGATGTCTTAAATATGATTACGACTGTAGATATTACAATATTAATCCAACTTTTTTTTGCACACCGTGAATTCAGATAACTGTATGCAATAAAAATACATCTAGGCTAAGTTCAACCAGTTTTCAGCACACTTAACGCGACTGTTTTTTAACTCATTTTTTGGACTTAACCCGTATGGTTTGTTTGAGATTAAAAAAAAAAGCAAACAAAATCAACCCTTTTATATATAAAAGGGTCAAAAAGGCCACCTCTAAAATAAGTTAAAACAAAAGAAAAAATGGCCAGTATACATACAGATCGAGGAACAGGCGTCCAGATTCCATGTACCAGCCCAAGAACATGGTAGCAAATCTGCATGAAATAGCATTTATGAGGCAAAATAAACAAACATGAATTCGTATGTTAGATTTCTCCAAGGGAAAACCGCATGAAATAGAAATTAACTTCACTTTTTCCTGGTCTCAGATTTTTGGCAATTAACTTTAAACTAGGGGCAATAAAGAATCCAACTTACAATTAATTACCCATTTTAGCAATCAGCCTCATTTTAAATGAGTTTACCCGTAAATTGCTGCTGATGTCTCCCTTGATACCTTGTTTAGCCACCACATCACCACATATGTAAAAATGCTTATTTGAAAAGAAGTTCAAAAACAATTTTTTTACAGGTTTAAAAAGGTGATCTTTCTTCATATATATATTGAAAACAATTATTAAATGTCGCATTAGATGCCACATGGCATATACATATAGAGAAAAACCACAAACAAGATGCAAATCAGCATATACATAAGTTTGTTTCCATTTGTCGCATATTTAAAGTTGATTGCTGTAATCAGGAAAAAAGTGTAAAGTTCATTTCTGTTCTGTGCAGTTTGCACAAGCATGGAAAGTGTAAACTTTACCTGTTGTGCATTACATAGCGGGCCCACACCAACACAAGACTTGGGTTTAACAATAATCCTCAGCTGTTAACCAGAATGCAAAAAAACATTTCAGATGATTAAAACTAGAAGAAACTCCAAATTCTAGTTAAACTGTTGTTGACCGCATTTTTAACTACCTGTGCAATTTGATTAACTTCATTTATTGAACCTTTTGATTTGACTACAGATTTATGGATGCTGCAAGCATAAGAGTTGAAAACTAAATACAATAAAATTGGAGGTTTTAGAAACAAAAATCTAAGGAAGAAATATCCATCAACTTACCTGTAAGGTTCTTTACAGACAGAAAGCACTTCCGTTTTCACAGTCATAAGGTCTAAGAACTGGTCCTCTTCAATTTTCTTAATCAAAATTTTATTTGCCTAAAACAAGAAGCAACAATAAGCCATCAACATGTAACTTTGCATTAACTTTTCGTATTAAATGGCAGCCCTGGAAGTTCAAATTTTTACATAGATCCTTTTAAATTTCATAATTAGCCTTTCAAAACACCAAATTTATATATTCACCCATTCTGTAGTAAATAAATTTAATTAACTTATCTGCCATTAAGCTGTTTCAGTAAATAAACTAAGAGAACATTATGCGTCAAGATGATTGACCGTGAATCACAGTAATAACACTGTTTTATTATTGTTTATTTAGTAACACAGACTATTATAAGTAACTGATTTTACTTTATTTAGCATGGGTGGTTAAATATAATACATACATGCATAAGTTTATACACACATATATCAATATGTATGTATGTGTATGAAAATTCATTTATGACTAAAGTACCTCTTCAATTTCTTTCTCCTGTTCTTTACAAAGTTCTGCAACTCGTCTCTTCACTGTAGCATAATCTTGCGGATTTGTGTACATGAAGGATAGATTCTCAAGCTCAGACTGCCAGGAAAGAAAACAATGTTAATTTTCTTTACAGTAAAAAGAGGACTCAAATATTGATTTTAAATATACCTTAATTTGGTACATTCCTAGGAGCTTTGCAAGAGGAGCAAAAACTTGCAGCGTCTCCATTGCAATGCTGTACTGCACATCGTAAAAATCCATCAGAATGATGCAAATTTGTATAATAAAGCTGTAAAGGTATTTGACCAATTTTAAGTTTTTAACCCCACCTGCTTATGTGAAGGCATATGTGAAAGAGTCCGCATATTATGTAATCTGTCTGCTAATTTAACAATTATCACCCGCACCTGAAAGAAGCAACTTTCAATGAAAAAAAATGCAAACCCAAAAAAAAGTTAGGATTTTAGGTAGCCAACTTTCAAAACTTACAATGAAAGATAATCTGACTGGAAAAAAGGTCAAAAACTATTATGTGGTTGATGCTTTTGAGCATGTTGACCTTTTCTGGCAGAATACCTGAAAAGCCGTTATCTTAGGGAATAATTACACCTATATATAACATACTTTCACCTTTTCGTCATTCTATGTAGAAAAAAATGATTCTTTTTCCATTGCATGTAACATTCTTCTAATTTTTACCTTTGTGTTTAGGTAATCTTCTATAGCAGGTAAACGTTAAAACTGACTAGAAACCAGATTTCTGATGGTGTGGGAATGTGCTACCATGCCACATCATCAGTTTACCTGCTAAAGAATTGGAACTATATAAACATAAAGGTGAAAGTAAATTACCTTCTTGTGTAATACAACCCTACTTAAAATTAAAATGTATATATATATACACACTTTTATGGTTTTTTCAGGGTTAAAATAAGTTGGCTACCCAAAACGAAAATCAGATTGAAGCACTTGACATAAGTACAAACTTAGAAATTCCATGAATATCTTACCTCCTCAGTCATGGCTAGAAACATTTGTCGAAGATCGTGAGCTTTCACATCTTGTATTGAGCGACTTTCATTTTTGTACTTCAACTTTCCAAGTTTTGACACCTAAAATCAAACTAGAATCACGTTTAACACATGCAATTTCTAGCAACAAAATTTCAACAATCACAACTGCAAAACTAAATAAAGGGCTGTTTGGAGTTGCGTTTTATGAAAATGATTATCTGATTACTGCTTTTTAAAATCGCAAATATCAGGTTCTAGCGTTTGGGTATAGGGAATCCAATTGTGATTATCTAACTGTTTAAGGGTCCAATACCAAACACCCCCCATATGCAAAAAAAATAGGACACCTAAGACATTATTCTCAAAACACAATGCCAAACACCCCTTATTGCAAAATAAAACACCTTAGTTTCTCCTTCAACAATGTGACGAACAGCGGCACCAAATTTTATCTCTATTTCTTCAAAAGTAACAAGATTTGTGTCTTCAACTGTGTCATGCAATAAACCAGCAGCAATTGACTCCCAGTCCAATTCCTTAATGAAAAAGCTAAGTCAGCGTAATGGTCTTAATTACAACATTATATAAGAAAAGGAGATAATGTATGTAAAGGCCACTTCACCTTTTTTCTCATCAAGGCCACCCATATATTCCCGACTAGCATCCGATTAGTCGCCAATTAATCACTAGTCGGAGATTCACCGAGTAATTTTCTTCTAATCGGCCAATTAATCACTAGATGGTCAATGGCGGCCCTAGGCAGCCCTAATCGGCCAAAAATTGGCGGTTCCGGACAAATTCCGGCCAATTATTGGCCAAATTTAGGCCATTTTCCGGTCAGACCTTGTAAGTTTCGGTGATTAATCTTGTCTACTTAAAAAAATGAGCCGATGAGGGGTTAAAACTCGTCTTGCTAAAAAAATTGCACGTAAAAATGTGCGTATACATATAAAACTGAAGATTACATACAAAAATCGCAATCCGATTAATCCCTATTAATCCCGATTAATCGCTAGTCCGTACCCCACCAGCCGACTAGCGCCCAACGATTCTTACAACACTGATTAAACCTACTTTATAGGCCAACAAAGTATGTATTTGGTATCATGTATGCCAATTTCAGTGGCAAACATGCCAGATGACGAAAAAGCACTTGACTTTATTTATTTGAAGAGAAGACCAGTTTAACTTATAACACACGTTAACACGTCATCAAAAGGTATTGTTGTCTTTTCAAAACTTTAAGGGGAATTTCTTCATATGAGAGGTTCTTGGCCAAGACGTAGTATGAATGAAACCAAATACGTACATGTGTGGCCTATAAAGCAGTTTTAATATATGGGTGGCTTAAATGAAAAGGTTGAATACTTGGATGGCCTCTACATACATTATCTAATAAAATTTTAAGAGAAGTTAAAGGGCCCACCAATTGCTGATGGGACGTCTAACTAGTTATTTCCGTAAAACCATTCATAGTATTTTGCAACTCACTAGTTCTCCAAGAATTTTTGCAACTTCAACGGGGTGAATGATAAAGGGTTCTCCACTTCGCCGTTTTTGCCCATTGTGTGCCTCAAAGGCCAGCTACACAAACAAAATTTAAGAAATCATCATCAACGCTAACTATAAACTTATAATAATCTTTTGCAAGTACACTGTTTCCTGGACATGAAATGCCCAATGTCAAGTTCAATGATTTATAATGCTAATTACTTGATTAGTAAATTGTAAGTCAAAGACGACGACTATGAAAACTTACATTTAAAGCATCGCGCACTAGCTTTAACTCATCAGATGCAAGGTATGCAATAGCAGGTTTAAGATCCTGTGGTAATCAAAACAAAAGGGCATTAGTAACCTTTATTCAACTGCTCAACTAAAATAATATTATTCATATAGCACCACTTATGTTATGCATGTCTTATCTCATATAGCAGATAAATCATTCAAAAGAAGAATCTCAAAGCACTATTGTAACATGCATCTATTATGTTACCAATGTATGTAAGCAACCATTGAAATAATGGTACCACATCACCATTTTACCTGCCATATGAAGTCACTTACATACAGTGGAAACAAGAAATAAGTTTGTTACATAGAATGGTTAAAAGAATATAGCGGATTATATGCACTGGCAATTTGGTGAAGTTCGTTACATTTGGTGTGAAAACCCAATTGAAATCAACCAAAGTTTTTTTTACCTTTTTATGCAATAACCCCTCTATCTATTAAATCATCTTCTGAACCTTTTGAACATTATTCCTACAGTTTCTTGTAGAAGAAATAGCATGACAAGAAATTCACATACCTCCCACAAATGTTCAGGAGAAACCTCATCATATCCTGAAGAAAAAGAAGAAGAACAACCCACTTCCCATTTCTTACAAGCTAGATGGAGCAATTTTGACCTTACAGGTCTTAGTGAAGATAAACGATCTGAAGCTTCACATCTCTGAAACAAAAGTTAGTAGTCAATCATAGATATTTAAGCATAGAAAAGCAATTTGCATCGTAAGATTCGTAACACATATAAATGGGCTAGTGTCATAAAAAAGCAACCTGTTATAGTATTATCCAAATCATAGTTGTTAAAAGCCATCGCCTCTTGCGCCTAGGCCCATTTTCCAAGCTAGGCGAGACAATTGCGCTTTAAGTCAAGGCAATTGCGCTTTAATTCTCTAGGTGATGGTTCAGGCGCAGATTTCGGCAAGATTCCTAGATTTTAGAGAGTTACCGGCTAAATTCTCTAAATTCCGGCAAGATTCCAGCCAGATTTCTACTTTTAACTAAGGAAAACTACTTTTCTACACTAATATTTTACAACTTTTGGTACTAATTAGATGATATTAAAAGTTATATGATAGCTTTTGTTTATTTTATTTAAAAAATAGTATTAATTTTCTAATACATAAAATATTTTTAATTTTTTTCATTGTGCGCTCTTTTTTTCTCAGGCCCTCGCTTTTTTTGCGCCTTGCACCTAGGCCCCAGGCGAGGCCTATGCGCTTTGAGTGCGCCTAGAGCCTTTAATAACTATGATCCAAATGTTCCACTTTGGTCATTGTACAAATTATCAAGCCAAATTAGTCATTGAACTTTGAAAATAGTTATATTTTGATCATTTTTATATGACAATAGTACCTCAAATATCGATGACAATTACAATGACCTGGGAGGAACTGTTTCAGGGTCATACTATGATACTATCATTTTTTTAACAAGATTTAATATATTGTACAATGACCAACATAGAAACATCTGAGAGCACATTACTATTTTATGAGATTAGTCCTTTATAAAATGTATAAATGATCAATAGCAGTGATGTAAAAACTGGAGCAAAATTTGAATAATGAAAAAACAGAAAAAGAAAAGTTTCTCAACTCTCAAGCTCACAGTTGTATTGGTTCTAAATCCAACTAATGTGCTGATCAAATTATGTGAGGGTAATGATACAAGATATAGTCTAACTTTTAACAAATCTTTAATGCGTATACACTAACAATCTCCACATTTCACACATGTATTCCATTCTGACTGAGTTGAAATTTAAAGAAAAAAAAAGTCTGTTCGTCTCCAGTTTCAATGATGCGTATTACCAGATTTTATGCAAGTTGTATTTTCAGGATTTTATCTCATTGACCCCAAGACTGCTTATTGTTTTAGTCAAACATCATTCAAGATTTCAGTTTGTCTTCTATTTTCCTAATAAAAATAATTTAAATGATTCGGTATAAATATGCATACATCCAATAAAAATATAAAAGCATACGATGATAGAACAATTTAGATCATTTAAAACTCACGACCACGCACTTCAGCTTCTACTTTTAAATCTTCTAATAACTAATCACTAAAGAACGTTTGTAGATGAAACATTATGACCTTATTTTCTGTTAGACTGACAGATAATTTCAAGTGTTTACTGTTTAGGTAACAGTTGCAATATATGAACACAAAGGAAACAGATCTGGAGATAATGCCACGGCTTATTCAACTCTCACAAAATGGAACATCATTATGTAACTTATGTCAAAAGGGCAATGACCTATGTTCGTGACCGCACTAGCGAATCAATCTTATTAAACACGTATTAGTGTCTACAACTACATAACTACATTAGGGATCAAGTTATAAGCAACAAACCTACCCCTTCATCGTAGTAGCGACAGCTTGTTTGTTTGGACAACATGTGTGATAATATCTTGCTACTTTTTCTGTAACAGTTACCATGAGACTCCACACTTTACAGTAACCTCCTAGGTCCAACAAGCATAACAGTATCTATGGCTTTTCACATGACTTAACACGCATATACATCCAAATATTAAACATTTACACCAGAGTTTTGTTTTCCTTTACATGGATATATGATTGCAACTTGGCTTACACAAACAAATCACATTATTACAGATTCTTATTCTACATAATTCCTAGCATCGAAGAAGAACGTGTTCAACAACAGGTCTAAATTGCAGGCATAACTCTGTACAACATTAACACGAATCACACAGCGTACACCACCGACCAGTTTAACCGCTAGTTTACAATCAAAACACACACTATCTAGCAAACTGACATAAAAGCCAATTCAAAATACAACAATATCAATAAGTATATGACAAAGTAAGCATTACATGAGCATGTCGAATCCTTCGTTCACTCTGTCCATTCGCCGTACTAGCAAGCGATCCAGTCAAAACCCTAGGCGCCTTCCACGCACACGTAACCGAACTACAGTCATACCTTCCACTTCCACTTCCACTTCCATCCGCTTTCGGATACTTACACACACTCACACACTCTAACGACACTGCAAAAACTCCACATATTCAATACTCAAACAAATCTAACCCTAACCTAAATCCAAAACCACAAAAAAACGGAAACAATTACAAACTACCTGACAAAAACGGAGCAGAAGCCATAATCAACGACAAGCATCGGAACCTGACAGTAATTTCAATCAATCGAGCTGTGCATGACTGTAAAACTCGAATCGAACATCAAACAAATTGAAATTCAATCAATTCAATCGATTCAATCGATTCAACAGATCGTATCGGATGAATACACGCGGAATCACCGGAGGTTAACTGCAGTGGAGGATTAGAGGATTCGTGTTCGTAATTATTGTTGAAATTAGGGTTTATATGAAGAGATTTGAGTGAAATTGAGAAGGATGATGCAGAATATGAGGAAGAGGATAATGAAAATGGTTAGCCGGAAGCCACAAAAAAAAGGTATTTTAGTGTTGATAAATTAATAAAATATTGTAAGAAAATAAAATGGGAGATATTTTTTTTTGGTATTTTGGTGTTGAATTAATAAAATATTATAAGAAAAAAAATTGGGAGATATTTTTTTTTGGTAATTTGGTGGTGAAGTGAAATATATTTGTTGAAAAATGACCGGTGGAAGGTGGTGGTGCGTTTTGGCAGGTTTTAAATATTCCAGCTCATGGGATTCATGCTATAGTAATCTATACATATAATAAAAGAAACCATTTAAGGGACACTTGTCATTATATTAGGCCATGTCTTATAGATAATTATTATTTTAGTTTTAATCTCTTCTAATTAATTACAGATAACTCTCATACTAAATATTATTTAGTTTAATATCTTATATGTAATTACTAGATTATAATCCCGTGTATTACACGGGTTGAGTAAATAAATTTATATACTAAATAATAAAACATTATATCTTTAAAAACTTCATTTATTGCACGTGTTAAATAAACATAATTTTATATATTAAATAATAAAAAAGTTATATATATAAGAACCATATTGTACGGGTTGAATTAATGTAATTTTATATACCAAATAAAAAAATTATATCTTTAAAACCACATGTATTACACGGGTTGAATAAATGTAATATTGTTTACCAAATAATAAAATAATACATCTCTAAAAAACCTCATTTATTACACGAGTTAAATCAATGTAATTTTATATACAAATAATAAAAAAGTTAGTAAATGTAATTTTGTATAGTGAAAATAAAAATATTTAATATATTAATACAAAGTTTGGTTTTCGTGATAAATAATTTGTTTTATTTAAAATGTTTTAAATTAACAATTTACAATTTCGGATAATATTTTATTAGAAAAATAGAAGAATTGTATTCGAAATTTAAAGTAGGATAAAATTTAATATTAGCTCATTATTCATTTAATTAATATAAGATAAGTTTGGAAGTGAGGCGAGAAAATCATAAAATAAATACCTACAATGAACGACATGTGTCACGCATTAATGTTTTATTATATAGTATAGTATAGATAAAAATTTAGATTGATATAAATAGATTATTTTGTTGTAGCAAAATTTGTTCATGAAGTCTCAATAAATTTAACCCATTATTTAAAACTCCGTAAATGTATAAATGATAAATAATATTAGTTAGAGTAAATTACGATTTTGGCTCTTGTGGTTATATCACTTTTACCCGTTTAGCCCAAATTTTTTTTAACATCTGAGCCCCAAACGTCTTTTTTTTCTAACCCTTTTGGCCCCTAACACTAACCACATCCATTAAATGTTAGGGGCCAAAAGGGTTAGAAAAAAGACGTTAGGGGCCAAAAAGATTAGAAAAAAAGACGTTGGAGGCTCGGATGTTAAAAATTCTTTTTGGGCTAAAAGAGTAAAATTGATATAACCACAGGGGCCAAAATCGTATTTACTCTATTAGTTAAATAAATAATATTGTAAATGAGAATGAGATTAAACTAAATAATAATTATCCATAGGAAATTAAACTAAATAATATTTAGTATGAGAATTATCTATAATTAATTAAAAAATATTAAACTAAAATAATACTTATCTATAAAACATGACCTAATATAATGACAAGTGTCCTTAAAATTGTTTCTTTTATTATATAGTATAGATTATTTAGTTTAATCTCCTCTTATCCTTAAATTTTCTCTTCTACCTATCTTAATTAAATAAATAATAAATTAATATTAAATTTCATCCTTAAATATTGAATAATAATTTTAAAATTAAAAGTTCTTAAATTTTAATCATAAATAAAGTTAGGTATCAACTAAAAAATTATTTGTTGAATCACAAGAAATAGAAGATAAATTTATACGTATATAATTAAAATAAGAAAAAAATTATAAATCTAAAAAAGATAAATCTCTAAATATATATAAGAATAGAAGGATAGATCTTTAAATATATTCTTAAATAGGCGAGGAATATATAATAACATAGAAAAATAGATTAATACATTTAAAAATGAATACTTAGATAAGCAAAACAAAATGTAAAAAACACAAACGATGTAAATATACATTTACAAATATATAAAACAATTTTTTTTTGTCATAATGTTTTTGTTCTTTGGTATATAAAATTAGATCTATTCAACCCGAGTAATACACGAACTTTTTAAACATATAACTTTATTTATTATTTACCATATAAATTACATTTATTCAACCCGTACAATACACGGAGTTTTTTTTTAAGATATAACTTTTTTTATTATTTGATATATAAAGTTACATTTATTCAATCCGTGTAATACGGTTTTCAAAGATATAATTTTTTTTATTATTTGGTACATAAAATTATCTTACCCGTACAATACATAGGGTTCTTAAAGATATAATTTTTTTATTATTTAATATATAAAATTATTTATTTAACTCGTGTAATAATACAGGATTTTTAGAGATAAATTGTTTTATTATTTATCATATAAAGTTACATTATTTAACCCGTGTAATACACGGGGTTCTAACCTAGTATAGTATAATAATGGTTCTGATAATACTAATAACGGTAATGATGTTGTTCGGTTGGTATTGGTTTGGGTCGGGTTCAGTGGCGAAGCTTCGCCCCCCCCCCCCCCATTTTTCCGAAACCGGGGGGTGGAAACGTATATACCTAAAAATTTTCTATACGAAAGTACTATTCATAACACTACGCATCGAAAAATCCGAGGGGTCGGGCGCCCCCTCGGAATTGTGCTAAGCTGCGCCCCTGGTCGGGTTGTGATGGTACCGGTATTCAGTATAGTTTACAATAAAAGAAGTTTATGTACGATGGTTTCATTAAGTTGTACATTGCATGCAAGTTCATTGATGGCGACATCATCATAAAAGATTCCACTTATCTCGATAGCCGATTCAAATGTCTTAATCGTGTAGTGGATCCAGGTTTTTTTCTATGGGTTCGGCTTTTTTCATTGGTTAGATATCTCGCAACCAAACATTAGAAATTCCTAGTAGGGGTTCGGAAGCATTAACTCTAAAAAATTTAGTTTTAAGAGAGCTGAATTATTACATTAAAGGGTGAAGGTAATGAATAATGTCTTTATTAGACATTTGGGTCATTCATTTTGTATCTAAAGGTTATCATTCACTTGCAAGTTGCAACGTTGCCACCTATGCAAGGTTGGTATTACTCATCACTCATTAGTTTGTTTGCTTACACACGTACGACACTGCTTATCGAGGTTTACTTTATGTTGTTGCTGGTCTTCATCTTCAACATTTCTACTTTTAGTACATAGTCGTTGTTGTTGGTCTTTGTCTGCGTTGCTTCTGCTATGGTTCCATCTTGAGTTCGAAGAACGGAAAGTGACCGGAAAATTACTTCCTCTCCAGTGTTTTGGTGGTTGCCTTTGTTGGATTTTGGTGATGTTTATCGGTTTATATCTCAAGTAAACAAATCATCCCCTATTTTGTTTTTTTTTTTCTCTAGGGTTTCCCCATGAATAAGTTTTTCGTTTCTTGATCTTCAATTACAAACCGTAATTGAAGATGTGTCAAGTTGAAATTGTTTGCCCAAATTCAATAGCTTTTATTTAGGTTACATAAATCGGTTTTTCGTTTAATTAGGGTTCTTTCTCTTGAAACTTGTGATTCGTCTCTAATTTTTTATGAATAGTTCCTTTATAATGAATAGGACGATCAAGCGACTAGACCAAAATAACGCATCTGATGATCGGAGATTTTGGATAACTAACCGGAGTTTCTGGAAAGCATGAGCATTTGGTATTGGTGTAACACCCCAAAAACTGATTAATATGAAAATAAGTAAAAGTGAATAAAACCTAACTTAGTTGATGGGTTATGATAAATGATAAGTTAAATTATGGAAAATGCTTGAATTAGATACTTAACAAACTTGGAGGGTGTAATGTGAAAAGTTTTAATTAAAAGGGATTAATAAGGTGTAAACCCAAAAACACACACCTGGTGCGTGTTTTGGGATCGACCAGAGCAGGAAAGACAAGGGTTAACCCTTGTTCTTGCAAGATTCATCAAATCAACAAGGGAATTCAAGGTCAATCAGTTGCATGTCATCAAATTTTCGATTAACTTAACATACTCAATAGAGTGGTAAGTCCAATTTTGTGTTTTGATGAATCGTAGGAATTGGGTTTCGCCCAAATCATGAGTTTATGAGAAACTTTGTGTAATTGAAGGTTAAGATAGTAAAATAAGGCAGAATTTATGTTTGATTTTGGTGGTTTGGTAAGATTGTAGCAAAAACCCACTTGTTAAGAAGCTAGTATAAGTAGGATGATTAATTAAAATCATATATGTAAATTTTAGATGTATAAGCTTGTTTGTGATACATGAATGATGAATAATTTGAGGTAGGATGAAATAATCATGTAAAATAGAATGATTGTAAATGTTATGTGAAAGTGAACTAGTAAAGGTATGCTTTATAAACTTGTACCTTATGCTTTAAATACGATGCCTACCAAGTGTTCGATGAAATGCTTAAGAGATGGATATATGTGTAATGTAGAAAAATGATAGAATGAATTGGTTGGACTAAATGAATGAACGAATGTGTTAATGTAGGCGTGAAGGAAGAAGGTACAAATACTAGGAAAACGGAAGGTGCACAAAATCGAGGTATGTTCCATTGTACATACAAATTTTATTTGAATACTAGTATTAGGCATCTCTAAATGATTGCCTCCAATCTCTCTTGCAATCAGCATCTCTAAATGATTGCCTCAAATCTCTCCTGCAATCATTCTCTTTAATTGTATAGATTTTCTATTTTTGTTATAGGAGGATTTTACTCCTTATTCTTTGTTCAATTCTTTGTATTTATACCCTTGTAATTTTCTATGTAAGATCATTAAAAGTTGTTACTATCTCATGGTATCAGCCTTGATCCTATCCCCTTGATTGTATTCTGCCCCAATCCTTCTTCTTCCCTCATCATAATCTGCCCTAAACCTTCTTCTGCCATCGCCCACCCAGATCATGACTACCTCAGCCGATCTTTCCACAATTCCTCTGCATTCTCTTAGCCACCTCATCAACATCAAACTCGATTCCACAAATTATCTCCCATGGGAGAAACAAATCACCCCGGTTCTCTTGTACATTGGTCTTGTCGGCCATGTAGATGGTTCAAAATCATGCCCACCCGAAACCATCTCCTCCAACAATGAAACAACTCCCAATCCAGCCTTCGCAGCCTGGAAATCCGCTGATCAAAAGGTGCTCCTGCTTATAAACTCCACCCTCACTGAAGAAGCTATGTCCGTAACCATTGGCCATTCCACCGCCTTGTCCGTTTGGAACGCATTAGCCACTGCGTACAGCCACTGCTCAATTGAGCGTATACACAATTTAAAGGACAGCCTCAGAAATCTTCAAAAGGGAACAGGTTCTGTTGCAGAATATGGCAGAAAATTTAAAGCCCTTTCAGATCAGCTCGCCTCCATTGGTCATTCCATAAGTGATGAAGATAAGCGCCACTGGTTTCTCTGTGGTTTGGGCGCCTCTTTTGAAAGTTTTTCCACCTCCCAACGAACCATCCGCCCCGCTCCTGCCTTTCAAGACCTTCTTGCCAATGCTGAAAACCAGGAACTTTTTGTTCAAAAACTCCATGGACCAACCACCACTGAAGCTGCCTTCTATTCCAACTCCTCAAAACCAAATCGATCTTCCTCTTCCCGAGGCAGAGGACTCTATCAATCCTCCAATGGACGTGGTAATAACTACAAAAAACGTCTTCCTCATTGTCAACTTTGTCGCAAAGGTCACTACGCTAGTGCTTGTCCTACTCTATCTTCTTATGCACAAAAAGCCACTCCGGATTGGACAGCCGACTCAGGTGCGACAACCCATATGCTTACTAATAATCATGGTTTAAAAGATTCTAAACCTCACACGGGTAACATGAGTGTTATTTTTGGCAATGGCCAAACATTACCCGTCACTCACATTGGGAACACAACTCTAAATAACTCATTGTCTTTAAAAAATGTTATTGTTGTTCCTAATCTCACAAAGAATCTACTATCAATTAGTAGACTCACAAATGATTCTCCCGTAGATGTTTTATTCTCTAATGATCATTTTCATATTCAAGACCGAAAAACGGGGGAGGTTCTTGCTAGAGGCACTTGCGAGAATGGTTTCTATGTTCTCACCCAAAGTCACAAGTCTCTTGTTGCCGCGCTTTCGGCTTCTCATCTTCGTGCTTCGTTCAATAAATGGCATAGTCGCCTAGGACATGTTTCTTTTGATACTATAACGAATTTAAATAAACTTGGTCATCTCTTTGTAACATCTTTATTACCAAAACCAGGTTTATGTAATTCTTGTGAGTTATCTAAAGCTAAACACCTACCCTTTGTTGAAAATAACAAACGCGCACAACAAGTCTTAGACTTGATTCATTGTGATCTTTGGGGACCCGCACCAATTGCCTCTACCGATGGCTACTTATATTATGCAATATTTGTAGACGACTACTCTCGGTTCACATGGTTTTATCCTCTAAAGGCTAAATCCGATTTTTTCAACATTCTCACCATTTTTCTAAACTTTGTCCAAAACCAATTTTCCAAAAGTGTCAAAGTTTTTCAAAGCGATGGTGGAACCGAATTCATAAACAATCGAGTTCAAAATTGTTTTCAACAGCATGGCATACATCATCGCTTGTCGTGCCCTTACACACCGGAACAAAATGGTCGGGCCGAACGCAAGCATCGACATATCACCGAAACCGGTTTAGCAATGATGTTTAATGCTCATGCTCCCTCAACATTGTGGTTTGATGCTTTCACTTCTGCCACTTACATCATAAACCGTCTCCCAACAAAACTTCTTGAAAACAAATCCCCTTTTGAACTACTTTTTAACCAAACTCCATCATACTCCAATCTTCGCATTTTTGGGTGTCTAGTCTACCCCTATCTTCGTGACTATACCAAAAACAAATTATTACCACGAAGTGCTCCTTGCATCTTTATTGGATATAGTCCGCGATACAAAGGTTTTCGTTGTCTAGATCCCACAACCGGTCGAATTTACACCACTCGACATGCCAAATTTGACGAAGATGTTTTCCCATTTCACACTCCTTCCAAACACTCCGACTCCTCAAACCTTCCTTTCACAAATTTTGAAGATTTTTTACCTTCCCCAACATCTCAAAAACAACCAACCACACCTACACCTTCACCCACCTCAAACAAAACATGTACCCAATGCCCCTATACCGAGCCTAACATCACTCAATCACCAACCACCAGCCCAGAACCGTCTTCTCCCAGCAGCCCACCAACCGACAGCAGCCCATTATCCGAGTCTGAGTTTCTCTCATCTCCTAGCCCAATACCAAATCCTCTTCCCTATTCGGCCCAACCTATTACCCCTCCATCCGAAAATCTCAATCCTAACTCAGCCCAATCCTCTCCAATTCAGCAGACTGCTTCAACCCAACAATCTACCACATCTTCCACCCAGCAATCCCATTCGGATCCTCTGGCCCAACAGTACACTTCAGCCCCAAACCAACCCATTAACACCAATACTCACCCCATGACCACTCGGTCAAAAAGTGGTATTTTTACCACCAAACATTGTGCTAACTTATCTCACTTCTACAATCATTCTCTTCATCATTCTCTTCTCTCCTCACACGTCCCCAAAGGAATTAAAACCGCGCTGAAGGATTCCAACTGGGTTCGTGCCATGAATGATGAACTTCAAGCCTTACATTCCAATCACACTTGGCATCTTGTTCCTCGTCCCACTTCAACCAACATCATTGGTTCAAAATGGATTTATCGGATCAAATACAAATCCGATGGCTCCATTGATCGCTACAAAGCTCGACTTGTAGCTCAAGGTTTCAACCAAGTTCTGGGTCTAGATTTTTCACACACATTTAGCCCCGTTGTTAAATCATCCACAATTCGAGTTGTCCTAAGCCTTGCCACCATCAACAAATGGAAGTTACGACAACTCGACGTCAACAATGCCTTTTTAAATGGCAATCTTACGGAGACCGTCTTTATGGAACAACCACCGGGTTTTCAAGATCAAACTCGTCCGAATCATGTGTGCAAACTAAATCGTGCCATTTATGGACTAAAACAAGCTCCACGAGCTTGGTTCAAACGATTAAGTTCCTTTCTCATCACACTTGGTTTCCAATGTAGTCGAGCCGATCCATCCTTGTTTATCTTCAAAAACAATGGCACTTTAATTTACATCCTTGCATATGTTGACGACATAATCATCACGGGTAACAATGAAACCTTCATTACCACATTCACTAGTCGTCTTCACAAGGAATTCAAAATTAAAGATCTCGGCAATCTAAGCTTTTTTCTTGGTTTGGAAGTCACCCATACCAAAACCGGGTTGTTTCTCAATCAATCCAAGTATGCTTATGACATACTTTCGCGAGCCGGCCTGCTTGATTCCAAACCCGTTTCCACTCCTCTCACTCCAAAAGACCTTTTCCACTCTACCGGTGACCCATTTCATGATCCAACTCTTTATCGGTCTCTAGTCGGTGCCCTTCAATATTTAACCATCACTCGACCGGACCTATCCTATGCCGTAAATCAAGCTAGTCAATTCCTTCAAAATCCTACCACTACTCATTTTCAGCTTGTTAAACGCATTCTTCGATACGTCAAGGGGACTTTATCACACGGCTTAACCTTTGATAGACCGCCTAACACTGTTTTACTAGGTTTTTCTGATGCAGATTGGGCTCGTTGCATTGACACTCGAAGATCCACCTATGGTTATTGTATTTATTTGGGTGGAAACTTGGTATCTTGGAGCGCGAAAAAGCAACCAACGGTAGCACGCTCAAGTTGTGAGTCGGAATATAGAGCCATGGCTAACACCGCTTCGGAGCTTATTTGGATCACTCATCTTCTACGTGAACTGCATGCCTTACCACCAGGACCGCCAACTCTTTTATGTGACAACAAGAGTGCTCTTTTCCTAAGTCAAAATCCCATCTCCCACAAGAGAGCTAAGCATATCGATCTTGACTACCATTTCATTCGAGAGTTAGTAGCCGCTGGTCATCTCCACACAAAGTTTATTTCCACGGATCAACAAGTTGCCGACATCTTCACCAAAAGTTTACCCAAACCTTTATTTGAAAAGTTTCGAGCAATGCTTCGTCTACAACCACCTCCATCTTGCATTGACGGGGGGTATTAGGCATCTCTAAATGATTGCCTCCAATCTCTCTTGCAATCAGCATCTCTAAATGATTGCCTCAAATCTCTCCTGCAATCATTCTCTTTAATTGTATAGATTTTCTATTTTTGTTATAGGAGGATTTTACTCCTTATTCTTTGTTCAATTCTTTGTATTTATACCCTTGTAATTTTCTATGTAAGATCATCAAAAGTTGTTACTATCTCAACTAGCCTAAGGACCCGTGTATTACACGGGTTGATTAAAGATAATATCGCTTCATCATCGTTGTTTACATAAAATGTTATGAATATATACACGTCTTGAAACGGATCATGTAAAAACTTTTTATTAACCATCAATATGCAGATATCACAATTCGTTGAAAATCTCATTATACACCACATTAGTTGTTTTATCTGTAGATTTTCCGTTGTTGTCAAGTATGAGTATTTTGACCCCATTTCTTGTTTTCACCCTTGATAAGGCAACATACAATTGACCATCAATATGCAGAAATCACAGTTCGTTGAAAATCTCCTTAAAGTTGTTAAATTGATATATATATATATATATATATATACAGCTTAAGAACCCGTGTATTACACGGGTTGATTAAAGATAATATCTCATCATCATCATCGTTTACATAAAATGTTATCAATAAATACACGTGTTGAAACGGATCAGGTAAAAACCTTTTATTAACCATCAATATGCAGAAATCACAATTCGTTGAAAATCTCTTTATACCCGCGAATTTCACAGGCTGCTAAAAGAAAATATCTTTATTATCACCGTTGACATAAATATTATGATTTTATACGCACTAAAACACAAACAAATATATTAGATTACGACGACAAATTGAAATACATGTATATGCAACGATCACAATTCGTTGAAGATCTCTTTATAAACCACATAGTTTAAGTACCCGTGTGTTACACGGGTGGTCTCACAATAAATTATGTTATTTAACAATATTGACATAAACTTTTAAATGAATGAAACGTTGCATTACTTAGGTAAATATTAAATTACAATTAACTGAGAAAAAATCATATGAAAAAAAATCACAAGTCCTTAAAGATTTTCTTTATGCACCACATTTGAAATTCATTGAGACGTTGCTACTTCATCAATCATCAAGCTTCAAACCATCCCCCCACAAACGCTACCTCAAACCTGACAACCTCTTTCCCCAACTTTGCAAGTTCCTTAATGGGAACCTCCTTCCCACTCCCACATTAACATGACCCAGATTGAATATTTTTCCAACAAAAACGACACTAAATAAGCAAGATCATCGATGTGCAAGAACTCACGCATCGGCGACCCTGGACCCCACACCACCACTTCCTTGTCTCCAGAAAGTTTGGCATCATGAAACCTCCTCATCAATGTTGGCAAAACACATTCATTCTCAGGGTGGAAATTGTCGCTAGGACCATATAAGTTTGTAGGCGTTGCTGAAATCGCATCCCACTTGTATCGAATCCTATACACTTGGCTTTGGGTATCCGGATCCTATGCAAAAAGTTGATAAAAAAATATTAAAAGTATAAAACTTAAGTCAACCATATATTTTTTGTATGTGAGGAATACATACCAGAGAAACAGGTGAAGATATAGCAAATTTTGAAGAATATTTAATCTCTCAAATTTCAAATAATGGAAAAGATCATGAAGCAAAACTCAATTTAATCAGCTTGTCCTCAAGTTCAACCCATATGCCTTTTTACAATATGCTTTTAGTGCTAATTTGAAGTTTAAAATTAAGACATTTATAGCTTATAAAAGAATTAGATATATAATTAGATATAATCACGATTAATGAATTCCAAGACTTATCATTAAATAGTTTTATTTGATACTTATTTTTAATTATCCCTACTGAATGGATAAATTGAAAAAAAAAATAGCAGCAACAAACATCATAGCTTGCTAGCATCAATTGGGTAAGATATTTATACCTAAAACTGAACATTCAAGAACTCAATAGTTTATATTATTTCTAAAATATAATGAGGGATTACCTAGTCATAAGCAAGCATTCATGGAGTAGGTTTCATTAAATCTATGAAGCTAAAACTATAAACTCTCAGGGTTTATGCATCATATAAATTCATGATTACCCAAACACACACCTGGGCCTAATGAAACAGGATTGTGAGAAAGATGATAAACTACAAAATTTCAAGGGTAATAAACCACGGGAAGCTGCTTGAGACCAAAATTTGAAGCAGAATTTCCAAGTACCTTTTTCATTTCCTCTAATCTATTGCCTGTAGTATTGTAAGTGAATAGCAAGTCCTACAGCGTCACAAGAAAATCCAAATTAAGTGTGAGGTAGCATCACAAAACCTATATCATTACTACTTTAATCAACACAATACTTGCCTGGAGCGATGTATCCATATGACCCGGCGACCCGTGACATGGCATGCTGATAATTGGCAAAATTCATTAGCTTCGCGAGCCCGAAATCAGCCAAATAAGCCTCATATTTGCAGTCGAGAAGAATGTTGTTGCACTTAATATGCTAATAATATCGAACCGGAGATGGACTTCACGAATCTGATAATCGATCTCCGGTGATTATTAGTTTAGTTAACTGATATAAGTCTTACCACAAATACCCATGTTAATCGTTTAATCAACTATACCATCCTGCAAATCAAACAAAAGAATAACAACTTTATGAAACGGAAAAAGATTACGGCTAACTCTTACAATCGATCGATGAAAAAAAAAAGATAAACATAACAAATCAATAACACTGATGTCACCAAGATTGTATGTGAAGATATATAGAGAGAGTTAAGCACACGTTTTATTTTAGTTTGTTGTGATGTTACCTATGTTATATTCATTAATTTCCTCACGTCTTCTATATACAGAGAGGTGATTGTATTGTATACTTACTTGATTTTAATGCTTTATGGTATCAAAGCACCAGGTAGGATCGTTTACTTTTCTGGTGAATCTCTTGTGTGCTTTACTCCATATCTTTAAGCTAACTCTCGGAGTCGCTAATTCCAACGACGTCTTATTGTATCAATCAATCAACATGAACATAATCAGGCCAAACTACAAAGTCAACGCTAAAAAATCACAAAGTTATGTAAATTGTGAAAATAAAAAAAAAATCTTACTACTTTGCAATCTTCAACAAAGTTAATGTTCAATTGAATGAATAAGGTGGAATCCACACAATGTTCGAATATTAACAATGATCTTACCACTTAGATAACAATTACACATAAATGCTACAAAGTCTATGTATTACCTTGATTCCACACAATGTTCCATGTCTTGCTCGCCCTATACTCTTTTGATGCCATGGCTTTCTTCCCGTACCACTGACCTCGCTGGTTGTTTTTTGTCGAATGGCTTCCCTGTCAAATGGGTCCACACATTACTTATAAAAAATAAGTTAATATAAATATCCCAAAGTATAAGTTCTAAGGTTAATGGAAAGAAGATAACATATCAAATAAGTGTCAAAATGTATACCTCTATAAGTTCATAACTATGTGAATATTTCTTGCGAGTTAAATTATATATAACATATCAAATAAGTGTCAACATGTATACCTCTATAAATAATTTTTTGTAATGAAAGAAATTTTGTATTAAATCTATAAAAAAAATAAATTGGATTTAAATAACAAACCTGCTTTTCCCACTTTTATATAAAAGTAGTTAACTCTTACCTAATAAAAATGTCCACATTAAATAGGGTGTGCATATATATATATATATATATCACTAAAAGCATCAAATTGCATATTTAGGTATAATTAATAGTAATTATGTTACATCAAATGGTTTTATAAAGTATACAACATCAAGCCTCTTGACACCATCTTTGTTGATGTTTCCTCTAGATAAGAAGATACATTTTACGAACTCACTGGACCACACTTTTCATAAATTCAGCTCAGGAAATATCTTTGCCCAATAATAATACATAAAAACTCTACTAATGTATCTGGCATTCTGGCTATTGTATTCAATATTTACAATCTAGAGCGAATTCTATAATTAAAGAATTAGTATTAATTTATTCGTTTTATACTATTATAAATGGATAAATTTGATTAACATGTATAAATTCAAAGAAGATAAAAATTTATTCCTAATATAATTGGTGAATCATCCTGTAGGCTAAATGATGAATCCATATCACAAATAAATTCCAATATAGCATGCATAAAAGTTGTATCCAATATAAATGAGCCACAAATTGCCACTTCATCAATTCTTAAAAGATTACCCTTTTTAACCAGACCCGCTTTGACCCGTTTTAAACATGCATATTTGATAATGTTATATTTACAATTTACATATCACATGAATTGAATAATATAAAACGAATAAACGATATAATTCATAAATATCTAAAACTTATTATAATATAATGAAACTGGGGAGATAAACTCACGGTACTTATCCGGCATGTTCTTGAAGGAGATGATATTTGAATTGTCCCCTGTTGCCTTCAATTTGCTTTGTAGTTTCCGTATAGCCACATGCCTCTGCTCCATTTTTCCAATATATCACATAGCAAGATTATTTAGGATGTTTTATGCATTACAAATCCACTTGTAAGCGACATTAAACCTGTTCCACCTGTTTGACTCGTTTCTTTTTTAGTTAGCTTTTTTAATTGTTAAATCGACAGATTAAAGATAAAACAAAATCGACCCATTATTAACTGGTCGAAGTTGCGAAATCTATATTGATGCCAATTTCCTTTGAATGCACATAACAAAAAACAGTAAAACATGTGAGTTGCCAGTTTACTTACACCTGTATTTACAAAAAAAAAAAAAAAAATTAACACTTACCTTGGAATGAAACTGGAAATCATCCTCCTTTACTACAAATGGCTCACCGGTTGTTGAAAACCATCCCTCTATTCCGTAATCACCACAATGGTATGGCTAACAATCACCACCGCCCACAACCACTAACAACTCATCTGGCACCAGATTTTCGCACTCAAACCACCAGCTCCACTCATGCCTCTCTATAAAACAACAATTAAAAAAACACATAACTCCAATACTTTTCCAAATATATGTATTAGTTCATTTACCATAAAAGTTTAACTTTGTCTCAATCTTAGCATACCAGCAATAACAAAAACTCTATGTCCAATTAGTTATTTGCTCTCATTGTCTTTGGTATCCATGGCCTGCACCCAAAATTCGACAC
The DNA here is from genome assembly GCA_030545235.1 of Helianthus tuberosus. Classification (NCBI taxonomy): domain Eukaryota; kingdom Viridiplantae; phylum Streptophyta; class Magnoliopsida; order Asterales; family Asteraceae; genus Helianthus; species Helianthus tuberosus. The sequence continues at coordinate 8,929,230 of CM060438.1, forward strand.
CAATTTAATTATGAAAGCAAAGTAAAGATAAGTAACAAAACAAAAAAAAAACTATATTAGGTAGGTATGGTGGTCATTTCCCTTAGAACGCTAAAAAACTATTAAACTCCTTGTAAGAATTAGAAAATCCAAAACGCAAATCGTTACAGTCTTAAACGGAACTCGTTTAGATAGGTTTGGTTCCCCTCGATTTGATATTTTAATCTTCCGGTGTTGGTACTGTCTGGTTCTATCCTGATGAGCACTCGCAACAATCAGTAGAAGTCAATTTGGTGAGCCAAAATGCCACCTACACATAACAGTTTACAAAATTAAACAATTATTCAAATAACATTAATACATAAAGGTCAGCTGGAAAAATTAGAAACAATGCAGCCAACTGGAACAACTAAAAAATGAAGAATTAACTATGTTATTTGGTGTTGCTCTTTTGCCACTGCTACCGAAAAGCTCAATCACCAAAAAATAAGTTTTTTTTTGTCTAATTACCTTATATTAAAGTCTTTTAGGCTTTTGAATGCATTTTTCAGCAGCTTAACCATCTGACTGGTTATACCAAGAGTTGAACAGAGATGCCTCTAATGATTTCAGATTTGTAAAAACATAATGCTTAGCAACTTTAACAAAATATAGCAAAAACTAAAATTTAAATTGAAAAAAAAGCAAACAAAAGCAAACTTACCATAAAATCACCAGCAAGGATAGTGCCCATATGTACTGACTGGCCCATTTCAAGCTCTTAACTGTATATTGCATCCCGATCAGATGTGATTGCTTTCAAGTAGTTACAAAATGCTGCAAAAAGTTTTCACATTTATATCTTATTATTTTACTTTATAAAGAATACCAAATTAGCAATATGAAATTAGCACTGATTTAAGAATCTCACCAACAACCAGAAGAAATTCTAACTTCACCAGCATTGGATGAACCGTTTTGTTGAAGTTGAGCTGTAAAACCCGCATGCCAAGCAACCCTCATGACCTGCACACTATCTTTATTCCTTCACCAACCACTATCCATTGTGACAATGCCAGTGCTACCTAGATAAACCGATGCATCCATAACAAATGACACCATAACCAAAAAAATCAAAATATCCTAAACGGAAATTAGGGTTTTGGATAACAGAACTAAATTAACATAGCAGACGAAAAGATAATTAAGGATGAAGAATACATGGTTAATCAAAACGGGATAAACTCGATTCCGATTGAGCACAGGGTTAATCAAATCGGGATAACTAAAAAACGGTTGAATATGAACGCCCATTGTATGTCCCTTAAAACCCATTTATCAAGTTCAATATGAACGCCACCTGTCACGGATACTCTAGGCCTCATAATTCACTAAACGCATAGATCCCCTCAATTATCACAATCCGAGACCTTGGGACATCAAATGTCTTGAACAAATGAAGCTGAAAAAACAATTTTTAACCTTTAAAAAAAAGAATTATAAATTTCTTTTAGAAAAAAAATCATGAAATAATAACAAAGTTTTAATAATAGTCACCCATTCTTTTTCTAACCATAAATCGTAAACTTGAAGTAAGTGACAATCAATCTTATTCTTTGTTTTATAATCGAGCGGAGATAGTGGCAGATAGCGATAGATGTCGATATATATAGACACTTTTGGTATGCCATTTATGAATTATGTAAAGAATTAAAACCAACTTAATTTCCACCTAAATACACTTTTTTTCCTCCACTGTAATATATATAAAACATACATGGAGCATGCATTTACTTAATACAGTTTGAAAAACATAAAACTTTTCAAACTTACATGATGTGAATTTACCAACCACTTGTAGCAACAAAAACATTCGAAATTGCAATCATTCAAATTTCATGTTCTTTATTCATATTTTGATGATAAGGTCAAATTTGCCACTCTTTGTTCGATCTTCAGTCAATCTACATAGCTAATACTCCAATAACTTAAGCAAAATGTCACTAAATAACTAAATGAGTGAGTGCTAAATTACAAACAGATAACAACTTACAGGCCAAACATGACGATAACCAGATCCATCCATCTGTTTGAAACAAACTCTTCACCAATTTCACAAAATACGTCGTCGTTTCTGATTCAACTTCGCCGCCATAACCTGCAATGGCTTACACGTCTTCGCTAATTTCATAAAAGTACGCCATCGTTTCTGATTCAACTTCATCGCCTATTTAGATCCGTAATATAAAATGGTTAACCACATTGACATAAAAGGGAAAAAGAAATGAATAAACACTCCCCTAGCTCCCAGTTGGCCTGGTACACTACCCTAACGGTTTTGAACTTGAGCTTTTTACAAAGAAAGCATTAAACTAAAAAGATTAGAAGGTTAAGTGAAGTTACAAATGCATGTGGCGACCTGACCTACGAAATGTCACCTGCAAGCTAACCAAGAATCCAAGCGATAGTCTGACCCGTTAAGAAAATAAAACAACATGGATTTGTAGTGTTTATTTAGATCAACTATGTGACCTGTTTAAACATCCATTAAAGGCTAAAAATCATATAACTTTTAAAAACAGTAAGAATTTACATGCACGTGATGTCTGAAGTTACTTGCCTTGTAAGATTTAACATTGTTATAGCATGCTATTAACTGCATAGCGTCAGATAATAACCCAACTCTGTCTTTCGTGTGTATCTCTATCTTTAGCTCCTGTAGCACGAGTACAATCTATGTTAGCCAATAAATTACACCTAACAAACAAAACAAATAAAAAATACATCTGAAAAAGATAATTTTTATCATCCTTACCGCGGAAACTCTTCTCTATATCGTTACTTCAAGAAAATTGTATCACTTTCTGTCTCTCTGCATCTGATTTGAAGGGTGATCCATCAATATGTCTGATCCAAAATTCCTAAATACGTAGCCACGAATCTTTATAAATTTGTGGATTTTGATAAAATAGAATAAAAGGTTTTCAACACGACTAACCATTTGGTATGCTTCAGCCCCATCAGCATAAAAGTTACCATGAAAAACAAAATACCTGAGTTCTGTCAATGTACAAATTGTATCATATAAAACCTTCGGCATGCGTTTGCACCAAATACTAATTGCTGAGTAAATATTATCATTCCAGCTAACAACATCCCATATGTCTTCTTTTATCGTTTATGGTTCAAGTTCATAATATCTATAAGCAAGCATTATCTGATTAAGCTTTCTGTCGATCCATGTACACCCATTAGAGCTTCTATTGTCTGAACATATTTAACCTTGTGAACTTTGAATATATCGAACCAAAACCCATCAATACATTGCATAAAAGCCTCAAATTTGCCCTAGATATTTGTAAGAACGGAAAACCCCAAATTGAAATTACAATAATCAATAAAAGTATGGCAAACTTACCACTATACTAAAGAATGTAAGCATTTTTGTAACTCTTGAAAAGAACCCAACAAAAAGATCAAATCTTTAAACAAAAAAAACACAAAGTGTATAAAATTAATCTAAACAAACACAATTCATTTCCATAGTATCACATAAATATATTGATTCACTCGGATTCCATTATAAACCAATTCCACCTAAATTTCAACTCAAAATAACTTAAAATAACGAAACAAAACCAGATCCAACAACAATAATCAATAATAACATCCATACTATTCAACCAAATCTGAAAACTAACCTTATCACCACCATCTCCACAGTACAAACCCACCAACACGCACGAACCCGGGTCCATATTCTGACCATTTTCGTTCATAGTTCTAAAAAAGAAAAGATATAAAAGTGAAAATTAGGGTTTCCGATAACAGAACTAAATTAAAATAGCAGACGAAAACATAATCAAATAAGAAGAATACATGGTTAATCAAAACGGGATAAACTCAATTCAGATTGAGCACAGGGTTAATCAAATCGGGATAAACTCAAAGATGGTTGAACACATGGTAAATCAAATCGGGATAAACTCAAACGGGTTGAACACATGGTTAATCAAATTGAATACCCGAATCATAATCACGTCTTCAATGATTGAGTATAATCAGGAAAAAGATGAAATTGATTTTTTTTCTTGAATATGGGTTTTCGAAAAACCCTAATTGATAAAGAAAGCATACAGATTAGAGATGAAAAATAACGAATACAAAAGGGGCAGATCTGACCTTCTTGTTTGCGATGAAGATATTGAAGATGAAAGCGGTAGAAGATGAATCGTCAAAGTGCAAGGATTGTCTTAGATTTAGGGTTTGTGATATGCAATAAGATTGAAAAGAAAGAGTTTAAACAGAATGGAAAGTCTGGTGAATTTATTGATGATGAAACGTATCAATCACTCTTTGATAAAAAAGAGCGGACGAATGAGATAAAGGAGAATAGAGGTTTGGCGCTCAAAGAGAATTCTCTTCACAAAGAGAGTGTCCACATCATCAAAATGATTGGCTAAGAATAGCCCTTGTGGCCTAAGAGAATTCATTTAGTATAATAGATAGATGTTAATGTTCGCAAAAATACAAATCTTAGTCACAATTATTCATGGTGGTTAATAAGTTGTTAGCCAATCCTTTGCGGATTGGGTCAAGTAAATGAAGGTTATAGTAAGTTATGTAAGGTGATTGGTTCGAATTGATCGAGCTGAAGAAAAGAAAAGTCATGTAAAAGTGAAAAGAATTGTTCGACCCGTTATGTATGGGTGGTTATGAATGTAAATACGAATGTTGAATGGATGATATTCAATCCGTTATATGGGTTGAATGTATGTTGTAAGTAAATAACCCGATGTTAACGGGTTATGAATGGTATGACTTATCTCATTTATGAGAGTATATGCTTGACCCGTTTTAACAGGTAGATGAATGTAAAAATGAAAGGAAAACATATAAAGGAATGAACCCAGAAATTTATTGATTAAGAGTGAAATAGTTAACGAGACTAATTTCTTAAGTTTTGTTGTTTGATGTAGGTAAGTCCTCAACTTAGGCGGCTCGACGGCTTGGAGCGAACACACATATGAATCTCGCCTATATGCGCTTCCGCTACTTTTAGTAACAATGTTTATGGTTAAAAAGTGTTTTGTTGTAACTAGTTTTGGTATAGTAGTTAAACTCTCGTAGTTAACTTGATGGATCTTTTAAAACTTTCTAGATGTTGGTAGTTATTTAGAAAGTTATGCAATGGTTTTTTATTAGTGTTTTTTTGAAAGTGTCAAAATTTACTTGATATTGAGTTTGCCAAAACAGGGATATGCTTATAATACGAACGGGCCATTCCGAATTTTCTAAAAATAATTATCTAAGACTTAAATGTAAAGAAGTGGGCGTCATAAGTTGGTATTAGAGCCAATGTTTGAGGGTTTCAAGTATTAGAGTTAAAATGCTTGAACTCAAACCGAAAGCTCGTGCAAGTGTGTGTTCGTTCCGAAGCGCCGTGCAAGTAAGTAAATTGTAAATTTCAATTACATTTGTAGTTGAGGTATAAAGGAGAATTTTAGGAAACTGCTTATAAACTGAGTTTTAAAGGATATGATGACGTTAAACGGGTCCGTATTTAAATTACGGACACGTAGGAAAAAGAAGCGAGTAAAATGGACTAGTAGAACTATAGATATGGAGTTTTAAAGTTAGTATTTTGAGAAAAGGTTAGAGCTGGGCAAATGCAGCAACCCAGATCAAACACTCTGTGAAAAAACGAGCGTCGCGTTGCGCGAGACCCAACCGGATTCACCTTCGCATCGCGCGACATCGGTCGCGGCTCGCGATAGCCAGAGTGCTATCCGTTGCGGCCTGCGAGGACCTCTAATGCTGGCACCTTTTTTTATTTTGTGTGTTTTGAATACGGGACTTATTTTAAACGGTTTTTAAAGCCTCGTAATCAACGTTTAAGGGAAATTTTGATATTAAGAAAGATGAGGGAAAGTATACATATTTATGAAAGGATGAAAATGTAAATCGTTGCGATCAAAGATTTTGATCTACACGATACGGCATGATCGTCAAAGATGATAATGTATAAAGTATGCATTGTAAATTGAATGTAACATGCTAACATGAGTTCAAATATGATGAAGTAAAAGTATGAAAAGAACTCTAAATTAATAGGATGAATGTTTTATGAAGATGACGGACACGGGAAATGTGAACGATGCTGAAGTAGCGCGACAAGAAGCATTCGATAATAAGGTCATGGATGCGGCAGAAAAGGTTATACATGCTAACCTTCCCCAGTTAGCTCAAGAAGTCGAAAGTCGTGTCCTAGGTATAACAACCCTAAATTAAACCAACACCCTCCTAAATATTTTTCCGACACCCCAATATATTTTAAAATATCCCAATATGTCCTAAAATACACCCCATACGCGAAAACGGACCCCGAATACCTTGAATATAATTAAAAATAATTAAAAATCAATTTTTGGGTTTGAGGCGGGCCGCGTAAGCCACACCTCAACCCTTACGCGGGCCGCGAGAAGGTAAAATGTGGCGAAACCCTGGGCCGCCACGTGGCCCAACACATGTCGACCCTATATGCTGACCCGGATCAGCTACGCTGTTGACCAGCGTTGACGCGGGCCGCGTAGGACTTGGCCTACTTTTACGCGGGCCGCGAGAAACCCAAACTCAGCCCCTATAAAGCTGGAGCTTGAGCCTTCAGTTTACGTCGCTCAAATTTCTTTTCTCAATCTCAAAACTGAAGTGTAGGCATTATACACGGGTATAATACCCCCCTAATTAACAAGATTCTGCTCCGTTGTAAGTATCATAACCCCTGGATACGTATTAGATACTCTGCCCGATTGATCTAGGGTTCCGTAACGGCTGTCGTGGTTCTGCCCGACATAGTCGTTGGAATGCCGTCTCGGGGAGGGTATTACTAATGTTAAAATGGGTTATTATACTAACACGTGTGCATTTGTGTAAATTATAGATTGTCACCAGGAAACCCTAAAGGATAACCTAAGACAGCAATGTGAGTAATCCTCTTTTTGTGTAAACCTTTTTGTGAGTAGTCTCCTTTTTGTAAATTGTTTTTACAAAACCTCACACGATTAATTATATATTAAGCAGTTATTGAGTATTTGTAAGGATACAATTACCATGAGTATGTTGGGGTTTTGTATACAAAATTATGTTACTGTCTTGCGAGGGGTAACATTTCCACAAGTCGGGTCTGACAGTACCATGGATGTTAATTGACATAACTTGGAAACAAATATAATTGCGACATCGCCCTCAATACTATACAATGGATTTTATTTAAACTTGATTAAACTGGGATTCACTCACCAGTATTTCCCACTGACAAAATGTTATTAAACGCGTTTCAGGTAACTAAATGTGAAAGCCAAATAGAAGCCAGCTGGACAGCACTGAAGGCTTGAAAAGTAGCAATACAGTTACCTAAAATAAAATAGATGTTTTTATTAAATAAAAATAGGATTTATTCCTATGAAAATGTGTGTATTGCAAACTTGGGTTTTGTCCCATGTGTTTAATATTATGAAAATGTGGTATTTTACTCTGATCAAATATTTCCTAACTACGGTCCTGATGAAAATTCAGCTGCAAAATTAGACAATACCAGATACCACCGAAACTGGCTCGCGGCCGCCCGTTCCTGTATTTGAATAAGGATCGGGGGTTGCGACAGAATGTGGTATCAGAGCTAAGCCACTGATTTAGCCACAGAAGCGTTCTGCTGACATCAAAATTCAATCTGTTAGGAAATAAATTACGGAACTATGTGCATAATTGTATTTTATTGTTATGTGTTATTTGATTATTTGTTAGTTTACAGTATGAGCGACCAAGGACCATCTGACGCATACCGTCAATTGTCTGGTTCGCCTAGAAGCGAAGGTGCCTCTTCTCAGCCTGCCCTCTCGGGGTACTCTGCTGATACGGAAGAAGGAATATTCGTATTTAAAGCTCAGTCAGAAGAGTCATTTCCTCAGAAAAAGAGGGGATGGTTCAATAGGGGAGCACATGAGCGTAGAAAACGTATGAAAAAGTTACAAGACCAGAGAGCACTAGCAGCAGCCAAAAGAGAAACCGATACCTATGCCCAGGATATGATTAATAGGGGTATAGCCAACATCCACATCCTAGTAACCATTGCCGCTGACCCTAACCTAGAACAAATGATAGCACCCCAACCACAACCACCAATTCCTGACCAACCGATGGAGATAGAAAACCCTGAAAATCAAGTAGAAATGCATGATTTTAATCCGGAGGAAATACCTAGGGTACCAGCACCAAATCCCTTAGACCCAAATTATGACCCCTGGTGGGATGACGTTAGGGACTATGTGCAACGTTACCCGATACACGAAAACATACCTATGCCAAACCTAGGAGCCTACCCAGGGTTGGACCCTCTAGATCCCTATTACGATAATGATGTATTTATTAGGGAGATTCTAGAAAATCCTTACCCATACCAGGCCCCTACACCTCCATACCAGGAACCCGCACCTCAGATTCCGAACCCAGTCCTAGAACCTGCACCCCCAATGAGTGCAGACAATGTACAAGAACTTAGGACATTTGGTGAGGAAATTTTAGAGAGTAGTGAAAGAATGCGAAAGGTGGGAGAGAGACTCGTCTGGAAATACGACGATCGCAATATGGATTTCTGGATGAATCCATATCCATGAATGTGATGGTGGAAACGGTAGTAATAATAATATTAATAATAAAATAATATGATATGTGTGTATATGTATGAAAAAAAACTACGGATGCCTACTACTATTAGTGTAACTTTATTTCAATTGGTATTGTAATTCCAGTACTGGTATGTAATAGATGCATATTATATGAATAGAGTAAAGTCGCAATGATCGACGCTTTTGACCAAAGTGCATGTCATGTGATTGACTATATTAAATATTATTTTGTGATATTAATACGTGATAACTGTTTAAAATTCAGATGGCCGACGAAGGAAATCATGAAAATCTGAATAACGATAACCAGAGTAACATTAACTTGGTTAATGAGAATCCGAGCATCAATAACAATGGAAACCAAGTGGATAATAGTGCTATCCAACACATAGTGGCACAAGGAATTATAGATGCAATGCCATATATTCTTCAAACTGTTAAGGATGCAGAAAATAAAAGTAAACATAGCAGTAAGCGACCAACTGAACCAGAAAACAACGTAAACAATGGACCTGTACTTCAAGTGCCCATTCCTAAAAGAAGAAGAACCGTGTCTTACGGTTGTTCTTATAAAGAATTCTGGTCCTGCAAACCAATAGAATTCTCGGGCAATGAAGAACCCATTGCAGCTCTACGCTGGATAGAAAAGACTGAGGCTGTTTTAAAAATAAGCAAGTGTGCTGAAGAAGACAAGATAATGTTTGCTTCTAATCTATTTAAAAACTCAGCCTTAGAATGGTGGAACATTATCCTCCAGTCAAGAGGAAGTAATAGGGTATATAACATGGAATGGGAGGAATTTAAGAATATGGTAGAAGGAAATTCTGCCCTCCCAATGAAAAGGAACAGATAGCTAATAAGTTTCTAAACCTAAGGATGACCGGGGTAGATAGTAAGGGTTATACTACCACATTCTTTGAATATGCTAGAATAGTACCAACCCTTGCATCACCTGAACCGATATTAATCTCCCGTTACATCAGGGGATTAATTGGAGAGATTAGACATGTGGTCAAGGCAGCTAGACCCCAAACTATAGAAGAAGCTGTAGAACTAGCCAATACCTTGACAGATGAATTAATCCGTACTAGAGAAGAAGACCAGAGGAGAAACCTAACCCAAAGACTTACTAAAGAATTCCGTTCTGGGAATTCCAATCGTAGGAATATAGGTTCTACCTCTGCACCATACTGCAAAGCTTGTAAGAAGAAGCATTCGGGAAAATGCTTCGCTCACTGCAATTTCTGTAAGTTACCAGGACACAAGGAAGAAGATTGCAGGAGAAAATCTAGTAATGAACTATGCTTCAATTGTGGAAAAAAAGGTCACATCAAGCCAAACTGTCCAAAACTAGCTCCAGCCACGAACAACAAGAACACTAAAAATGCTAGAGCATTTGTTCTAACAGCAGATGAAGCCAAAATGATTCCGGACGTCATAGCCGGTACGTTTTTAGTTAATGATATATTTGCTAAAGTATTATTTGACTCTGGTGCAAACCAAAGTTTTATTAATACTTCATTTTGCAAACTTCTTAATCAATCATTAACTAAACTTCCACAAGAATGTCTAGTAGAGACCGCAAATGGAGAAACGATTAGGATTTCTGAAATCTTGCAGGGAGCAAGAGTAGAAATTTTAAATCAAAAGTATATTGCAAATTTGTACCCAATGGATTGGTTAGTAGCCAATAAAGCTAATATTTTATGTGATCAAAAGTCAATTCAAGTAAATTCACCAAAAGGTGAAAAGATCACAATTAAAGGTGATAAACCATCTAGATCCACTAAATTCATCTCTGTGATAAAAACTGCGAGCTATATAAGAAAAGGATCTATAGTGTATTTGATTTCTATAATCACTAACACTAAAGGAAAAGAACTAAAAGACATTCCAGTAGTGTCTCAGTTTTCAGATGTATTTCCGGAAGAATTACCAGGACTACCGCCAGACAGAGAAGTTGAATTCAGAATTCATCTACTGCCAGGAACAGCACCGATTGCCAAAGCACCTTACCGTTTGGCACCCGCAGAAATGCAGGAACTAAAGAAACAATTAGACGAATTGTTAGAGAAAGGATTTATACAGCCAAGCTCGTCGCCATGGGGAGCACCAATTTTATACGTTAAAAAGAAGGACGGATCAATGCGTATCTGCATTGACTACCGTGAATTGAACAAGGTCACAATTAAGAATCGGTATCCATTACCAAGAATCGATGATCTGTTTGATCAATTGCAAGGAACTCGATTTTTCTCAAAAATCGATTTAAGGTCAGGATATCATCAATTAAAGGTACAGGAAGAGGACATTCCTAAAACCGCATTTAGAACAAGGTATGGCCATTATGAATTTACTGTCATGCCATTTGGTTTAACCAATGCCCCAGCCGCATTTATGGACATGATGAACCGAATATGCAAGCCATATTTGGATAAATTCATAATTGTTTTTATTGATAATATTCTCATCTATTCTAAAGGTAAGGAAGATCACGCAAAGCATTTGCACGCACTTTTAAGTTTATTAAGAAAGAAAAAGCTCTATGCTAAGTTTTCAAAGTGCGAGTTTTGGCTAGAACAGGCATAATTTCTTGGAAATTTAGTTAACCATGAAAGAATTCATGTAGATCCATTTAAGATCGAAGCGATTACCAAATGGAAGACCCCTGAATCACCAACCGAGGTTAGAAGTTTCTTAGGATTGGCTGGTTATTATAGAAGATTTATTCAAGATTTTTCTAGAATAGCCATTCCTTTAACTAAGTTAACATGTAAATCCATTAAGTTTGAATGGGGACCAAAACAAGAAGAAGCCTTTAGAATTCTTAAGCAAAGATTAACCCATGCACCCATACTAGCGTTACCAAAAGGAACTGGAGACTTTGTAGTCTATTGTGACACTTCTAAGTTTGGCTATGGATGTGTGTTGATGCAACGTCAAAAGGTTATAGCTTACGCCTCTAGACAACTTAAGAATCATGAAGAGAATTATTCAACCCATGATCTAGAATTAGGAGCCATAATTTTTGCCCTTAAGATTTGGAGACATTACCTTTATGGTAGTAAGTTTACCGTATTCAGTGATCATAAAAGTTTAAGATATGTTTTTGGGCAAAAAGAATTGAATATGAGACAAAGACGCTGGATGGAGATGCTTAGTGATTATGATTGTGATATCCAGTATCATGAAGGAAAAGCAAATGTAGTGGCAGATGCTTTAAGCCGAAAGTATCACAAAAAGCCAAAAAGGGTACGTTCTCTTAAATTAAATCTACAAGTAGATTTAAATGATCAAATTAGAAAAGCACAAGAATCAGTAATCAAGGACGATACTGAAAAACTAAAAGGTATGATTAAGGAATTAGAACAAGGAACAGATGGAATTTGGAGATTCCATAAAAAGAGAATGTGGATGCCTAAATTAAGAAACCTATGTCATCGTATATTAGAAGAAGCCCATAAGTCCAAATATACGATGCATCCAGGAAGCGATAAAATGTACCAGGATTTAAGAAAGAATTTTTGGTGGATAGGAATGAAAAAGGACATAGCAGCCTATGTTTCTAAATGTTTAACCTGTTCACAAGTTAAAGCTGAACATCAGAAACCCTCAGGTTTGTTACAACAGTTAGAAATGCCAGTGTGGAAATGGGAATTGATAACAATGGATTTTGTTACCAAATTACCTAAAACAAAAAAAAGGCAATGATACAATCTGGGTGATTGTAGATAGGCTAACCAAGTCAGCTCATTTCCTACCAATGAAGGAAACTTTCAGTATGGAACAGTTAGCTAAATTATATGTAAATGAAATAGTTTCATTACATGGAATTCCTTTATCAATCGTTTCTGAAAGGGATAGCCATTTTACCTCTCATTTTTGGTCAAGTTTCCAAAAGGCAATGGGAACCAAGTTGAATCTGAGCACAGCTTATCATCCTCAAACAGACGGACAAAGCGAAAGGACAATTCAGACAATGGAGGACATGCTTAGAGCTTGTGTAATTAATTTCGGAGGTAATTGGGATGATCACTTACCATTGATAGAATTTTCTTATAATAATAGTTATCACACAAGTATCAATGATGCACCATTCGAAGCACTTTATGGACGAAAGTGCCGAACCCCAGTCTGTTAGGCAGAAATTGGGGAAAAGCAACTATCTGGACCTGAAATAGTGCAAGAAACAACCGACAAGATCATTCAAGTCAAGGAACGACTGAAAGCAGCACGTAGTCGACAGAAGAGCTACGCTGACAACAGACGTAAGCCGTTAGAATTACAGGTAGGTGACAAGGTATTGTTAAAATTCTCTCATTGGAAAGGAGTAGTAAGATTCATCAAACGGGGAAAGCTAAGTCCCAGGTATGTTGGACCTTTTGAAATTATTAGAAGAATAGGACCTGTAGCCTATCAGCTACAACTGCCAGAGGAAATGGCAGGAATACATGATGTATTTCATGTATCTAATCTCAAGAAATGCCTAGCTGATGAATCACTTGTAGTACCTCTTAAGGATATAGAGGTAAATGAACAACTCAAGTTTGTAGAAAGACCTCTACAGATTGAAGACATGAAAGTTAAAAATCTCAAGCACAAGAGATTAGTTATGGTCAAAGTGAAATGGGACTCCAAAAGAGGACCAGAATATACATGGGAGCTTGAATCAGAAATGCAAAGGAAATATCCACACTTGTTCCACTAGATCTCGAGGACGAGCTCTAAAACAAGGTGAGGAGGATATAACAACCCTAAATTAAACCAACACCCTTAGGCAGATAATATATTTTTCCGACACCCCAATATATTTTAAAATATCCCAATATGTCCTAAAATACACCCCATACGCGAAAACGGACCGAAATTGGTCAAACCAGCTGACAACAAAGCCAAACCTGCAGAAGGAACTACCAAAAAGAACGCAAGAGCCTTCCAACTGACTACCTAGGAAGCAGAACTAATCCCTGATGTGATAGCTGGTACGTTCCTAGTTCATGACGTCTATGCAAAAATATTTTTCCGACACCCCAATATATTTTAAAATATCCCAATATGTCCTAAAATACACCCCATACGCGAAAACGGACCCGAATACCTTGAATATTATTAAAAATAATTAAAAATCAATTTTTGGGTTTGAGGCAGGCCGCGTAAGCCACACCCCAACCCTTATGTGGGCCGCGAGAAGGTAAAATGTGGCGAAACCCTGGGCCGCCACGTGGCCCAACACATGTCGACCCTATATGCTGACCCGGATCAGCTACGTTGTTGACCAGCGTTGACGCAGGCCGTGTAGGCCTTAGCCTACTTTTACGCGGGCCGCGAGAAACCCAAACTCAGCCCCTATAAAGCTGGAGCTTGGGCCTTCAGTTTATGTCGCTCAGATTTCTTTTCTCAATCTCAAAACTGAAGTGTAGGCATTATACACGGGTATAATACCCCCCCTAATTAACGAGATTCTGCTCCGTTGTAAGTATCATAACCCCTGGATACGTATTAGATACTCTGCCCAATTGATCTAGGGTTCCGTAACGGCTGTCGGGTTTCTGCCCGACGTAGTCGTTGGAATGCCGTCTCGGGGAGGGTATTACTAATGTTAAAATGGGTTATTATACTAACACGTGTGCATTTGTGTAAATTATAGATTGTCACCAGGAAACCCTAAAGGATAATCTAAGACAACAATGTGAGTAATCCTCTTTTTGTGTAAACCTTTTTGCGAGTAATCTCCTTTTTGTAAATTGTTTTTACAAAACCTCACACGATTAATTATATATTAAGCAGTTATTGAGTATTTGTAAGGATACAATTATCATGAGTATGTTGGGGTTTTGTATACAAAATTATGTTACTGCCTTGCGAGGGGTAACATTTCCACAAGTCGGGTCTGACAGTACCATGGATGTTAATTGATATAACTTGGAAACAAATATAATTGCGACATCGCCCTCAATACTGTACAATGGATTTTATTTAAACTTGATTAAACTGGGATTCACTCACCAGTATTTCCCACTGAAAAAATGTTTTTAAACGCGTTTCAGGTAACAAAATGTGAAAGCCAAATAGAAGCCAGCTGGACAACACTGAAGGCTTGGAAAAGTGGCAATAAAGTTACCTAAAATAAAATAGATGTTTTTATTAAATAAAAATAGGATTTATTCCTATGAAAATGTGTGTATTGCAAACTTGGGTTTTGTCCCATGTGTTTAATATTATGAAAATGTGGTATTTTACTCTGATCAAATATTTCCTAACTACGGTCCAGATGAAAATTCCGCTGCCAAAATTAGACAATACCAGATACCACCGAAACTGGACCGCGGCCGCCCGTTCATGTATTTGAATAAGGATCGGGGGTTGCGACACTAGGGGTGGTAGATGCTATGATGACTAGTAAAATTGAGGAGTTAAAAGAGATGATTGAGGGGTCTAGAAGTAAAGGCAAGGAACGAAGGTGCACGTACAAGGATTTCATGTCGTGCAACCCCACAACTTATGATGGCAAGATTGATCCGATAACATGCCAAAGATGGATCTCAAACATAGAGGCAGTGTTCATACGAAGTCGTTGTGATAAGGAAGACTAACTGATGTTCGCTACTGGTCAACTCACCTTTCAAGCGAAAGATTGGTGGGACGCGTATTGTAAGGAAATTGGCGAGGATAAGCTTCAAGCGATGACTTGGCAGGAATTCAAGGAGCCTTTTCTAAGATATCATTGTCCTCAGTCAGCCATCGATAAGATACAAGAGGATTTCCTACGCCTCTGACAGAAAGACGAAACAATCAACGAGATTACAAACACTTTCCTGGATAAGATGAAGTTCTGTGGAGATTTTGTGAAGACAGAAAGAATGAAAATCAACCGCTATCATGGCATATTAAAGGCTGAATATTGGGAGTTTATTACTCCCTCAAAATGTGAAACTCTCGATGAGCGTATCAATTGGGCTCGGGATAGAGAACTTGAACTCAAGAGACAAGAGGAACGTGGTGAAAAGAGATCGCGGAAAAAGGGAACAATTCAAGTCAGTCTAAGAAAGCGAAGTTTCAAGATCATGGTAGGAAGGATAAGTCAAAGGGCGGTATCACCCCTTGCAAGACATGTGGGAAACTTCATACTAGGGAATGCCTTTTAGGCAATAAGGGGTGCTATAAATGTGGTGATGAGGGACATCCGTCCTACAAATGCCCTAATAACCCGAAGACTTGTTTCAAATGTTTTCAAAAGGGGCATATTGTCACACCCCTTTCTAAGGCGGAAGCACGAGGTGTGATTATGAAAGGTTCTCATTGCATACGAAAGGTAAACATACTACATGCTCATAAATTAGTTTCAAAATGTCAAACATTACGTGACCGAAAACATGGTTTAAGTGTTTACATCACAAGACAGCATTTTGTCTGATAAGTTTACAACTTTATTCAAAGATAAACAAAGCGACATCCAAGAGCATGAGTAAAACCGCGCGCACATCCATCCTAGTTACCTGAAATACATGTGAGTTTTTGGAAAAACGTCAACATAAAGTTGGTGTGAATTCATGCAGTTTTGTGTTGAACACGTTTGTATACTTTGTATGAAAACATGACGAGTATCTTGTGAAAATAAAGTATTCTTGTAGTGTAAACCGAATAAAGTATTCTTGTGGTATAAACCAAATAATGTATTCTTGTGTAAATAAAGTATTCTTGTGGTATAAACCAAATAATGTATTCTTGTGTAAATAAAGTATTCTTGTGGTATAAACCAAATAAAGTATTCTTGTTTAGTTAATGGGTTGCAAGGCCATTAACGTGTGGCACAACATAGGAAGTCACCAAACCATAGGCATTTTTCTAGTTGTCGATTCACGACGGAGACACAAAAACACTCCTCGGTACTAGTGGTCACCAAGAGTGGGGCTGCCCGAGTACCCGTTAGATCTAACCTTTTGTTCTGCGGTCTAAGTATGTACACGATTAATGGTGCTTATGGTACCCTATTCGTGACACTATTTCTCGTTTATGATACCAAGTACCAATTCTCGTTTATTGCATCAAGTATCAATTCTCGTTTATTATATCCAGTATCAATTCTCGTTTATTATATCACGTAACATGTATTTCACCCCCGAAGTTATAAAACTGAAAACAGTTAAGAGAAAAGGGGGAGCATGAACTCACAACTTTGCGTTCCTAGCGTCGTAAACTCCACCGGATTTGCTTAATTAACGTCGTAACCTATACGCGTTTTCTTAACGTTAGTCACTAGACTTGTGTCGCACAAGTACAGTCACTCTCTTTTGTGTATATATTCTTGTGTTAAAAATATTCCATATTTTTAACTACGTATCTTACTTATATTATTTTCTTCAAAAATAAATATAAGTCTTTTGTGTTTTGCACTTTGCACCCGAATCATGTATCTTGTGTTTTGTATGTGTATTTCTATATTTCTACTCCTCATGAGTATTTAGTGTATTTTTAAGTCTTAATACACTAGCACATATAGCACATACTATATACACTTAGCACAAAATTTGGTGATAAAATAATATATATTTTTCTCTCAAAAATATATACTTATTATCCATTTTTATTCTTGAAGAAATCCTCATTTCTTATCACCAAAAATTAGGGAAACCTTAGTAATACTCTTAAACACATTTTTAGGGAATAAGTTTCTCAAAAACTTATATTTTTCTAAGTGTCAAAATTTATAAAAATTTTGACAGAGTTTCCCCTAAAAATGGAGGTTTCCCACGTTTTCAAAACGTGTGTTTATTTTCTTTTAAATCATTATCAATCATCAACAACAATTACCAACAATCATCATCAACAATAATCACTAATTTCTCCATTTCATGAACTTGAATATTTACAAAAATGTGTAGTAACTTACTAGCACATTTAGTAAGTCTTGTTATCTTTAGAAATAAGTTTAACTTCTTAAAAACTTTATTTTTAAAGAATATGAAGTTTTACAACTTCTAGTCGGTTTTTACGAAAACTATTTCTTCGTTAACACTTTTGTTACACAAGTATCCATATATTTATTTGTTCACAAAAACCACTTTTGTTTGTGTAAGACCCGGTTTAGAACATGTGATTTCTTGGACACTTGGTCCTTTGAAAATACCGCTTGTATATACGTAGATCTACTAGTTTTAAACACTATTTCACAAGTTAAATTGCTTTTACACAAGTAAAATATTTTTACACAAGTTCATGTTTCATGTGTGGTAGAGTTTCACCTTTTAACCCTTGTTTCTTCTAAAAACAAGCTTATGTGAAGATCCATGATCTTACAAAGTCGGGTTAAACGATGATCCGAGCTACCACGTCATAGATCGGGCCTCAATAATCACAAATTCCAAATACTACATCTTTTACACAAGTTACAAGCTATTAACCACCACTTTTCACATTTTTAGTAGACTTTAAAGCTTCAAAATGTAAGTTAACGATATTTAACCGGCAAAATTTCTTTTAACCACATTAGATATGTTCAAGAACAAGTTTTAAGTGTTATACCTCTAGTTCTAAGCTAGGGAAGATTCTTGATGAAAATCGCGTGGATAAAAGCTAACGGTAGAGGTCCTTCGCGTTCCGTTTGTTCCAGAGCTCCTAATACGTGATCCTTAACGCGTGTGTGATGATGGAATGGAATGATCAAGGACCGAAAATGTGGTGGTGGGGTGTGGGGTGTTCGGCCGAAGGTTTAGAGAGCAAGAGAGAGTGTAATGTTGTGGAGAGTTTGTGATGAAAGATCTTGTGAGTTAAGGTTAATACTTATAGGCAATTTATGAGAGTTTTGTCCAATGGAAAATATGTCCCCATGATGCTTTGCAATCTAGATTAACCAAATCAATCTTGTACCATGTTTGTCCCCTTGGTTAGGGCCGAGTACAAAAGGGGGGGGGGGGTCTTGGTTCGGTTTTAAGTAGTTTAGTTAGGGCTTAGTTAGGTTAACTAAGTTGGTTTAGGTGCTTAACTTAGTTAGTTATATAAGGCGCGTTATGACGGGTGTTAGGGTAATCAGGGACCCTAACTGACTCAGAAAAATATATTTAGTGAAAATACTAATATTTTCATGTTCCGGGTAAAGTCCGGTTGTTCGGTTACACACCGATTCATTAAAGTGCTATATTACACTTTTTAGTGTCGTTTAAGTACCTTCCTTGTACTCTTTCATTTCCCAACACTTAGGGAAATATTCTGGATAATAAAACGACATTTCTGCATAATATTTATATGTCTAAATGCTGAATTATTGCTGATTTGTATAAATTCTGCACTTAAAGTGCGTTTCGGGTGCTTTTTAGTGCTTATTTTTGCTTTCGTATTGCATATACATTAACCCTTGTATGTATTCTTGGGTTTTAATGCATTCTTGTTGTCGGACCTACACCTAGGCCTCAATTCTGATGTCTGACTGCTTTCTGCAGTTCTGTTGACACATTGTGTCTTACCGGTGAGTTTACTATTATTCTGACGCAACGCTCTCGTTTATGCATAAAGCAATATTTTGTAGTATACAACATGCATGAATTCACTTGTTTAATATGTGTTCAGCCATTGCTGACAATTAAGGACATAATTGCAGTCATTAAGCAATAATTATAGTGTACGGAAATTACCGGTTTGTGCCAGTTGTCACAGTCTCCCCCCGTTAAAAGAATTTCGTCCCGAAATTCAGACTGAACTAACTCTCGCTGGAGTCTTCTTGAATAGGTGGGGATACTTTTTCTTGAACTGGTCTTCACGTTCCCATGTGTACTCGGGTCCGTGCTTAGAGCTCCAACGTACTTTGACAAGTTTCACACTGCTCCTCCTGGTCTTGTTGACTTTCCAGTCAGTAACCTCAACGGGTTGTTCTGTAAATCGGAGGGCTTCATCAATATGCACTTCATCCAACGGGATGGTCACGTTTTCTTGCGTTGGACTCTTCTTCAGGTTGGATACATGAAACGTATCATGTACTCCATTAAGTTCTGCCGGTAACTCCAACTTGTATGCCACGGTACCAATTCTTCTCAATATTCTGAATGGTCCGATGTATCGTGGATTCAACTTTCCACGCTTTCCAAATCTGACTACGCCCTTCCATGGTGAGACTTTTAACAACACTTTGTCTCCCACCTTGAAATCTACCGATTTTCTATTTGGATCCGCGTAGCTCTTTTGTCGCTCCCGAGCCGCCCTAATGCGCTCTCGGATCTGCGCAATCTTGTCGGTTGTCTCTTGTACAAGTTCAGGACCAACCATACGTTTATCTCCGGCATCTGCCCAACATAAGGGCGATCGGCATTTGCGGCCATACAGAGCTTCGAACGGCGCGGCTTTTATGCTCGTATGATAACTGTTATTGTAGGAAAACTCAACTAAAGGTAGATGAGTATCCCAGCTGCCGCCTAGATCCATGACACATGCACGAAGCATATCTTCCAACGTTTGTATAGTCCGTTCGCTCTGGCCGTCTGTTTGTGGATGGAATGCCGTGCTTAGATCTAACTGAGATCCAAAGGCTTCCTGAAATGATTGCCAGATTCTTGAGACAAAGCGTCCATCTCTGTCTGAAATGATTGAGATCGGCACTCCATGACGTGCCACAATTTCTCTTAAGTATATCTCAGCAAGCTTTCCAGTGCTGTCTTTTTCTCGGATCGGTAGGAAGTGCGCAGACTTCGTCAATCGATCAACTATTACCCATATCATATCGTGCCCTCTCGGGGTCCTGGGTAATTTTGTTATGAAGTCCATCGAGATTTGTTCCCACTTCCACACGGGAATCTCTGGTTGTTGTAGTAGGCCGGACGGTTTCTGATATTCGGCCTTAACCTTCGCACAGGTTAGGCATTTTCCAACATAGACAGCAACGTCGCTTTTGAGTCTCGGCCACCAATAGTACTCTTTCAAGTCTTGGTACATCTTGTCCGATCCTGGATGGATCGAATATCTCGATTTGTGGGCTTCATTAAGGATGACCTCACGTATGCCACCACAGAGTGGAACCCAGATACGCTTCTTGAAGTATAAGGCTCCCTCTTCGTTTGGCACCATGTATTTCAATGCACCCCGGAGGTATTCAGCTTTACGATTCTCTTCTTTAAGAGCTTCTTGTTGTGCATCCCGAATGCGTGCAGTGAGGTTCGTTCGAATCGTCATTTCCAACGCTCGAACCCTTAGGGTCTTAACCCTTTCTTTTCGGCTCAACGCGTCTGCTACAACATTCGCCTTTCCAGGATGGTACTTAATCTCACAGTCATAATCATTCAGCAGCTCGACCCAACGTCGCTAGCGCATATTCAATTCCTTCTGATCAAATATGTGTTGCAAGCTTTTGTGATCTGTGAAGATTGTACATCGAGTACCATATAAATAATGTCGTCAAATCTTCAAGGCGAATACCACTGCGCCCAACTCTAGGTCGTGAGTGGTATAATTTCTTTCATGAACCTTCAGTTGTCTTGAAGCATAAGCGATGACTTTTTGGCATTGCATGAGCACGCAACCCAAGCCTTGTCGTGAGGCGTCGCAGTATACCACGAAGTCTTCAGTGCCTTCGGGTAATGATAGTATCGGTGCATCGCAGAGCTTGTTCTTAAGTAGTTGGAAGGCTTCCTCTTGTTTGTGACCCCAGTCGTACTTCTTGTCTTTCTGTGTAAGGGTCGTTAGCGGTTGAGCTATTTTTGAGAAATTTTCTATGAATCGCCGGTAATAGCCCGCTAAACCCAAAAATTGACGAACTTCAGTTGGGGTCTTGGGAGCTTCCCAATTCTTTATTGCTTCAATCTTGGACGGGTCTACATGAATGCCTTTCTCATTCACCACGTGACCAAGAAATTGTACTTCGCGAATCCAGAATTCGCATTTCGAGAACTTTGCATAAAGCTTTTCTTTCTTCAGTAGCTCCAAGATGGTTCTGAGATGTTGCTCATGTTCTTCTTTCGTTCGCGAGTAAATCAGGATATCATCGATAAATACAATCACGAATTTATCGAGATATGGTTTGCATACGCGGTTCATTAGATCCATAAAGACCGCTGGCGCGTTCGTCAATCCAAACGGCATCACAAGAAATTCGTAGTGCCCATATCGCGTTCTGAATGCAGTCTTTGGCACGCTTTCATCTTGGATTCTCAGCTGATGGTATCCAGATCGAAGGTCGATCTTGGAATAGTAGCTTGATCCTTGCAATTGATCAAATAAGTCATCAATCCTTGGTAGCGGATACCGATTCTTGATTGTGAGCTTGTTCAGTTCCCTGTAATCGATACACATCCGCAGTGTTCCATCCTTCTTCTTCACGAATAATACTGGAGCTCCCCAGGGTGAGAAGCTTGGCCTTATGAATCCTTTATCCAACAACTCCTGGAGTTGTGTAGATAATTCTTGCATTTCGGATGGCGCAAGTCGGTATGGCGCCTTAGCTACAGGAGCAGCTCCTGGAGCCAAGTCTATACGGAATTCGACTTGTCGTTGCGGAGGTAGTCCTGGCAGATCTTCAGGGAATACATCAGGAAATTCCTTCACCACAGGAATGTCTTCGAGTTTTGGCTCCACAGCCTTCTTGTCTATAACGTGTGCTAGGAAAGCGACACATCCTTTCCTTAAGCACTTCTGTGTCTTCATACAACTGATGATTCGAAGAGGCGCGTCTCGTTTTTCTCCATGCACAATGAGAGTTTCATCATTCGCTAGAGGGATGCGAATGATTTTCTCATGACAGATAACTTCAGCTCTGTTTTTGGACAACCAGTCCATTCCGACCACTACATCGAAGCTACCCAATTGAATAGGCAAGAGGTCAATGCTAAATTTTTGTTCGCCAAGTTCCAGTGTGCAGCCTCTAACAACTTCGCCCGACTCAACAAGTTTACCATTGGCTAGTTCTATGGAATAAGGAATTTCTAATCTACTAGATTCTATTCCGAGTATGCGTTTAAATTCCACAGACATGAAGCTATAATCGGCGCCAGTGTCGAATAATATGGATGCAAAGTGATTGTTAATGAGAAACGTACCGGTGACCACGTTTGGGTCCTCGCGTGCGTTCTTTGCTCCAATCACAAATGCTCGAGCCTGAGCAGTGTTTCCTTTTGGACAATCTTTCATGAAATGTTCGTTGCTTCCACAACTGAAGCATCCTTGATTTCGCCCAGCTCCATTCCCAGTTCGGTTACCATTGCCATTCCCATTCCTTCCTTTACTCCAACAATCCTCAGCATAGTGACCCAACTTTCCACACTTATCGCATTTTGGAACGCGACAAACCCCTTCGTGGTGACGCTTGCAATTGTTGCAAAGGGGCCGAGTGCCCAGGTACCTCTTGGCAGGAGCGTCATTCATGGCTGCAAGAGATTTCGCCCCCTGCGGCGGGTTAGTGTCACGCTTCTTGTTGGAACCCCTGTTGTTACGAGTTGCTTGACTCAGGTTTGCATGTTTTCTTTTCTTGTCACCGGACGACTCAGCATGTGTCTCGGTATTTTCTGTTGGGTTCAGTGAGAGCTTCTTCATACGAACACAATCTTCAGTCAGGCTGACAGCCAGAGTTACAGCCTCGGTGATTGTTTGTGGTTTGGCCGCCGTTACCATGCCACGAAATTCTGAGGCCAGTCCCCAAATGTAGCGTTCCACACGCTTAAATTCAGGAGTCACCATGTAGGGAAGCACTCTGGACAGATCGTGAAACCTTCGAGTGTAACCATTGATGTCAGCACCTTCCATAGTTAAGTGCCAGAACTCTGTTTCCAGTCTTTGGAGTTCTGCACGAGAGCAGTACTTCTCTCTCATCCTTTCCTTCAGTTCCTCCCAAGTGAGGCCATAAGCGGCGTCATCACCCAAAGTTTGGGCTTGCAGGTTCCACCAAGTCAGAGCTTCATCGACGAATAACCCAGTAGCAAAAGTGACTTGTTGATCCGCGGTACACTTGCTCATGCGGAAAGTAGCTTCAGTCTTCTCCGTCCAGCGCACAAATGCTACTGCACCTCCTGTGCCGTCATAGTTTATCGGCTTGCAGTCGAGGAACTGCTTGAAAGTGCAGCCTGGAATTGATTCAACCAATTCACGTGTGAGCAATTGAAGAAACAATGAAACAAAGACCGTTCATAAATTTCCTCATGCTTAGTACAGTGTCTCAAGGTTACCTTGAGCTGCATTGCCTCCAGACGAATCTCCATTCCCATTACGCCTAGCGTTGCTTGGTCCACCACTGTCTTGAGTTCGGTTCGCCTCGTACTGGGCGATAGCAGCGGAGATCCTTTCCTCCAGTAGAGCGTTCAGCTCTTCAGCAGTTCTTGGCAGTGGGGGAGGGGGAGGTTGATCGTCATTGCGAGCGTTCACAGTTTTCCTGGGTGCCATGTTCTGACAGAACAGAACACAACAGGGTTAGGCATTTGTTTGATATCGTCACACTAAACAGTAGTATCATATATATTCACAGGTATATATACCACATAAGTGACATCAAACAATTATTACTCTAGCAGAGTACTTAGTAGGCTTGCACTGAGGGAATCTATACGTGACAAGACTTGCTGTGATTTCTGTGCACTGAATTCCATAATTACGTATGCATCCATAATTACGTAACTCCTTGCACAGTCCGCACAGTTCGTTTCATCCTCGTATTTCTCCCTTCAGATGGGCCATCACTTTCAGGTAAAGTCACGTATACTTGTGACATTCTACCTCTAGTATATGCTAATTATCACACATAATTGCAAGTAATTTCTAGTCAATGACAAGTGCTACTCTAGTGCACTCTAAGTCTTGTAGTGTCTTTTCTAGACTCATGTAGACAGTTTCAGGCAGTGGATGTCGCGGGACGTTTTATGCAATGAAAACTCTTTGAAAATTGTTTTCGTGAATGGATCCTAGAGATTGTAGACTAGACTCGAGAATGAATCCTGGTTCACTACAATCGCAGCTCTGATACCAATCTGTCACACCCCTTTCTAAGGCGGAAGCACGAGGTGTGATCATGAAAGGTTCTCATTGCATACGAAAGGTAAACATACTACATGCTCATAAATTAGTTTCAAAATGTCAAACATTACGTGACCGAAAACATGGTTTAAGTGTTTACATCACAAGACAGCATTTTGTCTGATAAGTTTACAACTTTATTCAAAGATAAACAAAGCGACATCCAAGAGCATGAGTAAAACCGCGCGCACATCCATCCTAGTTACCTGAAATACATGTGAGTTTTTGGAAAAACGTCAACATAAAGTTGGTGTGAATTCATGCAGTTTTGTGTTGAACACGTTTGTATACTTTGTATGAAAACATGACGAGTATCTTGTGAAAATAAAGTATTCTTGTAGTGTAAACCGAATAAAGTATTCTTGTGGTATAAACCAAATAATGTATTCTTGTGTAAATAAAGTATTCTTGTGGTATAAACCAAATAAAGTATTCTTGTTTAGTTAATGGGTTGCAAGGCCATTAACGTGTGGCACAACATAGGAAGTCACCAAACCATAGGCATTTTTCTAGTTGTCGATTCACGACGGAGACACAAAAACACTCCTCGGTACTAGTGGTCACCAAGAGTGGGGCTGCCCGAGTACCCGTTAGATCTAACCTTTTGTTCTGCGGTCTAAGTATGTACACGATTAATGGTGCTTATGGTACCCTATTCGTGACACTATTTCTCGTTTATGATACCAAGTACCAATTCTCGTTTATTGCATCAAGTATCAATTCTCGTTTATTATATCCAGTATCAATTCTCGTTTATTATATCACGTAACATGTATTTCACCCCCGAAGTTATAAAACTGAAAACAGTTAAGAGAAAAGGGGGAGCATGAACTCACAACTTTGCGTTCCTAGCGTCGTAAACTCCACCGGATTTGCTTAATTAACGTCGTAACCTATACGCGTTTTCTTAACGTTAGTCACTAGACTTGTGTCGCACAAGTACAGTCACTCTCTTTTGTGTATATATTCTTGTGTTAAAAATATTCCATATTTTTAACTACGTATCTTACTTATATTATTTTCTTCAAAAATAAATATAAGTCTTTTGTGTTTTGCACTTTGCACCCGAATCATGTATCTTGTGTTTTGTATGTGTATTTCTATATTTCTACTCCTCATAAGTATTTAGTGTATTTTTAAGTCTTAATACACTAGCACATATAGCACATACTATATACACTTAGCACAAAATTTGGTGATAAAATAATATATATTTTTCTCTCAAAAATATATACTTATTATCCATTTTTATTCTTGAAGAAATCCTCATTTCTTATCACCAAAAATTAGGGAAACCTTAGTAATACTCTTAAACACATTTTTAGGGAATAAGTTTCTCAAAAACTTATATTTTTCTAAGTGTCAAAATTTATAAAAATTTTGACAGAGTTTCCCCTAAAAATGGAGGTTTCCCACGTTTTCAAAACGTGTGTTTATTTTCTTTTAAATCATTATCAATCATCAACAACAATTACCAACAATCATCATCAACAATAATCACTAATTTCTCCATTTCATGAACTTGAATATTTACAAAAATGTGTAGTAACTTACTAGCACATTTAGTAAGTCTTGTTATCTTTAGAAATAAGTTTAACTTCTTAAAAACTTTATTTTTAAAGAATATGAAGTTTTACAACTTCTAGTCGGTTTTTACGAAAACTATTTCTTCGTTAACACTTTTGTTACACAAGTATCCGTATATTTATTTGTTCACAAAAACCACTTTTGTTTGTGTAAGACCCGGTTTAGAACATGTGATTTCTTGGACACTTGGTCCTTTGAAAATACCGCTTGTATATACGTAGATCTACTAGTTTTAAACACTATTTCACAAGTTAAATTGCTTTTACACAAGTAAAATATTTTTACACAAGTTCATGTTTCATGTGTGGTAGAGTTTCACCTTTTAACCCTTGTTTCTTCTAAAAACAAGCTTATGTGAAGATCCATGATCTTACAAAGTCGGGTTAAACGATGATCCGAGCTACCACGTCATAGATCGGGCCTCAATAATCACAAATTCCAAATACTACATCTTTTACACAAGTTACAAGCTATTAACCACCACTTTTCACATTTTTAGTAGACTTTAAAGCTTCAAAATGTAAGTTAACGATATTTAACCGGCAAAATTTCTTTTAACCACATTAGATATGTTCAAGAACAAGTTTTAAGTGTTATACCTCTAGTTCTAAGCTAGGGAAGATTCTTGATGAAAATCGCGTGGATAAAAGCTAACGGTAGAGGTCCTTCGCGTTCCGTTTGTTCCAGAGCTCCTAATACGTGATCCTTAACGCGTGTGTGATGATGGAATGGAATGATCAAGGACCGAAAATGTGGTGGTGGGGTGTGGGGTGTTCGGCCGAAGGTTTAGAGAGCAAGAGAGAGTGTAATGTTGTGGAGAGTTTGTGATGAAAGATCTTGTGAGTTAAGGTTAATACTTATAGGCAATTTATGAGAGTTTTGTCCAATGGAAAATATGTCCCCATGATGCTTTGCAATCTAGCTTAACCAAATCAATCTTGTACCATGTTTGTCCCCTTGGTTAGGGCCGAGTACAAAAGGGGGGGGGGGGGGTCTTGGTTCGGTTTTAAGTAGTTTAGTTAGGGCTTAGTTAGGTTAACTAAGTTGGTTTAGGTGCTTAACTTAGTTAGTTATATAAGGCGCGTTATGACGGGTGTTAGGGTAATCAGGGACCCTAACTGACTCAGAAAAATATATTTAGTGAAAATACTAATATTTTCATGTTCCGGGTAAAGTCCGGTTGTTCGGTTACACACCGATTCGTTAAAGTGCTATATTACACTTTTTAGTGTCGTTTAAGTACCTTCCTTGTACTCTTTCATTTCCCAACACTTAGGGAAATATTATGGATAATAAAACGACATTTCTGCATAATATTTATATGTCTAAATGCTGAATTATTGCTGATTTGTATAAATTCTGCACTTAAAGTGCGTTTCGGGTGCTTTTTAGTGCTTATTTTTGCTTTCGTATTGCATATATATTAACCCTTGTATGTATTCTTGGGTTTTAATGCATTCTTGTTGTCGGACCTACACCTAGGCCTCAATTCTGATGTCTGACTGCTTTCTGCAGTTCTGTTGACACATTGTGTCTTACCGGTGAGTTTACTATTATTCTGACGCAACGCTCTCGTTTATGCATAAAGCAATATTTTGTAGTATACAACATGCATGAATTCACTTGTTTAATATGTGTTCAGCCATTGCTGACAATTAAGGACATAATTGCAGTCATTAAGCAATAATTATAGTGTACGGAAATTACCGGTTTGTGCCAGTTGTCACACATATTAAATCGGAGTGCCCTAAACTTCAACAAGGATCAAAGAAAGAGGAGAAGAAGGAAGAGGGCTCTAGGGCGAAATGGAGGATGTTCCAAATCACATCCGAAGAAGCTAAGGTTCATCCGAATGTAGTTTCAGGTATCTTTTTATTAAACTCCATGCCAATTTATGTTTTGTTCGATACTGGAGCTACAATGTCGTTTATTTCAAGTGAAATAGTAAATCATCCCTCGTTTAAGATTGAAAGAATGTCGGTACCCTTAGAGGTAGAAATAGCCGATAGTAAGAACTATTTATTACACGAGATTTGTAGAAATTGCAAGTTCACTGTAGAAGATGAAGAATTTGATATCGACCTCATACCTATGGTTTTGGGGGAATTTAAAATGATAGTGGGTATGGATTGGATGGCCCGACACCATGCGGAGATTAATTGTGAAACTAAAACGGTACTCGTTCAATCTCCAAGTGGAAAGCGATTAAGTATATAAGGGGAGAGAAATGTGGAAGCGAAACTCTGTACCCTCATCCAAGCCGTTAAGTATGTACTTAACGGGAGTAGAGCATACCTAGCTTATGTGGTAGATGCTCAACAAAGTCCCCCGAAACTTGAAGATATTGAGATTGTGAACTAATTTCCAGACGTATTTTCAGAGGAATTACCAGGGCTCCCTCCCGAACGTGAAGTAGAGTTCCGTATCGAACTAAATCCGGGTGCAAAACCGGTAGTGAAAGCCCCGTATAGACTGGCCCCCACCGAGATGCGGGAGTTAATGACACAGTTACAAGATCTTTTTTATAAGGGCTTCATACGCCCAAGTGTGTCGCCCTGGGGAGCACCCGTCTTATTTGTAAAGAAGAAGGATGGGTCGATGTGCATGTGCATTGATTACAGAGAACTGAATTACCTACCGGTGAAGAACCGCTACCCATTGCCCAGAATTGACGATCTTTTTGATCAATTACAAGGGGCGAGTTGGTTCTCTAAGATAGACCTGCGTTCGGGATATCATCAAGTCAGAGTGCGAGAAGAAGATATTTCAAAGACTGCCTTTAGAACCAGATATGGACATTATGAATTTTTAGTTATGTCTTTTGGGTTGACGAACGCGCCAGCCGCGTTTATGGATCTTATGAACCGGGTATGCCGACCCATGTTGGACAAATCTGTGATCATATTTATAGATGACATTTTGTTCTATTCACGAAGCGAGGCCGAACATGCGAGACACCTACGAGAAGTACTTGAAACACTCCGTAAGGAAAAACTCTATGCAAAATTCTCAAAGTGTGCCTTTTGGCTCAGAGAGGTGCAGTTCCTCGGCCACGTAATAAACTCGAAAGGTGTCTTGGTTGATCCATCAAAGATTGAGGCAGTAATGAAGTGGGTTTCCCCAAAAACCCCAACTGAAGTAAGGAGCTTTCTAGGCCTTGCTGGCTATTATAGAAGATTTATACAAGATTTTTCAAAAATAGCGTTACCTTTAACTAAGTTGACAAGGAAGAAAGAGAGGTTTGTGTGGGGCAAAGATCAAGAATAAGCCTTTCAAGTGTTAAAAGAAAAGCTGTCTAGTTATCCGGTTTTGACACTCCTAGATGGAACGGAAGATTTGGTTGTCTATTTGGATGCTTCACATCAAGGTTTAGGGTGTGTTTTAATGCAAAAAGGGAAGGTTATCGCGTATGCATCAAGACAACTCAAACCACATGAAGGAAACTACCCAACTCACGACTTAGAGTTGGCTGCAGTAGTTTTCGCCTTAAAAATCTGGAGGCACTACCTTTACGGTTCAAAATGCACAATCTACTCGGATCACAAAAGCCTCAAATATTTCTTCGAGCAGAAAGACTTAAATATGAGGCAGCGGAGATGGTTAGAACTTATCAAAGATTACGATTGTGATATCCTTTATCACCCGGGGAAGGCGAATGTTGTGGCAGATGCGTTGAGCCGAAAGGAGTATCCACCTCCGATTCAGGTAAAATCCATGAAAATGATAGTTACACCACGCTTACTTGAAACGATACGAGTTTCCCAAATAAAGTCGCTTGAGGCGAAAGAACTAAAGAAAGAAAGAATGAAAGGTATAGTCAAAAAATTGGAAGAAAACTCGATCGGGCTCAAAACGAGATTCGGTCGAATCTGGATACCGCGGTTTTGCGAAGTCAAGATCGCATTACTCGAGGAAGCTCATAAGTCACGATATTCAATTCATCCAGGGGAAACAAAAATGTACCGAGACTTGAAGACAAATTATTGGTGGCCGGGTATGAAACACGATATTGTTAAGTATGTCGCGAAATGCTTAACATGCTCCCAAGTGAAGGCAGAACATTAAAAACCATACGGAGAGTTACAACCTTTGGAAATTCCAGTATGGAAATGGGAGGAGATAACTATGGATCTGGTAACCAAGCTTCCTAGAACGAAAAAGGGGCACGATACAATATGGGTAATTCGTAGACCGACTCACAAAAAGTGCCCACTTTTTACCTATTCGAGAGGCTTACTCTTCGGAAAGAATGGCGGAAGTTTACATGAACGAGATAATTTCTCGACACGGGGTGCCCGTGTTAATCATCTCAGATCGGGATACGAGATTCACTTCTCGTTATTGGCAAAAGTTTCATGAAAGTATGGGTACGAAGCTACATATAAGCACCGCCTATCACCCTCAGACTGACGGACAATCAGAACAAACCATCCAAACGCTTGTTGATATGTTAAGAGCTTGTGCCTTGGATTTTGGGGGAAATTGGGATGACCATTTACCACTAGTGGAATTTTCTTATAACAATAGTTACCATAGCGGTATCCAAATGGCTCCCTACGAATTACTGTACGGGAGGAAATGCAGAACACCCGTGTGTTGGGGAGAAGTAGGGCAAAGGGAGCTTGCACCTAATGATCTGATAGCGATGGCTAACGAAAAGATCGATCTAATTAGAGCACGACTGAAGGCGGCTCAAGATCGGCAAAAGGCGTACGCGGACAAGAGAAGACGTCCCATTGAGTTTCAAGTTGGAAATTATGTTTTACTAAAGGTATCTCCATGGAAAGGCATAATCCATTTTCGCAAACAGGGCAAATTGGGACCTCGTTATATCGGACCATTTAAAATTATGGCTCGAGTCGGAAAGGTTGCATATCGTCTATAATTGTCGTCTACCCTAGACGGGATTCACAATACCTTCCACGTATCGCAATTGAGAAAGTGTCTTGCAGATGAAACAACGTTTGTACCTCTCGACGACATTGAATTGGACGAGGGGTTAAATTATGTCGACAAACCGATAGCTATTAAAGACGTTAAGGTGAAGAATCTCCGCAACAAGGCCATTAGACAAGAGTTGGTTCAATGGCAACACCGTAAGGGATCGGAACTTACTTGGGAGGCAGAAGATGAAATGCGGGGGCACTACCCTTTTCTCTTTGGTATGTAAATATTAAATTTGTTAAGTACCCAGGTCTTGGGGACAAAACCTCTTTTAAGGGGGGTAGACTTGTAACACTCCAAAAACTGATTAATATGAAAATAAGTAAAAGTGAATAAAACCTAACTAAGTTGATGGGTTATGATAAATGATATGTTAAATTATGGAAAATGCTTGAATTAGATACTTAACAAACTTGGAGGGGGGTAATGTGAAAAGTTTTAATTAAAAGGGATTAATAAGGTGTAAACCCAAAAACATACACCTGGTGCGTGTTTTGGGATCGACTAGAGCAGGAAAGACAGGGGTTAACCCTTATTCTTGCAAGATTCATCAAATCAACAAGGAAATTCAAGGTCAATCAGTTGCATGTCATCGAATTTTCGATTAACTTAACATACTCAATAGAGTGGTAAGTCCAATTTTGTGTTTGATGAATCGTAGGAATTGGGTTTCACCCAAATCATGAGTTTATGAGAAACTTTGTGTAATTGAAGGTTAAGATAGTAAAATAAGGCAGAATTTATGTTTGATTTTGGTGGTTTGGTAAGATTGTAGCAAAAACCCACTTGTTAAGAAGCTAGTATAAGTAGGATGATTAAGTAAAATCATATATGTAAATTTTAGATGTATAAGCTTGTTTGTGATACATGAATGATGGATAATTTGAGGTAGGATGAAATAATCATGTAAAATAGAATGATTGTAAATGTTATGTGAAAATGAACTAGTGAAGATATGCTTTATAAACTTGTACCTTATGCTTTAAATACGATGCCTACCAAGTGTTCGATGAAATGCTTAAGAGATGGATATATGTGTTATGTAGAAAAATGATAGAATGAATTGGTTGGACTAAATGAATGAACGAATGTGTTAATGTAGGTGTGAAGGAAGAAGGTACAAACACTAGGAAAATGGAAGGTGCACAAGATCGAGGTATGTTCCATTGTACATACAAATTTTATTTGAATATGTTAATGTTCGCAAAAATACAAATCTTAGTCACAATTATTCATGGTGGTTAATAAGTTGTTAGCCAATCCTTTGCGGGTTGGGTCAAGTAAATGAAGGTTATAGTAAGTTATGTAAGGTGATTGGTTCGAATTGATCGAGCCGAAGAAAAGAAAAGTCATGTAAAAGTGAAAAGAATTGTTTGACCCGTTATGTATGGGTGGTTATGAATGTAAATACAAATGTTGAATGGATGATATTCAATATGTTATACGGGTTGAATGTATGTTGTATTTTGTAAGTAAATAACTCGATGTTAACGGGTTATGAATGGTATGACTTATCTCATTTATGAGAGTATATGCTTGACCCGTTTTAACGGGTAGATGAATGTAAAAATGAAAGGAAAACATATAAAGGAATGAACCCAGAAATTTATTGTTTAAGAGTGAAATAGTTAACGAGACTAATTTCTTAAGTTTTGTTGTTTGATGTAGGTAAGTCCTCAACTTAGGCGGCTCGACGACTTGGAGCGAACACACATATGAATCTCGCCTATATGCGCTTCCGCTACTTTTAGTAACAATGTTTATGGTTAAAAAGTGTTTTGTTGTAACTAGTTTTGGTATAGTAGTTAAACTCACGTAGTTAACTTGATGGATCTTTTAAAACTTTCTAGATGTTAGTAGTTATTTAGAAAGTTATGCAATGGTTTTTTATTAGTGTTTTTTTGAAAGTGTCAAAATTTACTTGATATTGAGTTTGCCAAAACAGGGATATGCTTATAATACGAACGGGTCATGCCGAACTTTCTAAAAATAATTATCTAAGACTTAAATGTAATGAAGTGGGCGTCATAATTGGTCCAACAAAATGGACTCCTTCGCAAGGATTGATTTACCATCTTTTGCATTCCACTGGTAACAATGTATACTAATACAATATTTGTTATTCCTTTTGCAATGTATACTCAACTTTTGGAATGGAGGTGGTATGGTCACCGAATGAAGTTTTGGTGAAATTCAGGTGATATAAAATGCTCGTGTGTACCCGAGGTTTCTTCATTCTAATGCAACTTCACACAAATGGGGTTTTGAAGGTGTTTTTTATGATTCGAATAGTTTCATATAAGAAATGCGGTATGCTATGAACTTTACCCATGGTTCATTATATCCATAAAGTAGCAAATTTATGCATACTCATGGCGTACCATGAAGATTCTATTGCATTCTTTCATTCTCCATGGTTGTTCAGGTACTCTCATCTTGGTGTAATAATTCAGTTATTGGCAATTGGAAGAAAGAAAAGACTAAACTTGACTCTTACTTTGCACGACATAGGGAAAAGTTTATAAATGGTTTTGT
This sequence comes from Helianthus tuberosus, assembly GCA_030545235.1. NCBI lineage: Eukaryota > Viridiplantae > Streptophyta > Magnoliopsida > Asterales > Asteraceae > Helianthus > Helianthus tuberosus. Next base: position 8,962,916 of record CM060438.1, read on the forward strand.
TTGTTTTTATAAAGTATGATTAATAGGTTTTCCTATTTTGATTTCCAATTATGGTTGTATGTTTTTCTTTTCCTTAGAGATTTTTGGGTTAAGAAATTTAATAATGAAAACTAACCAATGTAGAGTTTCTCACAATAAGGCCCTTACCTTTGCTTTTAATATTTTTATCTTACTTATGAGATACACATTTATGGATATCATATTCATATTCATAGGCCATCTTGTATTACATGTAAAAAGATTACAAATTTAGGTTGAAATAAATCAATGTGTAGTATGTTCATAACATATTTTCTCATGAGTTTTGATAAAGTTTTAATAAATCACTTTGCTCATAAATGTGGTGTATATGTTTTCATATACGTTGATTAAGTATTATATAAGAAAATCATTCATCAAGTGTGTTCAAAACTGATGGGAATTGATATTAAGCCTAAACGGGTTAAAGGTTATATACTATAATGCTACTGGAAGAATACACACACCTATGTTGGGCGTGTTATACTTCGATCCATTTTGCATATTTTAAAGTTGGATAACTAATAACCCGTATACATATTTTTTTTTATAAATTATCTAATGCGTCCAACATGATTGAACATGAATACTACTAAATAATAACATGAGCTTTGGGGTAGCATGAATAATCATAGGTTTGTTTTGAACCAGATGGTTAGATATTTTATTATCAACAAATGTTTTACTGTAAGTAAACAAATGACCATGGTAAGAAATAATTATATAGATGAGAGATAGTTTCGTATCTAGTAGTTTGGTTTGTTCTCACCACAAGGAGTCACACGACATAATAGGAAAACAAGAATTTGAAAAGGCGAGTCTTCAACCTGATTTTGGTGTCAAAACAGGGTTTGTTATGGAGCCTATCCGTCTCATTTGTAACGCTACGCATATTTGTACTTTCCCGATTTAGCAAGTATCATTGTAAATTCTATTTTTGGAAGCTTGTACGCATGTTGTATACTATTTCGTTTCAACATTGTAATCCGAGACTAGAGATCATAATGAAAATTCAAGAATTTTATTCATATTCATGTTATTTATATTAGACTTGTTTACATATTTATACTCAAAATAAACATTTTAAACACCATTATGCATGTTTCGCTTTTGCACGATAGGAGGTCCCTGTCGCATGAAAGGGATTGTTGTTGTGTGTTTTGTTTTCGTTTTCGTTTCTGTTCGATGTTAGTTCATCAGCGATGAACACCAAACAGTTTGCTAGCCATAAAGTAAGTTAACCCCGTCCAACCTCCAACACTTGGCTCACGCCTTCCATGTTGTGTCGGCACACCTGGGTTGTCCTTACTTGACTGTTTGGCCATTTTACGTTCTATTTTCGATTTGTTTAACAACTACTGTTATTGTTTATGTTTAATCAGTTTACGATCAAGTTTTACGCGCGAATTTGTATTTAAACCAGACCAGTCACACGAGTAGAGCCCCTGTCACATGAAAGGCCTCCTCTCACACGAAGGGTCTGTTATGTGTTTTAACCCGTACTTTCTTCGTATTTTACAATTCGATCCGAACCCTTTTCACAACAAAAGAGTCACATCTTTGTTTACCCATTTCAGGGTGACTTCGGTGTTCCAACCTTCATCTATTCAGCTCGCGGATTAGTGTTTATCTACGCAAAACTGTGAGTATACTCGTGTCGCAACCCCCGATCCCTTATCTGTCCCGGGAACGGGCTGACGCGATCTCAGAGTTTGGTGGTATCAGGTGTTTAAATCTCGCAGCGGAATTTACATCAGGACCGTAGTTAGGAAATGTTTATCAGAGTAAAACCACCTCATTTAATATTAATAATCACATGGGTAAAACCCAAGTTTCTTATTACAATACATTTATAGGGACAAACCCTATTTTATTGAATTTAAAACATCGTTTATTAGGTAACTTTTATAGCCACATTTCTCACAAGCCTTCAGTGCTCTCCAGCTGGCTTTTCATTAATTGGTTGTTCACATTGTGTTACCTGTAACGCGTTTTAAAAAATATTTGTCAGTCGGAAATACTGGTGAGTGAATCCCAGTTTAATCAAGAAACATTTTATCAATTAAAACAGTATTGAGAGCGATCACATTGTTTATTTCTACACAATTACTCATTCAGTATTTGCCACTCGACCGGATCTATGGCTATGGTCAAATTACCCATTGGCTAACTCGTCGTCCAATGGTAATGTACTGTCGTTCCCGACTTACTACTACTCGTAGTAATAAATTTTGTATACAAAACCCCATAATACCGGCAGTAATTGAAGAACTACAAAGACTCAATCACCGCTTAATCACATTTGTAAACAATTAAGGTTTTGTAAAACATTCCAAGAAGATTAACAAAAAGAGGACAAACTCACATTGCTATCTTAGACTTCTTGTGAGGGTTTCCTGGATATAATCTATAATTTATACAAATGTACATTGGTTAGTATCATAACCCTTTGAAAATATTAATGATACCCTCCCCGAGACGGCATTCCAACAACTACGTCAGGCAGAACCACGACAGTTGTTACGGAACCCTAAATCAATCGGGCAGCGTAACTATTACGAAATTAGGGTTATAATAGTTACAACGGAGCAGAACGTCGCTAATTAGGGGTATAATACCCGCGTATTATAACTCTACTACAGAAATTTAGATTGAGAATTGAGAAATGAACGAGTTCTGGTTGAACCCGATGGCCTTCTCATATAGTTGCTGATTCTAGTCCTCTCGCGGCCCGCGTAAAACACAGGCCAGGGTTACGCGGCCCGCGTCAACCCTGGTCAACAGAATAGCTTGGCTGAGTCGTTGTGTAGGTCCGCCACGATGTCAACACGTGTCGGCCTAGGATGTATCCGCGTATGATGATCTCTAGCGGCCCGCGTAAGCTTAATCTATATCTCACGCGGCCCGCCTGAACTAAAGAAGTCAACGAAGTCCAGTCTACACCCTCACACCGCCCGCGTAACTGGTTGGGGTGGGTCTACGCGGCCCGCATCAGCTTAACATTTAAACTTTTATATTTTATTTAAATACTATAACGTATTCCGGGCTTGGTTTTCACATACGAGGTGTATTTACAGACATATAAGGATATTTTAAGATATAATAGGGTGTCGGAAATATTATGAGAGTGTTGGTTTTACCAAGGGTTGTTACAACTCGGTCCCGTTTTCATTTTGTACTCTTTGGGTGCAACATGTACATATATACAAAAACACGCAACACTATTAAACAAGTTTATAAAATCACACTTTATCCACTATTAAACATGAAACTTGTTATACTTGTTAATCTCATATTGTCGCAACCCCCGACCCCTGCCCCGGGAGGCGGGCGACCGCGGCCTACTCAGAGATGGTGGTATCGGTGTTTATCATTATTTGGCAGCGGAATTTACATCAGGACTGTAGTTAGGAAATATTTTATCAGAGTAAAACACCACATTTTATAATAATAAATATATTGGGATAAAACCCAAGTTTCCATTACAAACATGTTTTTAGGGATAAACCCTAATTTATTGAAATAAAACATCTTCTTTATTTAGGTAACTTTAATAGCCACTTTTCCAAGACTTCAGTACTGTCCAACTGGCTTCTATTTGGCTTTCACATTTTGTTACCTGAAACGCGTTTAAAAACATTTTATCAGCAAGAAATACTGGCGAGTGAATCCCAGTTTAATCAAAACAGGTTTTATCAATTTACAGTATTGAGGGCAATCCAGCAATTACATTTGTTTCCATCTACTTTAATTACCACCCACGGTACTGTCGATCCTGACTGGTGGTAATGTTACTACTCACAGTGTAGTAACAAATTTTGTATACAAAACCCCAACATACCGACGATAATTGTAGAATACAAATACTCAATCACTGTTAATTATAATTTAAAACAATTGAGGTTTTGTAAAAACACTTTGTGAAAAGAGGAATTACTCACATTGCTATTTTAGGTTTTTCCCTGTGACTTCCTGGTTATAATCTATCAAATTTAAACAATGCACACGCGTTAGTATAATAACCCAAATTTACATTAGTTATACCCTCCCCGAGACAGAAACTCCAACGACTAAGTAAGGCAGAGCCTCGACATGCGTTACGGAGCACTAGATCAATCGCGCAGCGTATCTAATACGTAACCGGGGGTTAAAATACTTGCAACGAGGCAGAGCTTCGCTAATTAGGGGGGTATAATACCCGAGTATTATAATTGCTATGTAGAAATTGAGAGAGAAAGATCGAAAATGAACGGTTTGCAACTGAATTCCGATGGCATCCATTTATAGGGTCTGATCGACCCTTTGTCTCGCCCCGCGAAAGTCGAAGACAAAGTCCTCGCGGCCCGCGAGCTAGGGGGTGTAGGGCCTAGGCTTGCTGAGTTGGTCCCATAGCCTCGACACGCCACTTGACACGTGGCAGCAGGGGGTGCGGGCGGGTGGCCAGCTGTCGCGGCCCGCGAAAGATCAAACACAGTCTGTCGCGCCCCGCGACATACTTATTTTATTTTTTTATTTGATTTTTAATTATATAAAGGTATTTCAGGCCTATTTTTCGTATACGGGGTGTATTTTAGGATGTATAGGGGTGTTCTAAATATTTTATGAGGGTTGTTATATCCTCCCCACCTTGTTTTAGAACTCGTCCTCGAGGTCTACTGGAATAGGTGTGGATATTTCTTCTGCATCTCTGATTCAAGCTTCCAAGTGTACTCTGGTCCTCTCTTGGAATCCCATTTTACTTTGACTAGCACCAATCTCTTGTGTTTAAGATTCTTGATTTTCCTGTCTTCAATCTTTAGAGGCTTCTATACAAACTTAAGTTTCTCGTTTACCTCTATATCCTTAAGAGGTACTACTAATGATTCATCAGCTAAACACTTTTTGAGATTACATACATGAAACACATCATGTATTCCTGCCATTTCCTCTGGCAGCTGTAGCTGGTAAGCTACGGGTCCTATCCTTTTAATAATCTCAAAAGGTCCAACATACCTGGGGCTTAGCTTTCCCCTTTTGATGAATCTGACTACTCCTTTCCATGGAGAAACTTTTAACAATACCTTATCTCCTACCTGAAATTCCAACGGTTTTCGCCTGTTATCAGCATAACTCTTTAGACGATCACATGCTACTTTTAGTCTATCCTTGACTTGAATGATTTTATCTGTTGTTTCTTGTACTATCTCGGGTCCAGATAGTTGCTTTTCCCTAATTTCTGCCCAACAGACTGGAGTTCGGCACTTTCGTCCATAAAGTGCTTCGAATGGTGCGACATTGATACTGGTATGATAGCTGTTATTGTAAGAAAATTCTATTAATGGTAAATGATTATCCCAATTTCCTCCGAAATCAATTACACAAGCTCTAAGCATATCTTCCATTGTCTGAATTGTCCTTTCGCTTTGTCCGTCCATTTGAGGATGATAAGCTGTGCTTAGATTTAACTTGGTTCCCATTGCTTTTTGGAAACTAGTCAAAAAATGAGAGGTAAAACGGCTATCTCTGTCAGAAATAATAGATAAAGGAATTCCATGTAATGAAACTATTTCATTTACATACAGTTTGGCTAACTGTTCCATACTGAAAGATTCCTTCATTGGTAAGAAATGAGCAGACTTGGTTAATCTATCTACAATCACCCAGATTGTATCATTACCCTTTCGTGTCTTGGGTAATTTTGTAACAAAATCCATTGTTATCAATTCCCATTTCCATACCGGCATTTCTAATTGCTGCAATAAACCTGAGGGTTTTTTATGTTCAGCTTTAACTTGTGAACAGGTTAGACATTTGGCAACACAGGCTGCTACATCCTTTTTCATTCCTATCCACCAGAAATTCTTTCTTAGGTCTTGATACATTTTATCACTTCCAGGATGTATCGTATACTTAGACTTATGGGCTTCATCTAATATTCGGTGGCGTAGGTTTCCTCGTTTAGGTATCCAAATTCTTTCATTATGGAATCTCCAGATTCCATATGTTCCTTGTTCTAATTCCTTAATCATTCATTTCAATTTTTCAGTATCGTCCTTGATTATTGATTCTTGTACTTCTCTAATTTGATTATTTAAATCTATCTGCATATTTAATTTAAGAGAACGTACTCTTTTTGGCTTTTCATGATACTTTCGACTTAAAGCATCAGCTACTACATTAGTCTTTCCTGCATGATATTGGATATTACAATCATAATCACTAAGAATTTCCATCCAGCGTCTTTGTCTCATATTTAACTCCTTTTGCCCAAAAACATATCTTAAACTCTTATGATCGGTGAAAACGGTGAACTTACTGCCTTAAAGGTAATGTCTCCAAATTTTAAGAGCAAAAATTATGGATAGTAACTCTAGATCATGGGTTGTATAATTCTCTTCATGATTCTTAAGTTGTCTAGAGGCATAGGCTATGACCTTTTGACGTTGCATCAACACATATCCATAACCTAACTTAGAAGCGTCACAATAGACTGCAAAGTCTTCAGTTCCTTATGGTAACGCTAATATGGGTGCGTTGGTTAATCTTTGCTTAAGAATTCTAAAGGCTTCTTCCTGTTTTGGTCCCCATTCAAACTTAACAGACTTACATGTTAGTTTTGTTAAAGGAATGGCTATTCTAGAAAAATCTCGGATAAACCGTCTATAATAACCAGCCAGTCCTAGAAAACTTCTTACTTCTGTTGGTGATTCAGGGATTTTCCATTTAGTAATTGCCTCGATCTTTGTGGGATCTACACGAATTCCTTCATGATCAACTAAATGTCCAAGAAACTGCACTTCTTCTAACCAAAATTCACATTTCGAAAATTTAGCGTAAACCTTTTCTTTTCTCAATAAACTTAGGAGTGCATGTAGGTGCGCTGCATGTTCCTCTTTACTCTTAGAGTAAATGAGAATATCATCTATAAAGACAATTATGAATTTATCTAGATATGGTTTACATATTCTGTTCATCATGTCCATAAATACGGTTGGGGCATTGGTTATACGAAATGGCATGACGGTAAATTCATAATGGCCATACCTTGTCCTAAAAGCAGTCTTAGGAATCTCCTCTTATTGTACCTTCAATTGATGATATCCTGAGCGTAAATCGATTTTAGAAAAAAATCGAGCTCCTTGCAATTGATCAAACAAATCATCGATTCTCGGTAATGGGTACCGATTTTTAATCGTGAATTTATTCAACTCTCGATAATCAATGCGCATACCCATTGACTCGTCATTCTTCTTGACAAACAAGATTGGTGCTCCCCACAGTGATGAACTAGGTTGTATGAATCCTTTCTCTAGGAGTTCATCTAATTGTTTCTTCAGTTCTTGCATCTCTGCTGGTGCCACACGGTAAGGTGCCTTGGTAATTGGTGTTGTTCCTGGTAGCAGGTGAATTCTGAATTCGACTTCCCTACCTCGCGGTAGTCCCGGTAGTTCTTCTGGAAAAACATCTGAGAATTGAGATACTACGGGAATATCTTTCAATTCTTTTCCTTTAGTGTTAATGATTATGGAAATCATATACACTAGTGATCCTTTTCTTCCATAACTTGCTGTTTTCATCACAGAGATGAATTTCGTGGATCGAGTTGGCTTATCTCCTTTAATTGTGATATTTTCACCTTTTGGTGAATTTACTTGTATTGACTTTTGATCACATAGAATACTGGCTTTATTGGCTATTAACCAATCCATTCCTAATACAATATCAAATCCTGCCAGATTCATTGGGTAAAGATTTGCAATAAAATTATGGTTTAAAATTTCTATTCTTGCTCCCTGCAAGATTTCAGTGATCTTAATGGATTCTCCATTTTCCGTTTCTACTAGACATTCTTGTTGGAGTTTAGTTAATGGTTGATTGAGAAGTTTGCAAAACGGAGTATTAATAAAATTTTGGTTTGCACCAGAGTCAAATAATACTTTAGCAAAAACATCATTAACTAAAAACGTACCGGCAATCACGTCCGGAATCATCTTGGCTTCTTCCGCGGTCAGAACAAATGCTCTAGCATTCTTAGTAGTCTTGTTGTTCATGGCTGGAGCTAGTTTCGGACAATTCGGTTTGATATGTCCCTTTTCCCCACAGTTGAAGCAATATCCGTTACTGGGTTTCTTCCTACAGTCTTCTTCCTTATGTCCTGGTATCTTGCAAAAATTGCAGTAGGTGGAGCATCTTCTTGAATGCTTCTTCTTACAGGCTTTACAGTAAGGTGTAGAGGTAGAACCTATATTTTTCCCACAGTTGGAATTACCGTAGCGAAATTTCTGGGTAAGTCTTTGAGCTAGGTTCTTTCTCTGGTTTTCTTCTTGTGTACGTACCAGTTCATCAGTCAAGGTATTTGCTAGTTCTGCAGCTTCTATGGTTTGTGGTCTAGCTGCCTTGACTACGTGTCTAATCTCACTGATTAATCCCCAGATGTAACGGGAGATTAATATCGGTTCTGGTGATGCTAGGGTTGGTACTATTCTAGCATATTCAAAGAATACAGTAGTGTAACCCTTACAGTCTACTCCAGTCATTCTATGGTTTAAGAACTTATTAGCTATCTGTTCCTTTTCATTGGCAGGACAAAATTTCCTTTCAACCATGTTCTTAAACTCATTCCATTCCATATTATAGGCCCTGTCACTTCCCTTAGACTGGAGAATCGTGTTCCACCATTCTAGAGCTGCATTCTTAAATAGATTGGAAGCAAACATGATTTTATCTTCTTCTGCACACTTGCTTATTTTTAAGACTGCCTCAGTCTTTTCTATCCAGCGTAGAGCTGCAATGGCTCCTTCATTGCCAAAGAATTCTATTGGTTTACAAGACCATAATTCTTTGTAAGAACAACCATAAGACATGGTTCTTCTTCCTTTTGGAATTGGCAATTGAAGTAGTGGTCCATTGTTTACGCTGTGACTAGGTTCAGTAAGTGGTCGTTTACTTCCATTATTACTTTTACTATTTTCTGCTTCCTTAACAGTTTTGATAATATATGTCATAGCGTCTATAATCCCTTGTGCCATTATGTGTTGGATGACACTGTTATCTACTTGGTTTCCGTTATTATTGTTATTCGGGTTTTCTTGATTCACTTCGTTGTCCATCTGGATTATAAACATTTACTATGTATTAATATCACAAAACAGAATTTAAATGTTAATAATCACACAACAACCACATTGATCAAAATCGTCGTACATTGTGACATTTACTCTATTTTATAGATATCTGTATCTATTACGAACTGCAACTGGAATTTAAAATACAATACTAGTATGCATCAGTAGCTATTGGATTATCTAATTTTTAGTTGATTTTTTTTTCAAACTACTTGCATATATATATATATATATTTATCATTACTACTACTACTACTACTACTACTAGTGGGGGTTCATCCAATATTGCATGTTACGCTCCTCGTACTTCCGAACGAGCCTCTCTCCTATTTGCCTGATTCTTTCACTTTCATCTAATAACTCCTCACCAAAGGTACGGAGTTCCTGCACATTTTCGGTACTCATGGGTGGTGCGGGTGCTGGTATCGGGTCAGGGAACTGGGGCATCGGTTTTTCGTATGGATATGGGTTTTCTAAGATTTCCTGAATATACTGGTCATTATCCCAATACGGATCTAGAGGGTCAAGGTTGGGATAGGGTGCTACTGGGTTTTGTATGGGTTCCTCCAGTGGGTAAAGTTCTCGGTAATCTCTACGGTCGTCATTCCATGGGTCGTAGGCTAGAGGGTTTGGTGCTGGGACTCTAGGGATTTCGTTTGGGTCGAAAGCAGGTACTGGAATCTGGTCTACTGGGTTTGGTTCAATTTCCATGGGTTGAGTTGGAAACAACGGCAGTGGCTGTGGTGCAAGGATTTGTTCTAAATTTGGGTCTGCGGCAGTGGTAGCTAATATGTGAAAATTAGCTAATCTCCTATTGAGTATATCATGAGTTTGGGCATTCATTTCTCTATTTGTTGCTGCTAAGGCCCGCTGTTGCTGCAATTTCCTCATTCTTTTCCTACGCTCGTGTGCTCCCCAACTGAACCATCTTCTCTTTTTGGTAGGGAATGGTTCTTCGGACTGTGCCTTAAAGATAAAGATCCCCTCTTTTGTGTCAGCTGAGTACCCCGAGGGGGTAGGCTGGGAAGAAGTTCCTTCATCCTTAGGAGAACTAGACAGTTGACGATAAGCGTCCGATGGTCCTTGATCACTCATACTGTAAACTAACAAATTGTCAAATAACACAAAACAAATAATATACGCATGCAATCCCGTAGATTATTTCCTAACATAATAGATAGAATTTTGGTGTCAGCAGAACACTTCTGTGGCTGAAATCAGTGGCTGTAGCTCTGATACCACCTTCTGTCGCAACCCCCGACCCCTACCCCGGGAGGCGGGCGGCCGCCGCCTACTCAGAGATGGTGGTATCGGTGTTTATCATTATTTGGCAGCGGAATTTACATCAGGACCGTAGTTAGGATATATTTTATCAGAGTAAAACACCACATTTTATAATAATAGTAAATATATTGGGATAAAACCCAAGTTTCCATTACAAACATGTTTTTAGGGATAAACCCTAATTTATTGAAATAAAACATCTTCTTTATTTAGGTAACTTTTATAGCCACTTTTCCAATCCTTCACTGCTGTCCAGCTGGCTTCTATTTCGCTTTCACAATTTGTAACCTGAAACGCGTTTAAAAACATTTTATCAGCATGAAATACTGGCGAGTGAATCCCAGTTTAATCAAAACAGGTTTTATCAATTTACAGTATTGAGGGCAATCCAGTAATTACATTTGTTTCCATCTACTTTAATTACCACCCACGGTACTGTCAATCCTGACTGGTGGTAATGTTACTACTCACAGTGTAGTAACAAATTTTGTATACAAAACCCCAACATACCGACGATAATTGTAGAATACAAATACTCAATCACTGTTAATTATAATTTAAAACAATTGAGGTTTTGTAAAAACACTTTGTGAAAAGAGGAATTACTCACATTGCTATTTTAGGTTTTTCCCTGTGACTTCCTGGTTATAATCTATCAAATTTAAACAATGCACGCGCGTTAGTATAATAACCCAAATTTACATTAGTTATACCCTCCCCGGGACATAAACTCCAACGACTGAGTCAGGCAGAGCCTCGACATGCGTTACGGAGCACTAGATCAATCGCGCATCGTATCTAATACGTAAACGGGGGTTAAAATACTTACAACGAGGCAGAGCTTCGCTAATTTGGGGGTGGGGGTATAATACCCGATTACTATAATTGCTATGTAGAAATTGAGAGAGAAAGATCGAAAATGAACGGTTTGCAACTGAATGCTGATGGCATCCATTTATAGGGTCTGATCAACCCTTTGTCGCGCCCCGCGAAAGCCGAAGACAAAGTCTTCGTGGCCCGCGAGCTAGGGGGTGTAGGGCCTAGGCTTGCTGAGTCGGTCCCATAGCCTCGACACGCCACTTGACACGTGGCAGCAGGGGGTGCGGGCGGGTGGCCAGCTGTCGCGGCCCGCGAAAGATCAAACACAGTCTTCCGCGCCCCGCGACAGACTTATTTTATTGTTTTTCTTTGATTTTTTATTATATAAAGGTATTTCGGGCCTATTTTTCGTATACGGGGTGTATTATAGGATGTATAGGGGTGTTCTAAATATTTTAGGAGGGTTGTTATATATATGCTATGTTTACATGTGTCTATATGCTCATTAACTTTGCAAGCCCACCTTAACAATTATAGCGTTATAGGATTAACGCCTCGCCCGTATTCTTGTGGTATTGTTAAGTAAACACCATTACACCCTCTTCGTTTCGACGATGTTGGGTAATCACGATTGCGTTAAACTCTGGTTTGACATATAGTTTACACTAGTACATCATGTTAGTAACATTGTTATTTATCATGTTGGATATGAGCACCATTAAAACATTTTCATATTATGCTATGTATTCAGACTTGTATACTCGCCAACATATTTGTTGATCATTATTTTAATACATGTTGCAGGTTGATAGACGATGAGTTGAAGAAACACAATTAGGGTGGACTTAGATACACGCCTAATGATAAACAATATTTCATGTTTCATGTATTTGATGCTACAATTTGATCGTATTTGTTTTTTTTTTGAACAATGTATTCATGTTAACATTTATGAAAATTTGATTAATTACATATTGTCGTAATTTTGTGTTATGATGCTATGAACAATCATGTTTTCATCTCACTCTGATGTTTCCGTCATCGGTTGGGGTGTGACATCAATGTACCACATGAAATGTTATTGATGATTTGCTAGCATATTCAGCCATTACAATTGTCTAAGACCAAATTGCTCTCTCTTTCGGTTGGGATGTCAAAAAGGAGGTCGTGATCATAAAAGGAATGATACATCCTAAGCTCAGGCAAGGGATTATACATGATTTTAACGATTCCAGTAGTGAACTAAAAACATTACTGGCATCTACAAAATGTTGTTCTGAATGGATTAATCTCATTGGTGCTTCTCGGGTGGTTCTTCTAGACGTTGTTTCTAACCCATATGTGGACAGAAAAGCTATTAGTTAGGCTTATAGGCTTCGTTAGAAGAAAGTGGTTTACACTTACCATTCGATGACAGCTAGCACCACTATGGGTGTTCAAAATTGAATATCCGAACTTTTCGAATACCTAATTTTAGAGTTAAATGGCCGGATAGTCCCTGTGGTTTGGGCTTTTTTCACCTTTAGTCCCTAACTTTCTAAAATTACAGCTATAGTCCCCAACTTTTTCAAATTCGTTCCCGGATAGTCCCTGACGCAGATGAAGGTTAGTCTTTTCGGTTAAGTGGGCGTGAAATGACCTAAATACCCTTACTACACTTAGGGACTATAGTTGTATTTATATATTTATGTGGGTCCACCATCCACCCTACCCACTTCATCTTCACCACTCCTCCTCACCACCACCACCACCATCTCCACATTTCACCACCATACCACCACCATCTTCCCCACTCAAATTTAACCATTAAATAATAAAAACCTACCCTCACCCACCCCCACCTTTTTTCCTGAACATAACATGTTACCGCCGTTACTGTTTGTTTTTCCGGCGATAATTTTAAAACAGTCGGTTAACCAATTAAACCCCCATCACACACACTTATTCACTTTGCGAATTCTAACTTCTAGCACCTAATTCAGGAAACCAATCTCATTTCTACAAATACCTCTGCAACTTTCCACAAACCACATCAAATCCCAAAAACAGAAACCACTTAAAAACAAAAAAAATCAAACAAACACCACAAAAACCAATCAATAAAACCAAAACCAACAAAATTTAGCTTAATTTCACATAATCCATTGCTACAACAACCGATTCAACTACAACTGAAACAAAAACTTATAAAAAGGATCAAAGATTCAAACAAATGAACTAGTGTCTTCGGTGGAGTCTAATACACCAAGCCGCTTCATGTATCAGAGAGATCGAATTAGGGTTCTTGTGTAGATCAAAAGAAGTAATTTTGGGGATTTTTTTAGTTTGTGAATTTCGAAATTGGGCACATGCAAATCGACGGGTTCAAATCTGCAAATCACCCCTGTTTGTATACAAATTATTTGCACGGATTCAAACCTGCAAATCGCCGAAAAAACACCAAGTTTGTTTGAAAACTTCCAAAACAGCAAGACTACCGAGATTGCAAGAAAAGATTGAAATAAAATAGAAGAAAAAAAATTAAGAAACATCGCAGCCATCATTTTCTTGACCCATGTAGGATACCTTTTGTTGTTATCTGCTAGCGTAGTTGAAGCTTGGTTTTTAGCTCCTTGACCTAAGGAAATCACGTAGCTTTTGGTTTATTCCAAAGTATTATTATATACACATGCAAGTATTCAACTTGTGTCAAACTCATAATCTTTTCTGTTAACCGTAAATAATCCTTGTTCATTTTGGTGGGTGGTTTTGGTGCTCGGAGCTAGGTGGCCAGTCGGAGGACTGGAGGAGTGCGGTGGGGTTGGTTTATCGGCAAAACAGAGAGTTGAGAGGATAGGGGTGGGGTGGGGGTGGGGGTGGATGGGTTAGTTTTATAATATAAAAAAATATGGGGTCCATTAATTAGATATTCTTTAATCTTTTAAATATTGTTTAATAACAAGGGTGTTTTTGGCATTTCACACGCACCTAACACCAAAAACTAACCTCCATCCATGCTAGGGACTATCCGGGAACGAAATTCAAAAATTGGGGACTATAGGTGTAATTTTAGAAAGTTAGGGACTAAAGTTGAAAAATGGGCAAACCACAGGGACTATCCGAGCATTTTTCTCCCTAATTTTACTATCCGAATCTGTATTTGATTGTTTATTTTAATTTTAATTTTTATTTATTCTAAACCGAATATTTAGGATATTTTCGAATATCCGAATGTAATTTTTTTGATACCCGAATATAAACTTTTTGATATTTTCGGATATTTCGAATATCTGAAAATTTCTAAAATCACTATTTGAATCCGAAAAATTCAGATATCCAAATTTCATATATCGGATAGTTCGGATCGGATTCTCCAATTCGGATACTTGTGAAAATCCTTAGGCACCACTGAGGAAGAGAAGTATGATAAACAGGTGGAGAAAGGGCGGTTAGCCGAGTTGAAGAGAAAATCATCAAAAATTGAAATACATGTCCAAAGAGATTAGGTACATGAAAATCGAACAAGAGTTTGATTTTGAGGTACCTGTTTTGAGTTCTTGAAGCAAGAACATAACCCAGTAAAATAAATATTTTTATTAGAAACATACTGACTATTTTGATCTAGAGTTCTTGGATAGTGCAACAAAAGGTGATGTTTAGGTACCCTGATAAATAAACATGATTTTGACTTATTTTTATTTTTGACGTAACCTTTTTCTGTTCTTGAATCAAGAACATAACACGGTAACTGAATTTTGTTTTTGTTAAAATTATGCGGACTCAGATTCGGTTCTTGAGAAGACCTTGCAATAACTACAGATAACTTCCATAAAAATCAGGTACTAACAAAATTAAACCAGATTTTGATTGTATGTTTTGAATTCTTAAATAAAGACATAACCACATGACTCAAGTTTTTGTTTTTGTTTGAAGTCACCATCCTCTATTTATACTAGTTACAAGGTTTCTAGACGAGTTTTAAGTCTAGAAAGTTTCATACTATATTTTGGCATCCCTCTTTGGTTAACAAATCTAGGCATTTCTTAAGAAATATTTAGTTTTTATGAGGATGTTCAAGGATGGTCTAGAGCCTTCTTTGCAACCCTCTTTGTACCAAAAATTTAGCGTAGTTTTCGAAGTCTTGTTTGCTTCTAAAGTTGCATGCAAAATTCTAGATGTCAGGATAGGCTATCTGATTTCAGATTTCAAGCGGGACGTGACATAATGGACCATAATGCGTGTGATGGAGTGGCATGAAATGAGAACTCTAAATATTACGAGAACTTCAAGAATTCACGAGAAACCAATTAAAGTCATTATTTATTATAAAAAAATATATAAATGTAAGATAATAAATTATTTATCTCTCCAACTATTTAATTCCAATTTTCTCTATCATCTCTAACTTACTCTTAGACCACCCGTAATGGTTGCCCTTTTGGGCGTTTTTGGGGCTCAATCACGCCCATATCGCCCACATCCCCATTACGCATGGGCGTGTTTGGCAGTTTTGTTGTTGAGACGTGTTATAAATCACGCCAAATGGGAGGATTCTTGGCCAATCACATTTGAGCTTCCATTTGGTGGCCAATAAGATTTTTAAATGTTTTTTTTATTTTATTTTATTACAAAATATAATGCCCCACAATCCCCACATCCCCACTACACCCCTTTTCTAAAAACGCCTAATAATGCCTATTGCTGACCGGGCTGCCACATGACGCAAAACGCCCAAGAGTGTATCTTGCCCACTACGCGTGTTCTTAACAAGTTTTGTACACATGTGTAAAATTATGTAATAAATGAATAAATGTAAACTTACACGTATGAATTCATATGACATTTTTGTATTTCAATAATGATGCTAATAAAATAATAACTTTGATACGAGTTCTCGTAATACTTATAAGTTATCATTTCATCCTCCCTACACATATATGTGAGAAGTGTGTGAATAACTAACGTAATTATGATCCTAAATTTTGAACTAAAGTGTAATTATTATTATGGTAGTTCAAATTTTAATATTTTGAGACTCGAAGTACATAACCCATTTTACAAATTTGTTTAAGCACAAACATACCAAATCATTACATTTAAAAAAGGGGACACCACATCAAGCCCTAATTGATACCGGTTCGAATAAAATTACATAACCCATTTTACAATTGCTTTTGAGGGTTATAACAATCTTGATCCCTCCAAATTACAACTAAAATAAACCATAATTACTTCCATAATTATAATCACAATCCGCTAAATCTGCCCATATGAATGAGCCAAATACGCCAATGTTCCAACAAGGGGTGCGTTGGTGTACGTTGCGGGTTCGGTCTGAAAATAATCAGACCGTTCATCGGTATACCGGTCGTGTTCATCCGGTCCACCGATAACAGCCCCAACTAGTATGTTCGGGTTCGGGGACTCCGAATGCATGAAGTTAAACCCTGACCCACAATTGATTTTCGCAGGATGTGCGGATATCGATGGGAGAGACGATCCCCGGTGGTGGATCCTTTGTGGGAAGCGGGGCCCGTATCCCACCATGAATGACATCCTCATTGGGTTGTCACCGAGCAAGTAATCGACTTGTTTCTTGGCGATGGTTCGTAGCCGCCTAGCGGTCACAATTGCGCCGCCGCAGTTAGCAACGGTGTGTGATCGGGTTAAGAATTTGGCATAGGTTACTAATAAAAATGTTGTGGAGGTCACATATTGCATGTTACTATCATCCGTCCTAAACAAAAGCCCTCCTGTTACAATCAATACAAAAAGTTAGGGGTGTAAATTAGTAAATTCAATCGTGAGTTACTCGAGATAGGCTCTCTAAAAACTTGAATTGGATTAAGCTCAAACGGGCTCTCCAGCCCAAGTTTGAGCGTAAATATAAGCTTGTTTATTTATATAGTTTTATTTAAAATACAAATATATTACATAAAGTTATGATAAAAATAACATTATGTTAGAGATAAAGATTATAATTAAAAAAATATACATAAGTATAAATTATGAATTAAGTCATAAATAATAAACGAGCCGAGACCGAGCTCGAGTTTAAAAAACTACTCGTGAGCAGAATTTGAGTTTTAGAGACAGAGCTTGAAACAAGCCGAGCCCAAGCTCAGCTAGTTTTGTTGACACCTCGGATATAATCATTTTGCTCGCGAGCCTAAATGATATTATTTATATAGTTTTTTCTAATAAATATAATAATATTATAGAATATAAAATATGATAAAAAAATAACTAAATAATTAATATTATGTTTTAGATAAAAAAATATTATTAAAATTTTTAAAAGTTAATTATTGATGTATATAAATAATTAATATATACTGAACGATCCGATCCGAGCCGAACCTGAATTTGAAAACTATTCACGAGTCAAGCTCAAGCTTTAGAAACAGATCTCGAACCAAACCGAGCTCGAGATCTCTTAAGTTAAAAGAGCCGAACAAAGAAATGAAACCTGGGGTGTATTGTGTTTGAGAAGAGGGGACTCCTGGAACAAGTGAGCAAATGAAGCTATCTGCATGACCCTTGTAATCATGGAGAGATTGAACCTTTTGGAGAAGAAATGCCTGTTGAAAATAGACCAAAAACACTTGAAAAAACATGTTAAAATACAAGAAATAAGGTTCCAATTTAATGGGAGAAATGATTTCATTACTTTGGATAGAAGAATCTTGGCACCAGCATGCTTATTGTCCCAACCAAAGTTATTATCATTCTCATCCACACCAAGTGTTTGACCATTTGACTGAATGAAGTTTAAGTATGCTGGGCTTCTTGTAGCTTTTTGCAACCATGCAGCTCCCCATAACAACTCATCCTTCATATCACAATTTCTTTGATTAACATCTAAAACCCAATATTATTTAGATCACACAAATAATCATTTGGCCCATATACATTTACAAATTAGCCATTGATTTTTTTTTTAATTTTTACAAAAGTGTTCATCTAATGATACGATGAACTAATCCAAAAAGTCACGTCCTGCGTCACGTCAGCGCAGAAGTATGCGATTCTTAGGCTAGAAGGTATGGGGACCGTCCCCGCCCCGTCTTGCCCCGGCGCCGCCCCTGCACACCATTTCCGCACCCCCGTCGACGTCGTCTCCGTCCTCCTGCAGATGTTCAAGCCGGGCCTCCCCCTTCTCACACACGCATATACATACAACACACACACACACACACATATATATATAGCCCCATCCTCCATTTCCCTAGGTCCATCCCTTTTAGGCCCATCCTCACACCCATCCTACGTGGCGGGGTATCCTTTGAGGACTACCCTCTCCGACATGAGTATGTGATTCTTGGCTTGTTGCGGAATAAAATAAAAGAAATAACTTATAGTTATTTTCCTTTTAATACTTAAAAACTTAGAATTGAGAAAACCTTTTTTTTTTAAGATTTAAACACTTAGATATTGTTATATTTAAAAAACTTAAAATTATTAAGACAAAATTATTTTTGTAGTGAACTAATTTTTTTTAAAATATTTTTAAAACGTAGCTTTTTTACAAAAGCATTTAAATACTTATATTTTTCCTTGAAAATAATCTAAAATTTTAAAATCATAAATTTTTTTGATTATTTGGGCCATGTGGGCTTGTGGGAGCAAGCTCATTGGTAAAAAGCTACTTTTGATTTAAAAAAAAAAATCAAGAAAAATTAATGGCCAATTTTGTATTTTTTTTGGTCCATCATTTTCACTTTAATTAAACTACCTGATACCCAGAATAAGAGCAGTAAAATGGACACACATAACTCTTGAGCCCATCACTGTAAGCACCTCTATACTTATTAGCAAATGCAAACACCTGTTTACAAATCATAATATAAACAAAAACTTCAAACACTAAAACACCACTTATCTCATACAACTTTCAAAAAAAAAAGTTAAATGCCATTTTAGTCGCTGTGGTATTGGCCATTTTGGCGGTTTAGTTCAAAGGTTTCATTTTTCGTCTGTGGGTCCAAAAAGGTTTCACCGTTGCCATTTTAGTCCATTGGGTTAACTTTATCCATTATTTCTGTTAACGAGAAGGGCAATTGCAATTCGGCCATATAAAATGACCGAATTGCCCTTCTCGTTAACAGAAATAATGAATGAAGTTAACCCAGTTGACTAAAATGGTAACAGTGAAACATTTTTGGACCCACAGGCGAAAAATGAAACCTTTGGACTAAACTGGCAAAATGACCCAAACCACAGGAACTAAAATGACATTTAACACAAAAAAAATAAAATAATAATAATAATCAAATTACCCGAATTGCCCTTCTTAAAAGGACCTTTGAGTAATTAGGATCAGACTTTCTAAACACCAAAGATGCAGCAGCAAGAGCAGCTGCTGTTTCAGCAGCAACATCTGTTCCAGGGTTATTTTTGTCAATTTTTATAACTGTTCTTTGTGTATCCATGTCTTCTGGTCTTTCCCAACAAGCATGATCTTTGTTTGCATCACCAACCTTCACATTTTATAAAAGAATTTTGGGTTAAAAACAATTTTTTTGTTAATTTACAATTTTGTTGTATGTGCATATGAATAATATGATCATATGTACCTGAACATAAATGGTGTCGGGTTGCGCGGTGGCTTTGAGAAGGTAATCGGTGGCCCAACGGATCGCCGTTTTGGCGTTTCCTAACTCGCTTTTCATCATACCGCCGAATTCAAGCACGCTCCATGACAACATTGTCGTGGTGAACGCCATTGGGAACCCGAACTTGACGTTATCTCCTGCGTCGTAGTACCCGCCTACTAAATCCACCTGCATTGTTACATACCACATAAATTAGTCACAAAAGAGAAAAAAAATGGTGATAAACGATTAAACGTACCATACCCTTCGCATATTTTAACTTGTCATATCAGTAATATTCTCTCTTTTCACATTAAAAGATAAAATAAAAACTTTGATTTGATGTTTTCAATAAATGTGTAAATGAGCTCGGTTGTGTTGAGTATGAGCTCTATTTCTAAAGTTCGAGTTTGGGTATTTATTATTTATTAATTATTATACTAATTTTTTATACACATTTAATGTTATATTCAGAATTATAATTTTATATATATATCATAAAAAAGTTAGTTATTTTTATTGTAATTTTGTGAATAATAATAGTTAGTATGTAAATATATATTAAATATATTACAAATAATTATATAAACAATCGGCTCGCTTAAGCTTGCGAGCCTACTCGAGATCAACAAGTGAAGCTCGGGATCATTTATATGCTCGACTTGATTTGAGCTTTTCACGAGCCATTGTTGAGTAGCTCACAAACAGTTTGGCTCGTTTACACTCCTAGTTTTCAGTAGTGTACGATAAAAATTCAAGAGGTACGTTTAGCCAACCCCAGGAGCAAAACCCGCAACGAATTTACAATCTTTATACGTAAAAAGCGAACAAAATCGCCTACTTTCATCGCGGATCCATCCGAAAGTCCGGAATTTCTCCTCCAAGTCATTCTTTGGTTGGGTGGAAGTCTACCGGACCTTTGGCCTTCAAAGAAAAGAATGGATTTGGTGAGGGCGTCTCGGTAGTTATGGGAGGCGGTACGACGGTGGCGGAAGGTGGCGGTGGCGGAGGAGAGCGTTAGTAGTATGAGGAGGAGATGGAGGAGATTGAGTGAGGAAGCCATTGGTGTTGGAAAACAAGCAAAAGAAGCAAGAGAAGTGTTTGAAGAAATAAAGAAAGGTGTTGTGCTTAAATAATGCTCAAAAAGATTCCTTTGTAAGTTGTAACTTCTTGATTCCTTTTAACGGTAATTCAGTGTACTACTAACTTACACAACCGAAAATTTGAGTGTATAAACTTGTATGTATTGAAACCCGAGTTTCGGTTTACGGTTGTTTAGATAGCTCGTGGCTCGTATATGTTTTTCGTCGGTTTGTATAAATTAGCTCGTTTAAAGTCGAGTTGATTTGGGTCGAACTTGCTGACTTGCAGGGCCGGCCCAAGCCCAAGTATTTTGAGGTTTGGGCTTTACGCCTCTAAATCAACAGGGCCTCCAACTTCAAAAAAAAAAAAATTATATATGATATTTGGACTGGGCTGAACTTATCTTTACACATACAAAAAATATATAAAAATACAAAAAAAAATTAATTAAATTCGCCAACAATAAATCTTTTAGTTTATATTGCCGGTCCCAAGCTCGGGTAAAGGAAGGTTTTTTTTCTCAAATAGCGTTTTTTTGTTTTTTGTTTAGGAAAAGGCCTCGATTTTTTAATTTGCTTTAGGCCATCAAAATAGTTGACCTGGCCCTGCTAATTTGTATAAATGTGTAAGTTGAGTTTAAAGTTTAAACTAAAGATAGCTCACTTCTATAAAAACTCGAGCTGATTTGGATTAAGTAAGTTGTCTTTTGCTTGTTTAAATTAGTTTTTTTTTGTTATATAGGTAGTTTGATAGTGTAGTATTTGAGACTAGCATATATTTTAAAACTGTTGTTAACTTTTACTACGTAATTGAGGTGTTTATATATAAGAAACATGTAAAATCATCGAAAAAAAAAAAATGAGCCAACTTATTAAAATCACGAACTAATTCAAGTTTAGACGTGTCTAATATACGAGCTCATTTTCTTGCCCGGTTAGAAATACCAAGTAAAGATAGATTGTTTCATATGTAATATGAGAAAAAACGAGCCAACTTACTAAAAGTGCAAGTTGACTCGAGTTGAAGACGAGCCTAATACAAGCTCATTTTCTTGCTCGGTTGGAAATATCAAGTCAAGATAGTCTGTCTCGAGTTAAATTGGTGTTGGCTCGTGTTATGCAAACATAATAGTAAGCTATCATCCGTATCGCAAAGGAAAACATAATGTCCCTCTCTCCCCTTAAAATAAGAATTTTTACGAGCGCACCCTTTCTCTCTCATCTCCTCTCATATAAGCCATCCGATATCGCTTGTGAACACGGAGTCTTTTCCCATCCCCGTCTCTTAATTACGTCCTCCCAGTCCTCATTGAAGCTTAAGAGTTATTCTTTTTTATGAAATTTATATTTATATATAGTATTAATCCATAACATAACATCAGGAGCAATAGTGATATTTGCATTTTTTTTTACTGTGGCCACGTGACTTCTTTAATTCGTCACATTTAGTCCCTCGTAAATTAAGACTAGTTATATTTATTCTAGCAATCATTATATGAGAATATTCAATCTTGTGCCAAGCGATACAACTATACAAGCTCCAAAAAGTTAATATATCTTTATTATAAAGCTTTTAGATATAACCTTTCTTCTTTAATATTTGCTTCCTATTTGGAGATATATTTTTTTTCAAAAATATAATGTTTACTTCAAAGAACACTATTTAATCATTTAAAATTTATATACACTTTATTGTCTTAACTCATTACTATTGTATAAAAGATGTATTAAAGTCGTACAAAGCTCTTTATTAAAATTTAACTTTAATTCAGTTGTAGCATTATATGCAGATGTTTAATTCAGTTGTAGCATTATATGAAGATAATCAAGTTAGTTTAAACATACTTGTATCATTATCTAGTTAGGGGCTGTTTGTTTACCTCTTAATGAGGCTCTTAATGGTTCAAACCTATTACTGGTTCAACACTTAATGGTTCAGACTGTTTGTTTATGGAGCAGATGTCTGAATGGTTAAGCATTATACTAAGTCTGAATAGTTAAGACCTTTAATTTGAACTGGTCAGACATTTGCCTCTAAACGGTTAAGCATTATACTCGCTCTTAATGGTTCAGACATCTTACTGATTCAACACTTAATGGTTCAGACCTCTTATTAGTTCAGCACTTAACCATTCAGAAGTTGCCAAACAACCTCTTAGATTGTTCTGTGTCTTGTTAATAGCCAAACAACTATTTACTAACTTAAAATTAAATATTTATTTATAAGTAAATACTATATGTATAGTTTTACACGTTTTCTTAAATTAATAATACTTAATTAACACATGTATAATAATAGAACGATTCTTAATACAATATTAATTTTAATTAGAGAACTACAGAAACTAAGGGGCTGTTTGTTTACCTCTTAATGAGACTCTTAATGGTTCAGACCTCTTACTGGTTCAATACTTAATGGTTCAGACTGTTTGTTTCACGATCAGATGTCTGAATAGTTCAGACATTTGCCTCTGAATGGTTAAACACCTCTAATCTGAGTTGGTCAGACATTTGTCTCTGAATGGTTAAGCATTATACAGACTCTTAATGGTTCAACACTTAATGGTTCAGACCTCTTACTGGTTCAACACTTAACCATTCAGATGTTGCCAAACAGCCCCTAAATAAACACATGTATGTATATATAAATTATTTTTTTCCTACCGGGAAGTTCCCGGGTTATAACCTAGTTGTTATATATGAGGAGATTGATTATGCAATTAATTACACGCTTTTCTCTGTTCCACATACGACAGGGATTAAAAGAAATTTGCCGTTAATAAAAAGTGAATTATATATGATCATCAAAACTCTTTACTAAAAGATAATTTTGTTTTGAACACGCTTCATTATAATTTCATGGGTTATTGGATTCTAATAAGTAATAATCCTAAGTTTCACCTGTTGGTCAATAATAATCTCAACTTAAAAAAAATTCTTCAACAATCCCAACTTGTAAGAATTTGGCCCTCATTGATCCTTTTATAACATATAAGATTTTGGCTTCTTCAATAGATCCATATGCACCTGCAACCTCCTTAATTGAATTAAGTGCACATGCAGTTTGAAAATGATCGTTGTGGGCCAAATTCTTACAAGTTGGAATCGTTGGAGGGAATTTTTAGAGTTGGGATTATTATTGGGCAACATATGAAACTTAGGATTATTAAAATCCAATAACCCTAATTTCATTTACTTTTTTTATATAAAGTAATATGTAATTTCATTTATTTTTAGTTTCTTATGGCTTATATAATTTATATTGTTTAACCAGTGTAATACACGGGTGGATAACCTAGTTATAATATATTGTAACAAAACTAATAGTGATCACAAATAAAATACTTCTACTACTTTTGATATATGGTTATTTTCCAAATATAAAAATCCTGATATTTTGATGGGGATAAAAATGTATTTTATTAAGTTGCAAACTTATTTAAGGGTCCATGGGATGATAAACTTACATTTTTTTATTTTGTTCTTTTTTGCAACAATCGTTTTAATTGGTCCTAGTGTCCTACATATAGTTTGTCAGTGTTATACTTGTTTTCTTGCTTTTTCTTGCTTTATCCTTTTTAAGATTACTATGTTTCTAGTTCTAGGAGCCAGAATTGTTGTATATATGATATTCTAATATAATCAATCAGTGAAAATGGATGTTGATTAATATTAAAAGAACAATGTATTTGTAGTTAAAAATACACTTATTTCTTTTTCATTAAAACTACAAATTTATTAATGTAACTAACCATATCAATGTTCTAAAAAACAAACTGAGCCACCAATACTGTCATGAGTTGATAATTCAAATATGATAATTCATATGATAATGCAAAAGGGGTAGCGGTGCAACTTGTTGCCCGTTTACCAACTATCTCGATGAAAATTCATAATTTAACGAAAATTTATATTAAAACGTAGAAAACTTTGGTCAAAATTACAGATACGTGGTTCTTCCTTTCGATGGTCTGCTTTTTAGATTGGACAAACCACTTAAACATGACTACATGAACCAAAATTACTTTGAAAACTGATATAATTTTCAAAAATATTTACTATTTAACAACTTGCAAACTTATACATCAATGATTTTTTTAGTATTTATACTTCTTGTAGTTAAAAGATTGCATCAAGTCGATGTGTAATGTGTCGCTCTCGAATCAGCTCGACTGTTGGTCGTGGTCCGCGGATAATAAGGGTTACTTCTCAACGGCTTCTGTCAAAAATCTGTTGGTTGAAAGTGTGAGCAGACCTAACGTCTTTGTTTTAGATAAGTGCAGTTGGGTTCCTGCAAAATGCTTCTTCTTGGCTTGGAGGGCTGAGTTAAATAAGATTCCGACGAGAGACGCTTTGATTAGAAGAAATTTTGCGGTGGAAGACAACTCGTGTCCTCTTTGCGGAGATGCTAAGGAGAGTGTGGAGCATTTGTTTACAGCATGTGGGGTTTGCTTGAGAGTTTGGGCCGATTTATGCAAGTGGGTCAAAATGCCGCCTTGGTTTGCTTTCACGTTCAGGGATGTTTTGCATTTTCACAAGACGGGAGGCCTCAACAGTAAGCAACAAGAGGTGGTATATGGGTTGATTATCATTGCAGTTTGGGCTATTTGAAAGGCGAGAAATGCAAAGATTTTTACGGATGGAAGAGGGAAAAACGAAGACATTGTGGGCGACATTAGATCTTTGGGATTTTTATGGTTCAAATGTAGGTCGAAACACAAAAATATTGTATGGGAAGAGTGGTGTAAATACCTGATGTATATGTTGTAGTCCGGTTTGCGTTGGCCCTTCCTTTTGTGTGGGCGGCGTGTTTTTTAATTAAGTTTACTTTTCAATAAAAAAAAAAGTTAAAAGATTGCAAAAATGAAAATTATGGGTTAAAGAAATCCTTGTGAAATCCAAGAAAAAAAATGAGTGGATAAAGGAAAGACATGGTCAAGCATGGATTACCTCACTTTCCCACATAAATGGAGAGAATTTAATTCTAGGATACTTGTCCAAAAGGGTTCATAGGGCTACATTTAAAACTCCCCCATAACCCAATTATTTCTATAACATTAAAAAAATAAGTTTTTAACACTCAATTTTGTTAAGTATCAATGTGTGAATTGTGATCAATGTTTGTATCAAGTAATATAAACATGTTTCAAGAGAAAATTGTCTATGTCCTCTTCATTGATCCAATCAACAAGGCAAAATAGGGTTATAAACGAGTCGAGCTGGGTCAAGCCAGGATGGTTTTGAGCTCGTGCTCAAGATTCAACAAGGCAGCTCGGCTCAGCTTGAGCTCGAGATAGAAGTTAAACGAGCCTAAAAACGAGCCGAGCCGAGCTTGACTTGAGCTCGGCTCAGTTACAAAATGAGCCCGGCCGGCTCAGGCCGTTTCAAATTGTATTTTTTAGCTAGATTTTTTTCGAGCTTTAGTCGAAACGGGAAAAAAAACTATTTAAGTTGGTAACAGGATGCCAACTACCAACCTATACCATAACTTTTCATAGAGGATACGTAACACAATATACCTAGGGAGTTGTCAACATAAATGCTCCAACGTGTTGGACATGGCAAACACCGAAATTCCAACATTTTAAGGTTTCTTTTTTCTTTTTATGTAAACCATGTGAAATTATGTATTATTTTTTTTGAACGGCAAATTTGGATCGCTGACGGACCACTAAAGTATTATCGTGCCATCAGCGGAATCACCCGATCATATCCATCTCCACAAGGCATAAATGCATAATGCCTATACATCAATTCAGGAGTAAACCTGTGTTTAGGAAAAAAACCTCATATGGGAATCGAACACAGGACCTGTTGGTCCCAAAGACTTATCTCACGCCCAAATTATGTATTCATGATTATAGAATTTCACTGGTTTAGTTATAAACTTGGAATGTTTAACCATATTTGCTAGAAATATATCGTCTTACACTCTTACATAAAACTTATGTTCATAAACTTAAACTATAATGAGACGTTATATTTTCTTTTTTCTTTTTCAAAAGCGTGTTGAACACCTACATTATGATGTCACTAATACATAAAAGCAGGGCAGATATAACATGTAAATAGGGTAACCCCGCTACCTCTTGACGCTCCGACGGTATGGTAAATTTTGAAAAAATTTGACATTTGTCGATTTCGTTATCTCTATTTTTTTAAACGTTGCCATTATAAGGATTTTCTAAATCCACCACCGAATAAAAGAAGGATTGCGGTAAAAAATACAATAAATAAGGGTGAGAGGGGCACTCCTCTCTTAGGGGAGTCCTCTCTCTTACTCACGGCCAATCAGCACGCGCCACGTCAACTCCCCTCACACCCTCAATTTGATGGCGGCACTCCTCTCTTGGGAGACATGTTTTTTTTATTTTTTTAATTAAGAAAATATTTTTATAAAAAGTAAAACATAATTTCATAAAATAAAAAACTACATTTCATTTAATAAAATAAAAATTACATCGCAATACTACATAAAAATTTTAGAAATTGCACGGCCACCCGTACTTGTTAGCGATCTCGCGCTTTCGGGCGAGGATGAATGACAACATTTCCGGCGGAACATCGTCGTGCGGCTTGAGGAATGTTTTCATATCTCGATCGTGCGCGTAGTTTCTCATCGTCTCGCGTTGTTCCGTTATGAGATCGCGAGCCTCCGACTCTCTTTTCTTCCTCAATTCAATCGTCTCCATCTCACTCACGTGCTTCGCTTCTTTCATGGCGGTGTACTCTTTGAATTGTGCCGCCAACTCAGCCGAGCCCTCGGACGATGTCGCTTGACGCTTGTCTCGCCGTTGTGTTCTTTGTGGCGAGGGGTCTTCGTTCATATCGGGTGTGAGGTATATCCGAAAGGCTGTTGTAGTTGTCCACTTGCACCGCTCGAACCACCACGAGACGGTTGCGAGCCGCGTCCCTTAGTGTTAGAGCCGACGGACTTTTTCTTGGCTTCGCGGGGTTGGTTCTCCATTGCTCGGTTTGGCTTTGTGTTGTATTTGAAAGTTTTTTAGAGTAAGATTGAGAATTTGTGTGGTAAAAAATTAGATTTAAGTTGGTTATTTATATAGGTTAAAATTGAATTTTTTTTTATTGTTTTCGAACGTTGCCCAACGGTAAAATGGGGTTGGTTGTGCGGTGAACATACACCGATCCCCCTCCCCGATTTGATGGCGGCGGTGTTCCCGCTCGGGGACTTCACTCCCCGCTCCCCTCCCCGAGAAGTGCCCCGCTCACCCTAATATATCAAAATGATTATGAAAAGGACCTAATAGGAAGTTGTAATGGTTTTTATTTGTGAATCTCATGATTTTATTAATTGTAAACTGTCAAAATAGTCCCTAAGGTAGGGGTGAGCATACAACCGAATTAACCGAACCGTAACCGAAATAACCGAAAAAACCGAACCGAAATAACCGATAACTGAAATAACCGAAGGGTTGGTTATTTATATTTTTAATAACCGATTTTTGTGGTTCGGTTATGGTTATTCTTATTTTCATAACCGCAAATAACCGAACCAAACCGAATAAACATAGCCAAATCCGTAGCACCATAAGTCTTTAAGTTTGTATTTAAATGCTTAACCATGGCCTAATCAATATGTATCTGGGTGAAGTATTTGAATGTTTTAACTTTTAACCATGACCCAACTTTGATGAAGATTGCACTACAACTTTTTATGTTTTGATTAAAAAGTGTAGAATTTAAAAACCACTTTGTGTTCGTATATATGTTTCCACATAACACGTGACTACACGTGTTACTTTTGTTTTGGAATTAGTATGCATATGGTAGTGAAATATAATTGATTAACCGTATATTTATTGTTTGCACATTAATTTTCCTCGACCCACACATTTTAAGTCCAACATTAGAAACAATGAAAATAACCGACCTATAACCGAACCGAAACCGCATTAACCGCAATAACCGATTAACCGAAACCGCATTAACCGAAACCGAACGGTTATGATTTTTTGATAACCGCAATGTGCGGTTATGGTTTCGGTTATAGGTAATAACCGAACCGAACCGCACCATGCTCACCCCTACCCTAAGGTTTTGTCACTTTTGCCACTTTAGCTCAAAACTCAAACTTTTTGAATATGAGTATCTGTGGTTTCAATTTTGTTGTCATTTTCATCCAAAATCAAAATCTAGTCAGATTTTTCTTTTAACATCCAACTTTTTTTGTCTTTTTTCTCTCTTTTAATGAAGGGTAAAATGATCTTTTAACGTTTTATTATAACAAATTAAAAAATGACAATTTTGTCCATCATTAAAAGGGAGAAAAAAGACAAAAAAAACTTGATGTTAACTGAAAAATCTGATCAGATTTTGATTTTGGATGAAAATGACAACAAAATTGAAACCACATAGACCCAACTTTAAAAGGTTTGAGTTTTGAACTAAAGTGACAAAAGCGACCAAACATCAGTGACCATTTTAGCAGTTTACTCTTTTATTAATGCACTACGCCACTACTTACTTGGAGGTCATGTACTTTCAAAAATAGTGAGTTTTTTTAATAAAATCTTTTTAAATATGTTTTTTTTAAAGATGAACTTCATGTATAAGGTTACCACACTCTCTAAATCGGAAAGTTCCGTATTGCCCCACTCTGGCCAGAATATGTTGTCTTAATCGGGCCTACACTGACTTCAAAGTTTGGCTTTTTGGGCGTTCCCCTGGGAAACCATAACGCCGGCTGCCACTTGACAGTCCTTGTGCCAAGAGCATAACTCTCTAGCATAACACACGGTGGGATGAAAATCCGGTTGAGCTCGGGAATCGAACTGACAACCTCACACAAGATCTAGTCCAAATTTTTCATTGCCTATATCCACCACAATATGACAAAAATAAGAATTAAACTTGAGTCTCCATTGAAAAATCCAAGCCTCATACCACTCGGCCAAGTGGGGGAATTTTTAAATATGTTTTAGAAATACATAATAATTTATTTATAGTTTCCTTACAAATACGACACCACCTAGGTAAGTAGTATCACATCACCATCATCATCTCAATGATTTTAAATTCTAATAGTCAATTTATAAGACAAAGAGTGACACTAACTGCATTAATTCTTAAATTATCAAAATGATAACTATTTGTTATCTACAAAATGTTTTGGTGAATAAACATCACTTTTCTTAGTTTCTTTACTCAAATAGAGTTTATTTAAAAAAAAATTAATAACTTAGTTATTTATTTTTTTGGAATTGAATAAGAGGCATTGAATGAAGTCAAGGGTAGATAGATAAAAAGATGACAATTGTCATAAAAAGATGGAAGTTATGGTGTCTTGAATGGGAGTGTGACATATGAATGATTCCCATGTGCTACTTCTGCCATCACCATCTTAGACTATGGGTGTGTTGGGTTTGGGTTCGCGGTATTGCTCGACACGTGGTGATTGCGGTATTGCTCGACACGTGGTGATTGTGGGTGTGTTGGGTTTGGCACGGTGTGGTTTAGCCAGCGTTGCCTAGCATCCCCACTCCAACCAACGCCACACACCCACTAGTCTTATCTTTTAACAGTTTTACTTTAACTTCATGGGTACATTTTATAAACATACTATATGTGTCTTGCAATTCCTTTTCATCATTAAACCACAATCGATCATTGTAGATTGATCATTCAGATATATAATATATATTACACCCAAATACCTTGAATATTATGAAAACTTTTAAGGTAAATAAATAAGTAATCTAAGAGCATTCACAATGTTTTTTTTATATCTCTATCTTTATAATTATACTAAAAATTACTATTTTTTTCTCTCCAATTTTCAATTAAATAATATTTTTTATATTTTTGTCATGGTCTTTTTTCTCTCATCCACGCACAACTACTTCCAAAAAAATTAAAAAAGGCTTAGGCTATTCACACACGCCCCTTGAC
The DNA here is from genome assembly GCA_030545235.1 of Helianthus tuberosus. NCBI lineage: Eukaryota > Viridiplantae > Streptophyta > Magnoliopsida > Asterales > Asteraceae > Helianthus > Helianthus tuberosus. The sequence goes on from CM060438.1 coordinate 8,993,705, forward strand.
TATTCACACACACTGAAGTGCTGCGCTTTGGTGTATAGTTATTTAAAAACCAAAAAGATTTGAAAAAATAAAATTATAGTTTTTCTTGTCAATAATAGTTTCATTCGCTAAATAATTCAAAAGGAAACAATTACAAAAATAAAAACAAATGATAAGATACCGTTCAAGTCACATGGTATATTAAAAAAAATATAAAATTTCAAGTTTAGTATATTTGATTGTATTTAGTTACCTTGATATGTCAGTATGTCACACAATAACAATATATATCACTTTCAGTAAATTTTGATGTTATTAACCTAAAAAAATATCCACTAAATAACATACGGGTGTAATGAAATTATACAAACATTTTGTTTTGAGAACAAGCCTAGAATCACTATAATATCTCTCACACAAGTACATGTGGAAAGTGAATATATATCTTTTATATAAGTTTGCATATGAAGCTCTTTAAAACTACAACGTTTTGTTTATATAAACATCTAAATGACATAGTTTTAATTATTTTGCTTCCAACTACATCCTAAATCCACTCCACTATAAATGTTAATATCTTTAATGCATATAAAGAAAGGTGCAAAAGAATGCATTTTTTTTGTTAACTGAGCTACACGACCGGGGCGAAAAAGAATGTATCTTAAAGACAGGAACTCAATCATCATCATCATCATACTCAGTAAATTTCATCAATAGCAAAGCTAAGGTAATGTCTGAGGATGGTAAGATGTAGACAGTCTTACCTCTACCTAGTAGGAATAGAGATGTTGCTTCGAGTGAGACCCCCGGCTCGATAGTAGTTTTGTATCAAGCCTTGGACATGAGGCGGCACATAACACTCAGCAATCAGGACAAAGGCCGATTTGTGCATGTACCCCCTTGTCTTTCGGCTATCAACGCCACTACATGATGCATGATTAGTCTTCCACCATTTAACGTTATTTTCATGAAATTAGTAAAATAATGTTAAAATTAGTGCAATTTCACTTTTGCTCCATGAGGGCCCACACATATATACATTATATACGCACACCGCAATCAAGGTAAAACCAATGAACTCAAAAAAGTTATAAAAGATTCTAACTAATTAGAATGGATTTTGAGACTATGAAAGCATGAAGATTGGTTATAGGATGCTAGAAGTCAAGAAACCTTTGATGGGTTGCATCCCTACTGCTTTACAAAATCCACATGGTTATGGACCTTGGTGTTTGCTAAGCCACATGGGTTTGGGTCAAGCCACATGAGTTTGGGTCAATGTAGCCGTAAGTCACATGGACATATGAGTTATTAACCCCATACCTTTTTCACCTTTTTGCAGAGAACAAGATACATAATGCACAAAAAGGAATGTTATTTTGATCCACTCAAACTGACCATGCATTATGATTTATGACATTATGTTACCACAATGTTGGACCATGTCTTGCACATGAATCAATAAATAATAATTAATAAAATAAGTTATAATAATAATAAGTGGCGGAGCTTGACCAAAAGTTGCGGGAGGGGGAAGTCATGGGACCAAATTTTTTTTCCTATCGCTATGTTTCGGGTTATATGTTCGGGTCGGATATTTGATTCGGGTCGGGTCAAACAATAATAACTCCAAATAAAACTACATAATCTTCCAAATGAGGCGCTCTTACTCATTAAAAAAATGATATATATTGTTTAACAAAAATAAAGACCAAATATTTATAATGATTCGAAATAAATGTTAAGAACCTGGACGAAGAGTTACAACTGAGCCCAACAACCTTTAAGACATTTAAGATAAAAAAGAACTCTCAACTTTGATTTATATATAAAGTAGTAACAAACTTTACTTAAAGTTTAGCCCGTTCATATTTTTTTAACACAATACAAAAATATGTATAAATATTTTTGACAATAAACTTGGTAGGGGGCAGGGGAATTTTGGCAGAGACAGACCTATATAATTTTAAAATTTCCGGACGAAAAAACGGAAATATTACACTACACTTCTAACCGAAACATTGGGGGCACCCATCGGTCCCTTAAAAGCCACACCACTGATGATGATAATAATAATAATAATAATAATAATAATAATAATAATAATAATAATAATAATAATAATAATAAGGAACAACAATTATATATTATTCATTAATATTCTTAATATCACTCTCAGTAACGAAACTTGAACTTTTAAACAAAGGGTGGGGGCTCAATGCATATAAAATTTTCGCAAAAAATTACACTTTGAAGCAAAAAAAAAAGTAAGGGACCGCCCACTCGTCTCAAACTAAGCTCCACCCATGATCACTTCTAAATATTACTGGTATTACAAGAAGCGTTACACTAGGCCGATTGATGATTTAATGTATAAAATGATACGACCATAACACACTTAGGTTGATAGTGGAAGGAGTATATTTGGTCCTAACTCATGTATTAAAAAAAGTAAGGACATTAGCCCTCAAAATTGTAGGAACTCATTTTCTTTCAAAGAGGCTTAAAGTTTTTAACCCAAAACTATAAGGCCTCTATTTTGGGATGCCCTAATTTTTATTTTTATTTTGTTTTTGCCTTTTTAAATTAGTATCTAGGGCTTAGATGCTACCCGATGGGCACTCAACAACTTTAATTCATGTATACAATATACCTTTTTAACGGTTAATTTCATACAAGGTACCTGGAAAGACGCTAGAGTTAAAAAAATATACAACCAACAACTTACAAAATAAAATTACACCAATCTTTCCACGCTAACGCCTTACCTGCGATCTATTTTTGATCCCCAAATACCCAAGTGATCTAATATCATCTATGACTTTGGTCGGGTTGCTCTCCTTATCTGAAAAATAGCCTCATTCCTTTCTAAATACACCAACATGTCGTCATTATGATACCAAGAAGCACTTTATTTGATAAAATGGAGTCATTTACGTCCTCAACGAGTTTATGTGCAACCTTCCACGGATTCACTGATTGCTCAATCAGGGGTATGGCATAATGATTTAGCGATGAATATATCATATCATGCGCGATTTAATAAGGGTCCTAATAATAACACATGGAAAAAACTTACTTACACATGGTGTATACGGGCCGTATAATGTTATACGGCCCGTATAGAATTTAAAAAACTAATAAAGTATGTGCCAGCAGACTTTGTCAGTTTTTTTAATTCCATACGGGCCGTATAACATTATACGGCTCGTATACACCATGTGTAAATAATTTACCTGGTCGTATACAATGTATACGAACGCTGTAGGGCGTATACTGTTATACGGCCCGTATTCTTCCAAAATTAGATTTTTCTCAAAGTATTTAAGGGATTTAAGGTGCCAATCACACGAGACATTTTACAGTCGTGATGTGGTCAAACCTTTCTAAAAATAGAAAAAAATAAAACATTAACAAGTAACAAAGATTGAAGAACAAAAAGTTGCGTCGTATGACTGTAATAAAACGGAAGCTATCAACGCGGGGTTACGGGCATGGTGCTATTCTTTATTTAATATTTACATAATAAAAGGAAGGGTGAGGCATTTGATGAGAGTTGTAAGGAGAAGCGTTGAGATAACGGACATCCATCAAGCTCAAAAAGAAAACTTGTGTTTCCCTCTCAATTGAATATGACAGACACTTGCTTCATAGGACTCACTTGAATCGTCTCGAAAGTACTGAACAACCGAAATAACAGCTTCGATTTCATCAGCCTGTACCGAAGAAACCAAATTCGCAACAATGAGTCTGAGTCCATTGTTTTATCTTGAGTCGTCGGGAAAACTTTTCCTCAGGGGAGGGTGAGTAGTATGAGTCTGAGTCCATTGTTTCGAATCATCATAGAAGACGTGTCGGGTTCTTCTGCTAGTGGTCGGGCTTCCAATGCTCACACAGGGTGATAAACAACGCTGATATGAACACAAACCAACTGCTTTATCTTGAGTCGTCGGGAAAAATTTTCCTCAGGGGAGGGTGAGTAGTATGAGTTTGAGTCCATTGTGGTTCGTGAATATTTCGAATCATCATAGAAGACGTGTCGGGTTCTTCTGCTAGTTATTCGAAATGTTTCGAATCATCATTAAAATTAACAATGCGGTCTTGATTGAAGACGTAATTGCAAGACTGTTTGTCGGGTTTCCAATGCTCACACAGGGTGAAAAACAACCCTTGATGTTGAAACCAGTTTTACCTCATGAAAAAGAAAGAAACAATTTTTTTTAGAGAAGCGTTGGGATTCAAGGGTTTATGAGTCAAAGTTAACATTCAGATTCAGAAAGCACATGATTTGTACTTGGTTTATTCTCTTTAATCTATTAGAACGATCCTTGTTTTGTCACGTACATGCGTTTAATTCCCAACATCCTTGTTGGTTTGTTTCCAGGTAGGGTTTAGAATGTTTGAAGGAATGTTGGTTCAATACCAACTCATCTTTAGTAGTGTTTGTTTGAGAACCTGATTCAGATAAACAACGGTTCTCCAATTCCAGAGTAAGCAAATACACAACCGGTTTCTATAACTACAACCCTTCCTACATTATTGAAAATTACTATATCACCCCCATCAGATTTTGTTGGTTTCTACAGCACAAGCACATTCCGAATAACTTCACAAAGATTTGTTGAAAACCCAACTCTCGCTATAGTTATGAGTGAGGGTTACTCTGTTATATACATCAACAAATGATTGGTTTAATACCAATTCATCTTTATTGCTCTTCATATTCTTGGTTAAATACCAACTGCTTGAAATCCCTTTCGTTTTTTGGATCGTTCTAATAGATTAAAGAGAATAAACCATTTTTTACCCTAAGAATACGGGCCGTATACTATTATACGGCCCATATACACTAAGTGAAAAAAATTTACCAGATCATTTTTACCCTATGAATAGGGGGCCGTATACAATTATACGACCCGTATACACAAAGTGAAAAAAATTTACCAGATCGTATACAATGTATATGTAACACCTCGTAAAATCGTGTCCAATGATGTGTTGACACGTGTAATAAACCCTAATAAAGTCAAACGTTGACTATGAGGGACTAATTTCGTCAAAATCGAAAACCTTGAAGATAGAAGGACTGAAAGTGTCAACATGCTCAAACTAAGCCTCTGAGTGACCTTATACGGTGTCCGTATTCTCAAATGAGCCACTTGTTGGACGAGAGGAGCCGTTTGCGTAATTATTTGAAAGTGTGCGCGACGAAGGGTTAAAAGTGTCAACATGTTAATTCTTACCTCTGAGTGACCTTTTAACAAACCGAGAGCCTCATGATGTTTGATCATACTCTCAGGAATGCCTAATATTGGCCATACAAGGCTTTTAGGCCAATAAGTGAACTTACGCGCAAGTTTGCGAGTTAGAGGGGTTAAAAGCGTCAACATATTTAATTATACCTCTGAATGACCTTTTAACGAATCCGAAGCATTATGATGTGCAATCATACTCTCGAGAATGCTTAATATGAGCTACGTAGGGCTTTGATGCTATCGAATGATAATATGCGCAAGTTTTCGCGTTAGAGGGACCAAAAGCGTCAACGTCGAAAACTACACCTAGTGAGTGATCATTTAAGCGAACTGGAGCGTTGTAATGTTCGGTCATACGCTCGGGAATACCTAATATGGGCCATGGATGGCTTTGATATCATTAAACGATATTACGCACACCATTGTGCGTTAAAAAAGGACTAAAAGCGTTAAATTACGAAACTACGCTTTGGAGTGACCTTTTAAAGGAACCGGGAACTCCAAAATGCTTGATCATACTTCCGGGCATACCTAAAACTGGGCACTAATAATATTTGTACCTCATACTAACTTAATATAACGGATACATAAAGTATTGGGCCATTTATGTCATAATTGGAAGTTAAAAATGAATAAGAAAGAGTCAGGGACCTAAACTGCCCAACTGCCAAACTTGTAGCCCATACTGGACTAGCTCGCGGGCCGTGAACGAGCTATCCAGATGCTATGTTGGCCGCGAGCCATATCTGCAGCTTTTATTTTTTTTATTTGTTTCTTGCTTGTTCACCACTTCAATCCCTTCTAAACCAATCAAATCGATTTCCTTGGGCTCCAAACTAAATATAACAGCTGTTAGGGCATGTGTAAACATCCCAAGAGCCTCCTAACACCTGTTGATCATCCAAGGACCCTCCAAAATCTATAAATAGATGATATTCTCATTCATAACATCTTGCACCATTTCTTTCAATCTTCTCCTCTCTCAAATTCTGGAGGTTCCTGATCTGAAAGGAAACTTATTTTTAGTAGAAAACATTGCTAGGACCCTTTGTAAGTGTCTTAGCCCCCTCTTTAGTTCAGTTTTCTTATTTAAAAACCGAAAAGTCAAAGTTACGTAAATTAGCTTTGACTCTCGGTTTAAACTCAAATGGTCCAGCCACTGTTCGAGATGAATGTGGTTATGTGACCATAGTTAGGTAGGTGATTAACCCTTAAAAGGGCACTTCCTAATTATTTTGTTTGCGTAGTTAATTGTCGGGTCAAACTATTTAGTTAAAAAGTCAAACTTGGCAGAATTGTAAATAATAATTAAAACCAATAAATGCAGAGGTTATAAACTATATTTTAACACTCTAATAACTTGGTAATCATTATTACAACATGTCTAAGCCTGTTCAACCCGACAATTCTGAGTTTAGGGTCGGTTCGCAACCGAAAGTCGCAAAAGCTTGACTTTTGCTTTGACTTTCAGTTCTGACCCAATTAAGCTTAAATCCTTTATGTTTTAAGCTTCCATTAGGACCGTATTATGTTGTAGTATAACCCTCTAGAGTTATATTACCTGGTCATTTGTATATTGTATTATATGCTAGTTTCCGTTAATATGCTTATAAATGCCCGTTATGCCCTTATGTCATATAAACAAGATTTTTGAAAATTTGAGAGGACAAAAAGCTTCATTACTGATATATAAGTATGTCCCGAAAATTTGACATCAGTTTATGGTCTCAAACTAAAGTAATGCAAGATATCGTAAATTGAAACTTTTTATTAATTAAATTACGCTATCTTGCATAAAGCATGTTTAAACATGGATTTTGACCCAAAACTCATTACCTACTGCTAAGTTTTTATTTTAAGGGATTTTTGGGATTTTTGTTCAGATTATAAACTGACCATATTATAGAGTTCTTGTATAAATTCCTTAATTGACGATAATACCCTTTTAACTAATAAAATGAGATTTACATGTGATTAGCATACCAAACCTTTTTCTACTGACTTGATATGAAAAAATAAAATATTTTAAACATACACGGCTGTTCAAAATCTCAGAATCACATAAATATCTCAAATATCGTCAATTAGCAATTTTTACGCTAATAAGGTGCATAGTATGGTTTAAAACCATAATTAGCACCCAAGACTAATTACCTACTGAATTTATAAGTAAATTTTAATATTATTACAGCAGGTATAAGTCATGAACTCAGGTTTCCAAAAATGTCCTTAAAAGCATATGTGAAATGACCAAAATACCCTTTCGGTGCATAGTTTGGCCATAAATGGTAAAACACACATATGAATGATATCTTACTGATATAACATGATAAAGCAAATATTTTTACTGAATGTTTTAGACCAGAACATCAGTTTGCTTTAAAAGCTCTATTATAAACATTAAAATGACCAAAATGCCCCTACGGGACTTAATTTGGTTTTAAATACTTTTTGGGCATATATGTTAACATCCTACTGATGTATTAACATATTTTAAGCATAATAACATAAGGGACTTGTATATGGTTCATTTGGTTACCCGTTATGCTTTTACGCGTTCGGATCAGGTTACGTAACTAGTTTACGTAAGTTTGCCGAAACGGGTTTAACCTTATCGTTTATACTTCAAAATCCAAAATGTACTTAGTTTACCCATATTATAAAAGTATTCGTACTTGTTGGGTCTAAATTACATTCTATTCCGGTCATCGCTTAATCTAGCATATCGTACCTCTTTAGATACTTTAAGCTAGCCGGTCTAAGTCTACGACTTAAATAAAACCGTTAGCATTCTGAATTGGTTATATATTACCATCACTCCAGACTAGAGCCACCCGAGGCATTTAGATAGATTGGATACGACTGAGTTATTTTGCTGTGAATCAAGTATTAGCTCAGGTAAATACTTTTAACTTATTTTCCGTTATACGGGCTTGGGATACGGTATTATAATAATACCGCTTGGTCGGGTATGAAATCATTTAATCGGATTGTGATTAATAAATTTACATAACCCGTTTTAATCTGTTTTGTTTGATAACATAAACATTGGGGGTTAATACGACCGTGTCCTGGATATCTGTAACACCCTTGTTATACTACTAGATTTAATGACATAATACCTTGCATATCATGCCAAAATTTGAAGTTTACAAGAACATACAAGACTTGAAAATTTTAACTAGACACAACATTCACATATTAATCCTACGAAACCATATTCAAGACAGAAATTACAATTTGTTTACATAGTTTTAAAACAAAAGATCAAGTGCGGAAGCGTTGATTTGAGTGTTCGGTTCTTCATCATTCGCTTGACCACCATCCGTAAGATCCACCCTGTTACCTATAGTCCAAATCTTTAAAATATTAGATCTGACACTGTTATATAGCACATAATTATAAAATCCAACATCAAAGTCTAAAAAAATAAAATAATAATTTGTTTTCTGGTTTCACCGTAACTTACGGTGTGACCGTAAGTTACGGTGGATTATGGAAGTCCCTGGTCACCGTAAACCAGAAGAAAACTACCGTAAATACATGATCCCTACCGTAAATTACGGTACTACCGTAATTTACGGTAGTAGCTGGAAATCCAACACTTGTTTGTTGTGTTTATTAAACCCAAAACCCGACACTCGGATTTCACCTTTCTAACAACATATACATTGAATTCTCGTATTTCTAACATTCTATATAATAACCTATATCAAAGATCACACCGTTATAATCCGGAGCATTACCATGCCTTGCTTGATTATTCGACCCGTTTGGCTCGTCTACGAAATTCCTTTCTTATGACGACAACCAACGAATTCTAAACAACTTTTGACCAATTATTGAACATAGCGACATTACCGCTTTCATTCATAGCAACCTTTATTCCAAATTTCCACTATGCGTATTACAATAATCAAAATCTACTAAATGTAACAAATCAAGTTACATACCTTATCGTACGCCCTTCAACCGCGAATCACCACCGGCTTGTCCACTCGACGTCCCAGTATCTTTTCCTATAGAGTTCAATTCAAGACATGTTTAGAACTCTCTTTAGACTTCACTTCGCATAATATACCAAAACATCATAATTATGCGTTAAAGCTTTTAAATTTCTATTTTTAAGCCTTCTTTGAGGCATTTTCACAAACACCTTAAAGGCAGATTTATCACAAGATTATATGACAAGTTCCTAGCTTATCATTTAGCCCTAATTTCACTTCAATCAACATTTTACATGATTGTTAGCTTCTAGATTTCTGGATTCACTTCCAAATCGTCAATTTACACATAATCAACAATCTATTTCCTAGTGTTCATCAAATTACACATAATTCACAAATCACCTACAATGGTGTTCTTAGGTTTCACAAAATTTCTTATGATTTCAACTTATATTGATCTAGGGTTTGTCCCTAAACACTATAGTTGTTCCTTAATCATCATAACACATACATGCAAGCTTAATTTCAGATTTTTCCCAATTCATGAGAATTTCAAATTCAGAGTTTTCCTTGAATTTTACATACCTTGGAATCCTCTTGTGATGAGGATCAATAATCTGTGCTCGGATTTTGATTTGGGACAGGATTTAACCTTCAATTTGAGAGTTCTAGTGATTTTAGGTTTTGTGAGAGTGGGGTGTCGCCCCTGCTCTTCTTTTGTGCGACCAGACCCTCAAAAATGGGGTTTTGGTTTAATTTTTATTAAAAACAATATTATAGTTTCAATTTTTAACAACTAAGGCCCCTCTACTATATTCAACATATAGTTTGTTAACTTTTAACCTTGTAATGAACCATTTCAAAGAAAATAACTAACTAGGTTAAAATTCAAAATTAGTAAATTCTCGTTATTTATACTTTATAATTTTAATATAAGGTTTTATATTTTCGGGGTGTTACAAGTCCACCCCCCTTAAAAGGGTTTCGTCCCCGAAACCGTTATACGTACCAAATAATGTAGGGTGGAGACGTCGCATCTCCTCTTCGGACTCCCACGTAGTGTCCGAACCTTTCCTATGCTCCCATTTGACTTTGACTTGGTCAATTTGTTTATTTCGTAATTGTTTAACCTTTCGGTCTAAAATCTCCATCGGTCTCACCACATAATTCAGACTATTATCCACTTCGATATCATCGTAATGGATATAGGCCGTTTCGTCTGCTAGGCACTTTCTTAATTGTGACACGTGGAACGTGCCATGGATTCCACTTAGCTCCTCCGGTAATTCAAGACGGTAAGCTACCTTGCCAACTCTCCCGATAATTTTAAATGGCCCAATAAACCTTGGGCTTAGCTTCCCCCTTTTTCTGAATCTAATAACGCCCTTCCATGGGGAAACTTTTAGCATGACCATGTCACCAACTTGGAATTCGATTGGCCTTTTCCTTTTATCAGCATACGCCTTTTGCCTGTCTTGAGCCGCTTTCAAGTGTGCCCGAACTTTATCGATCTTTTCATTCGTGGCTCGTACTATATCTTGGTGGGCGAGTTCACGCGGACCCACTTCACCCCAACATACCGGGGTTCGACACTTCCTACCGTAAAGCATTTCGTATGGTGCCATCTTAATACTAGATTGGTAACTGTTGTTATACGAAAACTCGACTAACGGTAGGTGAACATCCCAACTGCCTCCAAAGTCGATTATACACGCCCGTAGCATGTCCCCCAATGCTTGTATCGTTCTTTCACTTTGTCCATCCGTTTGAGGATGGTACGCAGTGCTAATGAACAATTTGGTCCCCATTTGCTCTTGGAAATCCCGCCAGAAATTCGAAGTAAACCGGGTGTCCCTATCAGACACGATGGACACCGGCACCCCATGACGTGCTATGATTTCATTGGTATAAACTTCTGACATCTTTTCTGACGTATAAGTCTCACGAATCGGAATGAAGTGAGCACTTTTCGTCAATCTATCCACCACTACCCATATGGCATCATAACCACGATTCGTCTTAGGCAACTTGGTTAACAGGTCCATTGTAATATGTTCCCATTTCCAAACCGGAATTTCTAACGGTTGGAGTTTGCCGTATGGTTTCTGGTGCTCCGCCTTGACTTGTAAACATGTCAAGCATTTTTCCACATACTTCGCCACGTCCCTCTTCATTCCGGGCCACCAATAATTTTGTTTCAAATCATTATACATCTTGGTCGCACCCGGATGAATTGAATAACGGGACTTATGAGCTTCATCAAGTAGGAGCGCCTTCACACCACAGGTATGTGGGACCCAGATCCTTTCGGATCGAGTCTTCAACCCGTGATTCCCATCCGACAAATCTTTCAATTGACCGATTATTCTTTCTTTCTTCCAATTTTCTTCTTTTACTGCTTCTAACTGCGCCTCTCGAATACGCTCAAGTATACCCGAGGTCACCACGAGTTGCATTGACCTCACTCGTATTGGGACATAGTCCGCTTTTCTGCTTAGAGCGTCCGCTACCACATTTGCCTTTCCGGGGTGATAATGTATCTCACAATCTTAGTCTTTCACCGTTTCCAGCCATCGCCTTTGTCGCATATTTAACTCCTTCTGATCAAAGAAGTATTTCAAGCTCTTGTGGCCGGTGAAGATGGTGCACTTTACCCCATACAAGTAATGCCTCCATATTTTTAATGCAAATACTACCGCTGCCAACTCGAGATCGTGCGTGGGATATTTCTTCTCGTGTATCTTCAATTGTCTCGAGGCATAGGCTATTACCTTGCCCGTTTGCATCAACACGCAACCGAGCCCCGATAATGAAGCATCCGAATAAACCACCATGTCTTCGACTCCGTCCGGCAATGTCAGTACCGGAGCTTGAGTTAGCTTTTCTTTTAGCGTTTGAAACGCTTTTTCTTGTTCGATTCCCCAAATAAACTTTGCTTTCTTTTGGGTTAGCTTTGTTAGCGGTGACGCAATCTTGGAGAAATCTTGAATGAATCTCCTATAGTACCCCGCAAGCCCCAAAAAGCTTCTAATTTCTGAAGGGTTCTTTGGGGGATTCCATTTTGACACAACCTCTATCTTTGACGGATCCACCAATACTCCGTCGGCATTTATGACATGGCCTAAAAATTGAACCTCTCGTAACCAAAAGGCACATTTAGAGAATTTTGCATATAACTTCTCTCGCCTAAGTGTCTCTAACACTTCTTGTAAGTGGTGTGCGTGTTCAGCTTCACTTTTCGAGTACACCAAGATATCATCGATAAACACGATGAACGACTTATCCAACATTGGCTTGCAAACCCGGTTCATGAGGTCCATGAAAGCCGCGGGTGCGTTTGTTAGCCCAAATGACATCACGAGGAATTCGTAATGTCCGTATCTCGTGCGGAAAGCCGTCTTCGGCACATCTTCTTCTTTGACCTTTAGTTGGTGATACCCCGACCTAAGGTCAATCTTTGAAAACCAGTTCGCGCCTTGTAATTGGTCGAATAAGTCATCTATTCTTGGGAGCGGGTATCGGTTCTTTACCGTGAGTTTGTTTAACTCCCGGTAATCGATACACATGCGCATGCTCCCGTCTTTCTTTCTTACGAACAACACCGGTGCGCCCCAAGGAGACACACTCGGCCTTATGAATCCCTTGTCAAGCAGGTCTTGAATTTGGGACATCAACTCTTGTAATTCCGACGGTGCAAGTCGGTACGGGGCTTTTGCTACAGGTTTCGCGCCCGGAATCAATTCGATCCCGAACTCTATTTCCCGTTCAGGCGGTATCCCCGGTAAATCTTCCGGAAAAACATCTTTATAATCTCGTACTACCGGTACATCTCCAATCTTTCGTGATTCTTTCTCGGGCTCATTAGCGTATATCATGAATGCCTTGCATCCTCGCTTCATTAGCTTGTGAGCTTTCAACATTGAGCATACTATGGGGTTGCCTCCTTTTTCGCCATAAATGGTGACGTGTTTCCCGCTCGGAGATGTTAGTTTTATCTCTTTACGGAGACACACGACCTTTGCATGGTGTCGAGATAGCCAATCCATCCCAACGACTACTTGAAATTCTCCCATCGACATCGGGATTAGATTTATCAAATATTCTTCATCGTCGATGCTCAGTTTACAATTTTCACATACATCACAAACAATAAAGCTCTTGTTATTACCTATCTCTACTTCTAAAGGCACAGGTAATTTTGTTAGAACGAATGAAGGATGTCGAATAAGTCCATATGAAACAAAGGATTTATTCGCACCCGTATCAAATAACACGTGTGCAGGAATTGAATTTACAGTAAATATACATGAGACCACGTCAGGTTCAACCTTTGCTTCTGCGGCGGTTAGTTGAAAAGATCTTGCCTTTGCTTTCGGGGCTTCACCTTTCGGTTCCTGCCCATCCTTCTTTCCAACCAGCTCCGGGCATTCCGACTTCTTGTGACCCGTTCGATAACAATTGTAACAAACCGTCACTTTCTCCGGGCATGATATAGCCATATGTCCCGTTTTCTTGCATATGGGACAAGGCTTATCCTTGTAACGGCATTCGCCTTTATGACCCTTTCCGCAGATTCTGTAACTTGGCGACCCGCCTTTCGTATCAGATTTCTTTGCACTTTCGTTTGTTCGTGCCTTCTTAGTAGGGCTTGGATTCACATCTTGTGCCCTTCGTTCACCCCGTTCTATGCTCTTTTTCAGTTCGATCTCCCTTTCCCGAGCAACATTGACAATCTCGGTAAGGGTCTCATATTTCGAAGGGGTTATGAACTCTCTATACTCCGCACTTAGCATGTTATGGTAGTAATAGACCTTTTGTTCTTCATTTGTCACCAAATCATCACAGAACTTTATCTTGTCCATAAACATCCCCGTGATCTTGTCTATGGATTCACCCTTGTGTCTGAGTTGCATGAACTCTTCCTTGATTCTATTTATGAACGCTTTGGGACTATGGTGTTTAAGAAACGGCGTCTTAAACTCCTCCCATGTCATGGCCTTAGCCGCTTCACTTCCAATCTCCTTCTTTTTGTTATCCCACCAGTCTTTCGCTTGACCTCTTAATTGACCCGTACCATAAGCTACGTAGTCATTTTCATCACAATGAGTTCTCTCGAATACTCCTTCGATATCACTTAGCCATCGTTGGCACACAATTGGATCAACCTCCCCATTATATATTGGTGGTTTACAGGCCATGAATTCCTTGTATGAACAAGGCTTTCGTCCACCATGCTTTTCCTTTGCTACATTTGAATCATCTTCCAGTTTCTTGATTCTATCTTCTACTATTGATAAAACTGTGTTTTGAATTTTATCAATAAAGCCCGACAAACTGTTTTCGATCGCCTTTCCAACCTCTTCGGCAATCACTTCCCTCACTTGTTCAGTGACTCTTGGCACCGCATCATCGTTACCTTTATCAGCCATCTCTATTTCTGAAATGTTTACATAAGTTGTTAAACATTCCATTTATAACACATGCTTTACTTGTTTTGATTTAATCAAGTTCATAACTCGATTTAATCATTCTTGTTTCAATTCAATCAAGTTCGTAACTTGATTTAATCATTCTTGTTTCAATTCAATCAAGTTCGTAACTTGATTTAATCAATCTTGTTTCAATTCAATCAAGTTCGTAACTTGATTTAATCATTCTTGTTTCATGCATTTCTTGTTTTTGAGTGAGCTTACACACTCTTTTCATTTTCATGCATATTTGTTCATTTCTCGTTCTCTACGTAGTACATAATTTATTAACAAAATAAGTTAGTTCTTACCGGACGATCGATCAAGCTTGAACCGAACACTTACTGACAACCTTGAGCTCTGATTACCAACTTGTAACACCCTTGTTATACTACTAGATTTAATGACATAATACCTTGCATATCATGCCAAAATTTGAAGTTTACAAGAACATACAAGACTTGAAAATTTTAACTAGACACAACATTCACATATTAATCCTACGAAACCATATTCAAGACAGAAATTACAATTTGTTTACATAGTTTTAAAACAAAAGATCAAGTGCGGAAGCGTTGATTTGAGTGTTCGGTTCTTCATCATTCGCTTGACCACCATCCGTAAGATCCACCCTGTTACCTATAGTCCAAATCTTTAAAATATTAGATCTGACACTGTTATATAGCACATAATTATAAAATCCAACATCAAAGTCTAAAAAAATAAAATAATAATTTGTTTTCTGGTTTCACCGTAACTTACGGTGTGACCGTAAGTTACGGTGGATTATGGAAGTCCCTGGTCACCGTAAACCAGAAGAAAACTACCGTAAATACATGATCCCTACCGTAAATTACGGTACTACCGTAATTTACGGTAGTAGCTGGAAATCCAACACTTGTTTGTTGTGTTTATTAAACCCAAAACCCGACACTCGGATTTCACCTTTCTAACAACATATACATTGAATTCTCGTATTTCTAACATTCTATATAATAACCTATATCAAAGATCACACCGTTATAATCCGGAGCATTACCATGCCTTGCTTGATTATTCGACCCGTTTGGCTCGTCTACGAAATTCCTTTCTTATGACGACAACCAACGAATTCTAAACAACTTTTGACCAATTATTGAACATAGCGACATTACCGCTTTCATTCATAGCAACCTTTATTCCAAATTTCCACTATGCGTATTACAATAATCAAAATCTACTAAATGTAACAAATCAAGTTACATACCTTATCGTACGCCCTTCAACCGCGAATCACCACCGGCTTGTCCACTCGACGTCCCGGTATCTTTTCCTATAGAGTTCAATTCAAGACATGTTTAGAACTCTCTTTAGACTTCACTTCACATAATATACCAAAACATCATAATTATGCGTTAAAGCTTTTAAATTTCTATTTTTAAGCCTTCTTTGAGGCATTTTCACAAACACCTTAAAGGCAGATTTATCACAAGATTATATGACAAGTTCCTAGCTTATCATTTAGCCCTAATTTCACTTCAATCAACATTTTACATGATTGTTAGCTTCTAGATTTCTGGATTCACTTCCAAATCGTCAATTTACACATAATCAACAATCTATTTCCTAGTGTTCATCAAATTACACATAATTCACAAATCACCTACAATGGTGTTCTTAGGTTTCACAAAATTTCTTATGATTTCAACTTATATTGATCTAGGGTTTGTCCCTAAACACTATAGTTGTTCCTTAATCATCATAACACATACATGCAAGCTTAATTTCAGATTTTTCCCAATTCATGAGAATTTCAAATTCAGAGTTTTCCTTGAATTTTACATACCTTGGAATCCTCTTGTGATGAGGATCAATAATCTGTGCTCGGATTTTGATTTGGGACAGGATTTAACCTTCAATTTGAGAGTTCTAGTGATTTTAGGTTTTGTGAGAGTGGGGTGTCGCCCCTGCTCTTCTTTTGTGCGACTAGACCTCTCAAAAATGGGGTTTTGGTTTAATTTTTATTAAAAACAATATTATAGTTTCAATTTTTAACAACTAAGGCCCCTCTACTATATTCAACATATAGTTTGTTAACTTTTAACCTTGTAATGAACCATTTCAAAGAAAATAACTAACTAGGTTAAAATTCAAAATTAGTAAATTCTCGTTATTTATACTTTATAATTTTAATATAAGGTTTTATATTTTCGGGGTGTTACAATATCCTCGGCTCATTTCATTTGAAAATGGCTACGACCTATGCACGGGGTGTAGGCATACACCTGACAGATGCAAATGCTAAATAACCCACATGTTGGGGATAACTCCTCCGTGGGTTTTATAAGTGGTGAGTCGGTTAATCATGACCGACTTCCAAACCGGCCCCATATGTATGACAAACATATAAAACTGTATACAAGATTATCTTAAATAATTGTCACAAGTTATAAATGGCTTGTGCCTTGTGCGCTTAAATCAATTTTCATAAACTCTTTTCAAAAGAGTCGATAATTGTATTTACCAGTGAAAACTGACGTA
Source organism: Helianthus tuberosus (assembly GCA_030545235.1). Classification (NCBI taxonomy): domain Eukaryota; kingdom Viridiplantae; phylum Streptophyta; class Magnoliopsida; order Asterales; family Asteraceae; genus Helianthus; species Helianthus tuberosus. Next base: position 9,010,874 of record CM060438.1, read on the forward strand.
TTTTCAAAAGACTAAGTGACAGGTACTACACATAATAGGCTGGGAGCTGCTCGGTGTCGAAATAAAGGATCTTGCAAATCCTTAAAGATGCCTTAAAGTCTGCTAAACTTCATTTTATACATTCTGTAAAGATCCACCTGTGGATTTGATATTACAGGCTCGTCTATATTAAATACTTTGATATTTTCAGACTTCTAGGTTTGTAATACTATTTTATTTTCCAAGACTTCCGCTGTGCTATAATTGTGTTAATTGACTATGATGATATCAACTACGTCACGATACTCCCCACCGGGCCCACCGGTAGTATGTGGAAATATCGGGGTGTGACAGGTTGGTATCAGAGCCAACGTTTGAGTGAATTAAACACTAACCTCTTGTGTTTAAACTCAAATGACACAGTAGCATATTCCTTAGACCTCCTGAGTCTAGACTTAACATAAGAATGCTCTCATCCCTATTAAGTAAACATTGTTTTCGATTTTATGTATTTTGAATAAGTCGCCAAGCAAGGAAGCCGTTGATGGAGATTCTCCTCATCCGAAGCCAAGGAATGCCAAGCTTCGTAATACGGTTAGGATAAGCATGCGATCGGGTTGGAGGAATACCTTCATGGACTTATTCCTAAAACCAAACCCATTAAAATTTGTAATCAGACTTTGGAGTCCATACCAAGAGGTCCCTGAGGCTCCCGTATTGAAAATGATACAAGTGGATTCTAATGATTCCTAATTCTTACCTCCAAGTTCTGGAAGCCCAGACTTGGCTCATATCAGTCAAAACCCAATCCGTGATCCATATCATTCTTTAACCATGGAATTCTAGAATTCTACTTCTATAACGGATCCTGACTGGAATACTTACCTTATTCACTGAGGTCTTCAGTATCCCTACCGTATATGGTAAACAAAGAAGAGAAACAATCGAAATGGAGCAGGGAAGGTGTTAGAGAAACAATAGAATTCTACTTCTATAACGGATCCTGACTGGAATACTTACCTTATTAACTGAGGTCTTCAGCATTCCATTATAATCCTTTCATGGACATATTATTTTGAAATCCTTTTTAAAGACATATCATTTCATCAAAGTCCCTTTATGGACATATTATTCCATTAAAGTCCCTTGTGGACATGATATTTCATTATAGTCCCTTCAAAGACATGTGGTTTCATTAATCAGTCCCAATGAGGACGTATCTTTTGATTTAAAGTCCCTGTGAGGACAATTGTTTAAATAACGTCCCTTCGTTGACATGATATATCATAATAATCCCAATGTGGACATATCTTATAGTCCCTATACGGACTTATATTTTCCTTTTAGTCCCTGCGTGGACTAGAGTTGCTTTAAAGTCCCTATGTGGACAAAGGAATTACTAAAAGTCCTGATTGAGGGACTATTGTAAATTCCAAATGATTTATGGAAAATTTTGAAAATTTTATATAGGTATTCATTTCGTCCTTTATCAGACGATAGTTCCGATTTTACTCGAACTTTATCGATCAGCTGAAAATTTCAAAAGATCCTCTTAATGGTATAACCTAGCCTATATGTCTATGAACATGGCTATGATGGTAAAACCCTCTTAAGACAATTAATCCTTGTTAACATCCAAGAACATGTTAACACTCCAGGCAGTGTGGCTTGAGAAACCACACCAGCCGTCAAGGTATTGGGTTACGTCCAAGCTTTAAAGCCTATATGATCAAAGTCGATCATGGAAAGTATCATCAATGTGATGATCATACCATAAACATCCATTAGTGGTGAAGTGCCTATGGGCTATACTTGTTGTCCAATAAGACAACGATAGTTGTGGTCTACGACTCCCTGTCTAAAAATATTGGACTATGTCCAAACATAATAGTCTATATGATCAATGCGATCATGACTAATATCATCTAATATGATGATCATGTTATTTAACATCCTTTAAGTGATGTTTTGCCTACGGGCTATAGTATATTGTCCATTTGAGACATTGACATTGTGATCCTTGTGATCCCCTGTCCAAGGTAATGAGCTATGCTCAAGCCTAATAGTCTATATGATCAATGTGATCGTGACTAAAATCATCAATATGATGATTATACTTAACATCCTTAATGATGTTTCGCCTACGGGCCAACTTTTACTGTCCAATTGTGACAAAGACAGTGGTGACCTTTTATGATCCCCTGTCCAAGGTAGTGAGCTATGCTCAAGCCTAAAAGTCTATATGATCATTGCGATCCTGACTAATATCATCAGTACGATGATCATAATAATAACATCCCTAGTGATGAAATGCCTACAGGCTATACTTTACTCTATTGTCGATAAGACAAAGATAGTGGTGGTCTTTGTGATCCCCTGTTCAAAGTGGTGGGTTATACCCAAACCTAATAGTCTATATGATCAATGTGATCATGACTAACCTCATCAACATCTTAATCATACTAAACATTCCTAGTAATGTCTCGTTTACGGGCTACATTATATCATCCATTTGAGACGATGACAGTTGTGACCATTATGGTTCCCTGTCCAAAGTGGAAAACTATGCTCAAGTTTCGCAGTCTATATGATCAATGTGATCATGACTAATATCATCAAATACGACGATTATATATAAACATCCATTAGTGATGTTAATTGGTTTACCTTTGTGCCAAAATAAATCGTCATTCAGGACGATGACAGTTGTAGTCTATGACTCTCTGTCCAAAGGTGAAGAACTATGTTCAAACCTTAAAGCCCCTGATCTAATAAGATTGCGTCTTATGAATTAATGTCCTTGTGACAAACCAATAGTTATATTTTAAGTCATTCATGACAAGCCAATGTGCTATAATTTGTCATTCGTGACAAGTTGACATATTAAATGTTAACATCCTTATGACAGGCCTTTTGTGCCAGAGTTGATAACGTCCTTGTGACAAGGCCATTTGTGCCATATCTTATAACGTCCTTGTGACGAGGCCATTTATGCCATATCTTATAACGTCCTTTTGACGAGGCCATTTGTGCCATATCTTATAATGTCCCTTATGACAAGGCCATTTTGTGCCATATCTAAATGTCCCTTGTGACAAGGCCTTCGCGCCATATGATTATTTATGTCCTTCATGACTAGGCTTTATGCCATATCCTTTTATGTCCCTAGTGACGGGCCTCCGTGCCATATATATATATTAAAAGTCCTGAAAGGCTAGCCTTTGAGCTATTCATAATCGTCTTTATGACAAAGACAGTTGTGACATTGTGATTCCCTGTCAAAAAGGTTATGGACTTGGTCCAAACCTTAAATGCCATTGATGGTTCTCTTGTGACCTAGGTTAAATGAAACTAATATTCCTTCAAATAACATTCATTAGGAATGTTCGGAACATAATAGCCTATACGGTTTATTGATGTCGTGGCTAATCTATGTCAGATCGTCAGGATGATGACTAACAATTGTTTAATTTGGTGGTTAGTACCAAGCTTCGAGTATGGCAAACTCGGATAAGGCAAACAATAGTCGCGAAACTAATGATGCGACAAAAGCTAATGATGCTACAAACATAAACCTCAATATTAATGGAGTTAATCTCCAAGCTGTGATTGACGCGGCTGTAGGAAAGGCCATGGAAAAGGTCATGAAACAGTTCAAAGAGCCGAGTGCTACTCGCTCCAAATCCCATTCAAAACCACATTCAATTGCTCATGAAAAGAGCTCTGTTCACACTCCGAATGTGAAGGATGAACCAAAGGAGGAGGATAACTCCCAGAAATCTATGAAAAAGAGCAAGTACGGGCTTAATAAGAAACAACAAAAGTTCAGTAAGAAGCCTGTATGTATGAACTGCTATAAAAGACACTTGGGACAGTGTCGAATAGATCAAAGACCAAAGCAGTGTGGCATCTGCAAAGGAACTGGTCATCAGTCCCATGAATGTAGAGACATAATGAATGCAGTTTGTTACAGCTGTGGTGAGAAATGACACATCAGAACTAGATGTCATAAAGCTGACAGAGAAGGTACAACTAAGCTTGAAAAGGTTAAGAAAGGAAATGCCTGAACTCACCTGATGATTGCCAAGAGGCTGTACATGATGTCATCAAGTACATTCCTTATCATTTATCAATGATAATTTCTGCTAAGTGTCCTGTTTTAATACAGGCAATAATAAGTCTTTCATAGACCATAAGCTTAACAAACTTTTGATGATACTCATAAGAACTCCAGATACTAAGTAAGGTAGAACCAACCAATGAAACTATAGAAATCATTTCTTCTATTCTCATCAAATAATCCTCATTCATAAAATTCAGCAGTACTTTTTCCCCAGATGGAGTACAACAATATATATTATTTTAATTATTTTTCTCATTGATTTCTATCAACTGTGAGTGCCAACTATGTTTGATAAAAGCGCCATATGAGGATTGGCGTAACCTAGTGTGTCCCATAGATTGCGTCCATGCCTGATCAGTATGGATGTTTAATGCATGGAACCACTAAGATATTCTAATGGTCATATAGTACTAAAGTCAGCTAGTGGTATTCAAAGAAGATATCCATTATAGAAATGCCTAAGTAGGCGTCTTTACTTAAGGCATCCATCCACTCGTAAAACGGATATGTCATTTGCATGACAATGCGACTGTAAGTGAACCGAAGTTGGAAATTGAAGCTATCCCTATCATACTTGGATAACTTGATGACTTCCCCGTAGAACAATCCTGTTTACCTCCTGAGAGGCAAAGTGGAGTTAGGATTGACATCCTATTAGGAGTTGTATCAGTTACAAAAACTCCGATTATTGTTGATAAAGGAAGGCACAATGCAATACCCTTGTGCATTGATTACTGCAACCTAACTAGGAAACGAATAAGAATTGTTATTAGCTGCCCAGGATCGTCGATTTGTTCGACTAACCATGAGGGTAGTCAATTCCTTAAGATTTATTCGGATAGTAATTGGAATGACTATCTCATCCTAATTAAGTTCTCCTATAACCAATAGCATTATATAAACATTAAGGCTGCTCCTTTGGAGACCTTGTTTGGGAGAAAGTGTCAACGCCCATTTGTTGGAGAGGAATTGGGAAAGCCCAATTATTAGAATCTGAGATTCTCCTAGGGACGACGGATAAGATTATATGAATCCGTAATCGTCTGAAAGCTGCCAGTAATCGGCAGAAGAGCAATGCGAAAGAGAGTTGCAGATCTCTTAAAGTTCCCAATAGGGAACAAGACTTTATTGAAGATACCAACATGAAGGGTATGATACGTTTCAGTATAAAGGGCGAGTTGGGCCCTGGATATAAAAGACTATTCGAGGAAATCGAATACGTCAAGATCAGTATCTTATAAGCTAAAACTTACCTAGGAATTTGATGGTATCCACAATGTGTTCCACATTTGTAATTTAAAGAAATGTCTAGCTGATAAATCGCTAGCAATGTCTCATAAAGACGTACAGATTGATGAAAGCCTGAGGTTTATTGAAAGACCTATATCGATCAAGGATCGACAGGTTAAGAAGCTCCGAAAGGAAGCATGTACCTATTGAATAGGCCAATTGGGATGCCCGTAGAGGCCCCTAATATACTGCGGAAGTTAAGTCCATTATACGACATAAAGTACTTCCATATTTTTGAGCAAATCTCGGGGTCGAGATTTCTTTTAAGGGGGTGAGGATGTAACACCTCGTAAAATCGTGTCCAATGATGTGTTGACACGTGTAATAAACCCTAATAAAGTCAAACGTTGACTATGAGGGACTAATTTTGTTAAAATCGAAAACCTTGAAGATAAAAGGACTGAAAGTGTCAACATGCTCAAACTAAGCCTCTGAGTGACCTTATACGGTGTCCGTATTCTCAAATGAGCCACTTGTTGGACGAGAGGAGCCGTTTGCGTAATTATTTGAAAGTGTGCACGACGAAGGGTTAAAAGTGTCAACATGTTAATTTTTACCTCTAAGTGACCTTTTAACAAACTGAGAGCCTCATGATGTTTGATCATACTCTCAGGAATGCCTAATATTGGCCATACAAGGCTTTTAGGCCAATAAGTGAAGTTACGCGCAAGTTTGCGAGTTAGAGGGGTTAAAAGCAACAACATGTTTAATTATACCTCTGTATGACCTTTTAACAAACCCGAAGCATTATGATGTGCAATCATACTCTCGAGAATGCTTAATATGAGCTACGTAGGGCTTTGATGCTATCGAATGATAATATGCGCAAGTTTTCGCGTTAGAGGGACCAAAAGCGTCAACGTATAAAACTACACCTATTGAGTGATCATTTAAGTGAACTGGAGCGTTGTAATGTTCGGTCATATGCTCGGGAATACCTAATATGGGCCATGGAAGGCTTTGATATCGTTAAACAATATTACGCACACCATTGTGCGTTAAAAAGGACTAAAAGCGTTAAATTACGAAACTACGCTTTTGAGTGACCTTTTAAAGGAACAGGGAACTCCAAAATGCTTGATCATACTTCCGGGCATACCTAAAACTAGGCACTAATAATATTTGTACCTCATGCTAACTTAATATAACGGATACATAAAGTATTGGGCCATTTATGTCATAATTGGAAGTTAAAAATGAATAAGAAAGAGTTAGGGACCTAAAATGCCCAACTGCCAAACTTGTAGCCCGGACTGGACTAGCTCGCGGGCCGCGAACGAGCTGTCCAGATGCTACGCAGGCTGTGAGAGCCCCATATCTGCAGCTTTTATTTTTTTTATTTGTTTCTTGCTTGTTCACCAATTCAATATCTTCTAAACCAATCAAATCGATTTCCTTGGGCTACAAACTAAATATAACAGCTGTTAGGACATGTGTAAACATCCCAAGAGCCTCCTAACACCTGTTGATCATCCAAGGACCCTCTAAAATCTATAAATAGATGATATTCTCATTCGTAACATCTTGCACTATTTCTTTCAATCTTCTCCTCTCTCAAATTCTGGAGGTTCATGATCTGAAAGGAAACTTATTTTTAGTAGAAAAGATTGCTAGGACCCTTTGTAAGTGTCTTAGCCCACTCTTTAGTTCAGTTTTCTTATTTAAAATCCGAAAAGTCAAAGTTACGTAAATTAGCTTTGACTCTCGGTTTAAACTCAAATGGTCCAGCCACTGTTCGAGATGAATGTGGTTATGTGACCATAGTTAGGTAGGTGATTAACCCTTAAAAGGGCACTTCCTAATTATTTCGTTTGCGTAGTTAATTGTCGGGTCAAACTATTTAGTTAAAAAGTCAAACTTGGCAGAATTGTAAATAATAATTAAAACCAATAAATGCAGAGGTTATAAACTATATTTTAACACTCTAATAACTTGGTAATCATTATTAGAACATGTCTAAGCCTGTTCAACCCGACAATTCTGAGTTTAGGGTCGGTTCGCAACTGAAAGTCGCAAAAGCTTGACTTTTGCTTTGATTTTCAGTTCTGACCCAATTAAGATTAAATCCTTTTTGTTTTAAGCTTCCATTAGGACCGTATTATGTTGTAGTATAACCCTCTAGAGTTATATTACCTGGTCATTTGTATATTGGATTATATGCTAGTTTCCGTTAATATGCTTATAAATGCCCGTTATGCCCTTATGTCATATAAACAAGATTTTTGAAAATGTGAGAGGACAAAAAGCTTCATTACTGATATATAAGTATGTCCCGAAAATTTGACATCAGATTCTGGTCTCAAACTAAAGTTATGCAAGATATCGTAAATTGAAACTTTTTATTAATTAAATTACGCTATCTTGCATAAAGCATGTTTAAACATGGATTTTGACCCAAAACTCATTACCTACTGCTAAGATATTATTTTTAGGGATTTTTGGTCAGATTATAAACTGACCATATCATAGAGTTCTTGTATAAATTCCTTAATTGAAGATAATACCCTTTTAACTAATAAAATGAGATTTACATGTGATTAGCATACCAAACCTTTTTCTACTGACTTGATATGAAAAATAAAAATATTTTAAACATACAAGGCTATCCAAAATCTCAGAATCACATAAATATCTCAAATATCGTCAATTAGCGATTTTTATGCTAATAAGGTGCATAGTATGGTTTAAAACCATAATTAGCACCCAAGACTTGTTACCAACTGAATTTAAAAGTAAATTTTAATATTATTACAGCAGGTATAAGTCATGAACTCAAATTTCCAAAAATGTCCTTAAAAGCATATGTGAAATGACCAAAATACCCTTTCGGGGCATAGTTTGGCCATAAATGGTAAACCACACATATGAATGATATCTTACTGATATAACATGATAAAACAAATATTTTTACTGAATGTTTTAGACCAGAACATCAGTTTGCTTTAAAACCTCTATTATAAACATTAAAATGACCAAAATGCCCCTACGGGACTTAATTTGGTTTTAATTACTTTTTGGCATATATGTTAACATCCTACTGATGTATTAACATATTTTAAGCATAATAACATAAGGGACTTGTATATGGTTCATTTGGTTACCCGTTATGCTTTTACGCGTTCGGGTCGGGTTACGTAACTAGTTTACGTAAGTTTGCCGAAACGGGTTTAACCTTATCGTTTATACTTCAAAATCCAAAATGTACTTAGTTTACCCATATTATAAAAGTATTCGTACTTGTTGGGTCTAAATTACATTCTATTCCGGTCATCGCTTAATCTAGCATATCGTACCTCTTTAGATACTTTAAGCTAGCCGGTCTAAGTCTACGACTTAAATAAGACCGTTAGCATTCTGAATTGGTTATATATTACCATCACTCCAGACTAGAGCCACCCGAGGCATTTAGATAGATTGGATACGACTGAGTTATTTTGCTGTGAATCAAGTATTAGCTCAGGTAAATACTTTTAACTTATTTTCCGTTATACGGGCTTGGGATACGGTATTATAATAATACCGCTTGGTCGGGTATGAAATCATTTAATCGGATTGTGATTAATAAATTTACATAACCCGTTTTAATCTGTTTTGTTTGATAACATAAACATTGGGGGTTAATACGACCGTGTCCTGGATATCCTCGGCTCATTTCATTTGAAAATGGCCACGACCTATGCACGGGGTGTAGGCATACACCTGACAGATGCAAATGCTAAATAACCCACATGTTGGGGATAACTCCTCCGTGGGTTTTATAAGTGGTGAGTCGGTTAATCATGACCGGCTTCCAAACCGGCCCCATATGTATGACAAACATATAAAATTGTATACAAGATTATCTTAAATAATTGTCCCAAGTTGTAAATGGTTTGTGCCTTGTGCGCTTAAATCAATTTTCATAAACTCTTTTCAAAAGAGTCGGTTAATTGTATTTACCAGTGAAAACTGACGTATTTTCAAAAGACTAAGTGACAGGTACTACACATAATAGGCTGGGAGCTGCTCGGTGTCGAAATAAAGGATCTTGCAAATCCTTAAAGATGCCTTAAAGTCTGCTAAACTTCATTTTATACATTCTGTAAAGATCCACCTGTGGATTTGATATTACAGGCTCGTCTATATTAAATACTTTGATATTTTCAGACTTCTGGGTTTGTAATACTATTTTATTTTCCAAGACTTCCGCTGTGCTATAATTGTGTTAATTGACTATGATGATATCAACTACGTCACGATACTCCCCACCTGGCCCACCGGTAGTATGTGGAAATATCGGGGTGTGACAGTATACGATGATTGTATACGGGCCGTATAATATTATACGGCCCGTATATTATGGGTAAAAAATGGTAAAAATTGGTTTATTCTCTTTAATCTATTAGAACGATCCTTGTTTTGAGAACATGATTCTGATTTAAACAATGCACGACATGTCTGTAAAAAAATACAACTGATTACTCGGTCGAATAATGGCCAATAAGACACAAATCATTAAAAATACAACTGATTACTCGCCATTCTCTTGCACCTTCAACTATGTTGGTTCGGTTTAGTTTTTTTCCGACTGTTTCAGTTATGATTCAATAAATAATATCTGATTGAGAAGCACTAAAACGGTTGCGGTTGTCCAATTCCCAGATCAGTAATGTAAGGAGAAGCGTTGAGATAACGGATATCCATCGAACACATCTTTCAAACTTTCAAAATTCAAATCAAACTAACACAAAGTATCTCGATATGGTTGGTGTAAAAGCTCACATTTTACTACATTGACCATGTCTTTTGACAAATCATCTGCTTCCTGAATCTGAATCTGAAAGTTAACTAGACCCCTCAAGTTGTCATTCATAACAACCATGCGTCTGGAGAAGACTATGTTGATATAGGAGAGTTGATGCAATTTTTCCAAGCATTTTAGAGAGACCTTTAAGTACGGATCCTACAGCTGCATTTGGAACAAGAAGTCCAACAATATGAATGCACGCAACGAAGATTGAATGTGCAAACCGCAATCGTTTGGGACTATGGGAAACACAAGTTTTCTTTTTGAGCTTGATGGATGTCCGTTATCTCAAAGTTTCTCCTTACATTACTGATCTGGAATTGGAGAACCGTTGTGTATTTGCTTACTGATCTGGAATTGGAGAACCATTGTGTATCTGAATCAGGTTCTCAAACAAACACTACTAAAGATGAGTTGGTATTGAACCAAGAATATCAGATAATGAACGAATTGTTATCCTTTGCTTTCTGCAATTCAAGCAGGCACGGATGCTAAACATACTGTTATTACATCCGAGACGATTCAAGTGAGTCCTATGAAGCAAGTGTCTGTCTATTCAATTGAGAGGAATCATTGCATTACATCCCCGTTGAAAACAGAATCGATAAATTTAGGGAAAATGGGCTTGAAAGATGATAACCCAACAGGCGATTAAAGTGAGTCCTATGAAGCAAGTGTCTGTAACCAAGGATCGTTCTAATAGATTAAAGATATTAAACCACGTACAAGACTGTTTGTCGGGCTTCCACTAGCAGAAGAACCCGACACGTCTTCCATAAACTGCTCGAAATCCCTTTCGTTTCTTGGATTTCCCTTCTGTTGAGATCGAGAAGGATGATCTGAATGATAAAAGCTGTGCCAGCAGACTCTTGTCAGTTTATTTAATTATATACGGGTCGTATAAACTTATACGACCCGTATACACCATGTGAAAAAATTTACCAGATCGTATACAATGTATACGATGATTGTATACGGGCCGTATAATAGTATACGGCCCGTATTCTTAGGGTAAAAAATGGTAAAAAAAATTACCAATAAGAAACAAAACTGTAAAAATACAACTGATTACTCGCCATTCTCTTGCATCTTTTGCAGACATGCAACTTCAACTATGTTGGTTCGGTTTAGTTTTTTTCAACTTTCAAAATTCAAATCAAACTAACACGAAGTATCTCGAAGGTATCTTATTCATATATTTACAAATTAATCATTGAAGGAAAAAGAGAACTAGAATATCGATATGGTTGGTGTAAAAGCTCACATTTTGACAAATCATCTGCTTCCTGAATCTGAAAGTTAACTAGGAATTAAATGCATGTACGTGATAAAACAAGGATCGTTCTAATAGATTAAAGATATTAAACCACGTACAAATCATAAAGATATGTCAGTGATCAAAAAGTTATGAATGATCAAAAAGTTTGTCAGGTTGTCAAACAAACACTACGAAATGCGTGCATTATTTTAGTGTTTCTCAATCAGATACACAATAGTACTTGCCAGAGAACATTTTCTTGAATGTACCGGGACCACTGGACCAGACACATGTCACATAGTTTGTCAGTGATAAAAAAGACATGAATGGCAACTTGAGGGGCATCATATAGGTCCAAAACCAAACCGCAACGAATTTGACAATTGTTTAATATCTTTAATCTATTAGATCGATCCTTGTTTTGTCACGTACAAATTCATCACCGGTTTCTACAGCACGAGCACATACACAAGGAGAATGTTCTTGAAATTGAAGGAAAAGAAAAAATGGTTGCTGATGTTTTTCACTATTCGGATTTTGTTGGTTTGTTTTCAGGTAGGGTTTACAATGTTTGAAGGAATGTTGGTTCAATACCAATTCATCTTTATTGATCTTCATATTCTTGGTTCAATACTAGCAGAAGAACCCGACACGTCTTCTACCAACTGCTCGAAATCCCTTTCGTTTCTTGGATTTCCCTTCGGAGAATGTTCTCGAAATTGAAGGAAAAAGAAAAATGGTTGCTGATGTTTTTCAGTATTCAGATTTTGTTGGTTTGTTTCCAGCTAGGGTTTAGAATGGTTCAACACCAACTCATCTTGAAGAGACGCTGATTCCAAATTCCAATGTCCTACAACTACAATCCTTCCTACATTATTGACAATTACTCAAATGTGATCAAACTTGGACATCAGACGTAAATCTTGAAGCAAATATGTGGTTCCCAATTAGTTACAGAAACCACTAGCAGAAGAACCCAACACGTCTTCTATGATGATTCGAAACATTCCGAATAACTAGCAGAAGAACCCGACACGTCTTCTAACTAGCAGACGTGCCGGGTTCTTCTGCTAGTGGTTTCTGTAACCAATCCATTATCACCCTTGGTGGTTTCTGTACCCCATCCCCGCCGATAACTAGCAGAATCGATAAATAACCAACACGAAGTTGTTGGTGCATATGTCTGTCGACTTCGTCTTGTATCGAGTCTTGTAATAGGTTTGATAGAACAGGGCACGTTATACGAGAAATATGGGAACTTCACACGAACTGACCAGTTCGTGCGAAGTGGCCAGTTCGCACGAACTGGACCAGTCCGCATGGAACTGTTTCGTGCGAAGTGGCTTCACCTATAAATACTAGTGCTTGGGTCTCTCATTTGTAACTTTGTGATTCCGGTAGCGAAGCTCTGCCGAGGTGTCTCCAGACCGTGTAAAGCCTTCAAATCAATACAAGAGACATTTTAAGTGATTCTAGTGTGTATACGGCTGAAATAACTTCGATACGTCTGATTCTGCCTTTCGTATTGAACGAGATCTCTTCTGAACGACTCGTTTAGGTCGAATCTCGATCCTATCAAGTGGTATCAGAGCTCAGGAGGAAGAGTTCTTACCATTTCAGCTGTTTTTCATCAAAATTTCTCATTTCTACTCACTTTCTACACAATTTTTCAAAATTAACGGAGTTTTTACGGATAAAATGGACTGATTTTGTGATATAATTCGCGAAACACTGTTTTAATCAATCCTTGAAAAGATCAGACCTAAAATCGACCTAAAACTTGATCAATTTTGTAAAAAATCAACCGAAACTTGTCAGTTCGTTCGAAAATGTTTCACATCGTGTGAAAACTGTCCATATCGCACGAAGTTGCTCTCCAGGCTGTTTGGAATTATTCTTAGTTCGCACGGGTTGAGTGATATCTCATCAGGTCGCGTGGAAGTGTAATCAGTTCGCACGGATTGACGTTAAACCAGTTCGCATGAGGTGAACAATTCAGGTTGTTTGGGTTTTGGATCAGTTCGCACGAGTTGGATCAAATCAGTTCGCACGAAGTGACACTATTGTCAGATCGTTTGAAATTATCAGTTCGTATGGAGTGACCCAGATCGGACCAAATCAGTTCGTTTGAATCAACCAGTTCGTTTGAGATTATGTTTTTTTGTGATTTTTTCGTACCGAAACATGGAAAATGAATTTTACAACGCGTTTGCAACCCCGATCACTATAGCTCAGAATACGATGTTAGAAAATGAAATGGGCACCATGCAAAAACCGCCTAAGCTCATGAATATTGAGGAGTATAGTGGATGGGATGAGCGTTTTGAAAATTGGGTTCAAGCAAATTACTTAGATGCATGGGAATGTATTGAATATCGATATATTAGACCGGTTAATGACAACGGAGAGAAGGTTGCTATTAAAGATCTAAGCGTTGATGAGAAAAAGAAATACAAAAGTGAAAAGATGATGGTTAGTATATTGCAGCAAGCTATTAAGGAAGAAATTTTGATTTTATTACAACACAACGGAAGTGCATACTCAATATGGAAAGAACTAAAATCGAAGTTTGTTGGAAGTGAAGACATGATCAAGAACAAAAAATCACTTTTGAAGAAAGAATTTGATCTATTTCGTGGATTAAAAACTGAAAACACCAAGCAGATTATAGAAAGATATTGCAATTTGGTGATGAACATGAAGAGATTGAACATCAAGAAAGATAATGATGAATGGATTGAAAAGTTGGCCGATGCGTTGCCACAAGATGTTTGGGGCACGTATCTTATGATGTTGAAAAATAAACCTGAATTTGACAATCTAACGTTGAGCAAGTTTATTGAACAACTCGAAGCTCAAGAGATGGAACAACGAAAGATGGCAAGAATGAAGTATTTTGATGGTGAACAAGACATTGGTCTGTATTACAAAGGGGGTATTAGTGATAAAACCAACTTTTCACCAAAGATCGAAACTGCATTTAATGCAAAGAGTTCTTCTGAAAAATCTTCTCGAGGATCGAACAACAATAAAGAATTTTCTTCATATCCATCATTTGATCCAAATTTTTCAGCAACCAAGAATGGCAAAGTACTACAATGCAACATCGCGTTAAATCTTGAGAATGGTCAGAATTTCTCAGAAGAAGTTGCCAAAGGTCATATGTCTTTGTTGGTGACTGTGTTAGAATCTTATGAGAGTTTAGTTGCAGATAGGATCGGAAATCCAATGTTGACAAAAGAGGACTACGATCAGATTGATGCTGAGGAGATGGAATTGATGGATATAAAGTGGTGTTTGGCTAGCGTGTTGAGGAGAGCTGAGAAATTTAAACAGATCACTGGAAGAGATGATTTCCGTGATGCTAATGTTTCTACTTTAGGATTTGATAAATCTAAAGTTACTTGTTTTCGTTGCAGGGAAAAATAGCACTTCAAGCGAGAATGCACAAATCGTGAAGCAAGTGGAGCTCAAAATCCTTTCGGAAACAATGATTATTATCGGAAAGCGATTTATCATCAAGTTGCTCAACAGCCATATCAACAACAATCGCCACAAACCTCACATGCTATTCCGATTGAAGATGGAAAGAAGAAAGCTTATCTAGTTCATCAAGATGATGAAAAATTTCCAGAAGGATTTAGCTGGGACAAATACATTCCAGATGAAATTAAGTCAAATTCTAAGGCATTTGTTGCTCAAATCGTTGAAGATAGTGATGATGATTATCATGAAAGAAAAATGAAAGAGCATTTAAGATTTCTAGCCGAGAGAGATGACTATGATGATGAAAATGTTTGAGTGACAAAGAAGAAAGTTAAAAAACAAGATGACAGTGATGATGAAGATGTCCAGGTGATAAAGAAGCAGGTCAAAGAAATTCCAGCTTTCAAGATTGAAGAGGAAGCTGATGCAACAAAGATGCCTGAAAAATGTGAAAATTGTGAAACTGTGGAAAAGCAAAACAACACATTGATTCATAACATGAACAGACTGAAAGAATCTTATGATGTTCTAAACAAAGCTATGAATCAATACAACGAATCAAGCAGTGAACAAGCAACAACTATGAAGACACTTCAAGGAGCGTTCATGACGAAGCAGAAAGTTATCAATAATTACATTGAGAAATGTGCTGAACTTGAACTGAAATTGGAAACCCAGAGAATAGAAACTGAAAGGGTAAACAGGTTATTAAAAAGTTACTCATGTGCTTCTTATGTGATTGACAGGGTATATCCTACAGTTGAAGGCATGAATGCGTTTGAAGAAGAAGAATCTAAAGTAAAGGATACTGGTAAGAAACACAGTACTAACTATACCAAGTGTCCGCCTCCGCTTGAAAATGGATATTCTCCACGAAATCCTAATTCAGAAAGAGTAAAAAAGGCAACCGATTTACAGTGGGAATCTGAATCTTCAGATGGATTGCCAGATAATATTGATGTCACATTCACATCGTCCGACACTGATCATGAGTCTGAGTTAATAAAGAAAGTGGTCGATCAAGTGTTGGATAAAGATGAACCCGAGTAGTCAGAGTCAAAATCAACGTCAAAGTCTGACACGTCAAGTCCAACAGTCGAAAAGGGCAAACGGGTTTACAATAGAGATTTTCTGTTATCACAAAATAATTTGAGTGACGAAACATTCAAAGTTGCATATACTTTGAATGATTCTGACAAATTATATTCTGATGAAGAATTTCCAATAAGAGGTGTTAAACCAGAAATGATTAAAAAGGTTTTCAAACTAACAGAAATTAATATTTCTGAAATAAAAGATGTAAATCTTTCTGAAAAACCTAATTCTTACACCTCAAGAATTCAACAACGTTTAAACAAGAAAAAGGGTTACAGTTCTGGTTCGGGTTATCAAAAGAAACCTAACCATAACGGTAATTTCAAAAAGAAAGGTCTAGGTTTTATTCTACCAGAAAATTATAAAAATGATAAAAATTCTAAATCAAAAACTGTATTTGTTTCAGGAACAAGTTCTGAAGAAGAACAAAAGAGCTCATTCTGGAAACAATCAAACAAAGAATTTCTTGCTAAGAAGCAAGAAGAAATAAAGAATGGAGCTGCTCAGAAAAAGGAGACAAGAACCTGTTATGAATGCAGAAAAGTTGGTCACATTGCCTTGAATTGTCCAAAGGCAACCAACACAAAATAGGGAGTCTCTTCAAAACTCAAAGAAAAGATGGTTGATAATGAACTACCAACCAAACAATTTAAAGTTTTCAAAAATTCAAAATTTGAGGTTGGTGAGAGTTCAAAAAGTTTTAACAAAAGAAAAGTAAATCTGAACAACCACAAGTGGGTTGTTAAGAAATCTAAAAACAGTTATGGCAATGATTCTGATTCATCAAAATCAGAGGAGCTATTTTCTGGTGATGAATCTGACTCGTCAAAGTCAAAGGAGCCACAAGTTGAGCTAAATATAGAAACTTCAGTTCCTCCAATGGATGATGTCAATTTTCCACCCTTGCGGGCTGAAAATTTTAAACAAAAGGTTGGAAAAATAGAGATTTCAAATCAATTTTTTTCTGAAAAGAAAGAATTTGATGTTGAAAAAGCCTTTAACCCCAAAGTAAAACATATTTTTGGAAAGATGGTTGACGGGAAGGTCAAAGGGGTAAAGGAATTTTATGAATCGAAAAAGAGTAAACCAGCTGAAGATGGTTCACCCATGTTCGTATCGTCATGGGATAGAACCTATCAAGAGTAAAATCCGGACTTGCCGGAGCTCCCAAGTTGGTAATCGTGGAGCATGAATCGACATCTTTCTTAGTAATGAAAAATGTTTGTGTGATAATCCAACAAGTGGTTTGTCAAGGTCATTAAGTTGAACTTGATTAAACCTGATCATACAAGTGGTCGAAAGGACAATATGATGAAACCCCATGTTGGTGAAACGACAGACAAAACTAATTTTCTGGAAAAATCATTTGATTAAAACAAACTTAAGTGTTTTGAAATCATAATGGGAAAATAGTTTGTTGTCAGGGGGGAGTTCTGATTGTTTATGCCAAGTGGATGGCGAATTGAAGCAATTCACATCAAGTTGTCACTTTACTTTGTACAGTTTATTGCGTTTTCTTTCAAATTTTCCCGTAAAATCGAAAATTGAAACATATTTTTGATTTTAGGGGGAGTAGAAAATTTTAGAAAATTTGAAAATTTGAAAAATCCTAAAACATTGAAAAATCAAAAAATGAGTTTTGTTGTGAAAAAGAGGATATGATAGTACATCAGTAGACAATCACAGCATGCTAAAGAATTGGAAAGTTAAATATGTGATAAACGGTCTCACTGATGATATGCCAGTAGGTTTTTACACATCCAGTAGATTGTTTTCGAGATATAAACCTAAATATCATACTTACTTATCTCGTGGGGAACATCTCTCGGATATATGGGTAACCCCCGAAATCTTGTTTGAAAGATCCCTCTTTCTGAGATACTAGGTCTTTATGCTTAGTGATATATGGGGTATTATCCCGGGACTTCTGATTTTGCGGGAGCAATAGCCTAGTCCCCGTATAATACTTTTCGCTTGCTTGAAATAAAAGCACACCCTCAACATAAAAATTGATGAAAAATCGAAAAGATAAAGTTAAGTGCTGTTGTAAAGAAGATCCCCAAGGGGCACACACCAAAAGTCGAACCTTCAACTCTGCAAAAAAATGAGCTCTCAAGGTTTCGCATTCACCCCTTACAGATATCATCTAGGTATATTCACCTGTAAGACTGAATATTGGGATCTAGATACGGGAGTATATTCAAGAGGTGGGACACGCGAATAAGTTTAAGTCCTTAAAACACTAAATCTCGTATCTCGAAGCAGTTGAACTTTGTGTGAAAATTTAAGTGGATCAGTATACTGACAATCTAAGTGAATCGTTTAGAACTTAAAGTGTTTAAAGCTCAACGGTGCTAGTGATTTGTCATAAACTGATATGATTCTCTTACACAAACTCACAAAAATTTTGTCTGTAAATATTTCTTTACTATTTTTTCATTAGTATGTTTTAGCATAAAATTTTGAAAATTCAAAAAGATTTTTATTTCATCTTATTTTCGACAACTAATGTTGGAAAGCTGATTTTCAAAATTCCAAGTGCTAAACATGATGAACAACAGTGGGTTGGGAGAGTGTGATTGAAATAAAAAATACCCAAAAGTAAATTTCAAATGAGAAATGATTTATTTGAATGTTGTGAATACAAGTGGTTAAGCAGAGATCTTAAATGAAAAATCATGTTGATTTGAGAATGATATCTTCAAATGGATTCTAAAATTGTCATACATAAAAACTTATGTTTTGGGTAGAGAATGTGCAGGTATGCAGCTTAAAGCCAGGTTTCTGATCCTGTTGCTACGAAGAGCCAGGAGAAGTTTCTGAACCTGTGGGCATAGCTTGAGCCAGGATACGATCTTAGAGCAAGTGCTATTTCAGACTGCGATCCCAGCTTATCGAAAGGGGGAGTCTGAAGTCGTAAGAGCCAGTTTTCGTTCCTGAGACATTGCTTGAAACAGAAGCTGCTGATGCTGAAGAACTTAAGGAATCAAGAGATCTGATCAAGAGAAGATAAAGCCAGGTTGAGATTCTGAAAGAGAGAAAGAGATAGAGAAAGAAATTAAAAGATGCTTACATTGTCAGATACTTTGGAGAGAGCGAGAAGACTGATAAAGATTGAAGACTCGACACCGAAGATTTCGTCAACATCCAAGGGGGAGTCTGTTGGTGCATATGTCTGCCGACTTCGTCTTGTATCGAGTCTTGTAATAGGTTTGATAGAACAGGGCACATTATACGAGAAATATGGGAACTTCACACGAACTGACCAGTTCGTGCGAAGTGGCCAGTTCGCACGAACTGGACCAGTCCGCATGGAACTGTTTCGTGCGAAGTGGCTACACCTATAAATACTAGTGCTTGGGTCTCTCATTTGTAACTTTGTGATTCCGGTAGCGAAGCTCTGCCGAGGTGTCTCCAGACCGTGTAAAGCCTTAAAATCAATACAAGAGACATTTTAAGTGATTCTAGTGTGTATACAGCTGAAATAACTTCGATACGTCTGATTCTGCCTTTCGTATTGAACGAGATCTCTTCTGAACGACTCGTTTAGGTCGAATCTCGATCCTATCAAGATCTCTGCGATCCCTAAGGTTTCCATCAACGGACTGATCGGTAACGTTACTCTACTTGTGCTCCGATTTAAGCGGCGTGTTCCGATCAACGTTTATCGACATTGTTAAAGGTGATGAAGAGTTTAGAAACCCTAGAATGATTGTGTTTTTACTGGAAAAAACGGGATAGTAGAAAAACATCCTTATATACGGGTCGTATACAGTTATACGGCCCGTATACATTTGGTAACATCAAAAACCTCACAAAATAAATCCATTGAGCCGTATACATTTTACAAATCGTATGCACATGTATACAGCTCGTATAACTATATACGGGCCGCATATAGTAAAATAAAAAAAAAACATTCCCTGCGCATTTTCCTATTCAAAAGCATTCTATACGGGCCGTATAACTTTATACGGGCCGTATACAATAGGGGGTGTGAAAATAAGATATAGGGTATGTGTAAATAAGGGGAGCCTTTAATAACTTTGGGACGTCGTCAAACACTAGCAAGAGAGTTAGCAGGTTAGGATCCACATTGTGAACGTAGCGGATGCACCTTGCAGTCTTTAACCGTCTATAAGTAAACAACATGTCCAGACCTCATTTTCTCAATATGCGGTCAAAAGAAACATTTCAATACATTCTAAGCAATTAATAATAAGTAAACAACTAAACACGTATTTTATCGATACAAAGGCGAATTCAAGAAGAATTTATGATACATGTGCTAAGCATATGTACCGGGCAATACATATGTTTTTGCGCAATACAACTTCCGATTGGATGGGCAGATTATATCAAGAGAGTGATTCAAAACTTCTTGACGAAATCATGTATGTGTTCACTAACTTCTTGGGGCTTTTCTTGATTAATAAAATGAGCAACTCCCTCCATTATCACAAGTTCTTGCAAAAAAGGAACATGTTTTTTAAAACCCCCTTTGTGTATATAGTCCTTCACACCAGGGGTATTATAAGTCAAGTCCAAGTCTCCCACCATAAACTTAACCGGCACCTTTATCTGCTCTCCGGTCCACGCTGCGGTCAACTCCCAGTTTCTGCAACAATTACACACAAAACTCTGTTCCATTACACGAAATGTAGAGATGGCAAGATGGGTGAGTCGGGTAGGTTAAGTAACGGGTTAATATTAGTACAGAGGTCAAAACATGCAGCGTTGACCCTTAACAAACTTTTTTTCTCTATTTTCTTTTTTTATATATAAATAAGTAGTACACGGATGGTCCCTGTGGTTTACTAAAATTTTGGATTTGGTCTCTAGCTTTTCATGGATGGTCCCAGTGGTTTGCACTTTGTAACGCATTTAGTCACCAGCCAACAAATCTAAAGGTTTTAGCATGTCCAAGTTAGGGACTAAATGCGTTACAAAGTGCAAACCACACGGACCATCCATGTACGTTTGGAAAAAGTTGGGGACTAAACGCGTTACAAAATGCAAACCACAAGGACCATTTGTGTACTTTTGAAAAGCTAGGGACCAAAGCCAATTTTGTTATAAACCACGTGGACCATCTGTGTACTTTACTCTAAAATAATATAAAAGTTTGAATAATAGTGTAATGTCATAAAGCAAAAGTGTAATAATCTTGATGTTCTACATTGGTCGTTATACCTCGATCAATATCAATTTTTATTCGTCATTAAAACTTGGCAAAAGCATTCCATTTTTGTCATTTATGATGTCATAATGCAACATACTTTCTTAGGCATAGATTGTAAATTTATAAAAAAGATGATTAAAATGTAACGCTTTTACTAAATTTATGATAAGACCCGAACAATATACTTATTTAAATAAATGAAATACGAACATAACACACACTTAGTTTATGACAATACCCCTAACGAGGTTTAAAAGGTTTATGACAACACACACACTTGGGTTGACTTTCAACCACTTTGACCCGTTACTGTTTTAGCTACTTTTCTGATTTGACTTGTTTGAGATAAAACACAACCCAAACAGACCCAATGATAACTGTATGTGTCGAAATTGCCACATCTAATTGATTGTAAGGTGGCACAGGAAATCATAAGAACATGAAAAGAGGACTTACAAGTCCATGGCTCGATAGTAATTCAATCCACCGGTGAACCCCGTTCGTTTGAATGTGTTGGCAAAATAATCAACATC
Organism: Helianthus tuberosus; assembly: GCA_030545235.1. NCBI lineage: Eukaryota > Viridiplantae > Streptophyta > Magnoliopsida > Asterales > Asteraceae > Helianthus > Helianthus tuberosus. The sequence goes on from CM060438.1 coordinate 9,032,606, forward strand.
TTCTTCTGACAACCAAGAGGGAAGTGCGATTTTAGCGTTCGGGTTACCCCCAAACCCGACTTCTTTAGGGACACAAAGTAGGCCCGGGTTGCGAGATGCGAGAAACTTTTTTATGACTAGTGCAGTGTCCACGCGAGCAAACTCTTCTTCCGCTTCTCCAGGTGGCTGCATAAACAGTTGATATAATTGATTAAAGTATACCAACAAAGTACAAGGGTAAAAAGAACAGATAACAAGCAAAATGATACTGAATAGTAATACTATGACCATTAGACCATGTGTAGTCGTTTACATTTGGGCGTTTTTAAGCCCAAACACGCCCGAAACACGCCCATATACGGCCCCTGTGGGCGTTTTTTTTGCCAAAAAATGTTGGGGCGTCCAATATTCCACGCCAAAAGGGGCATTCCATTGACCAATCACATCTAACCCCTCCTTCTTTGGCCAATCAAGTTTTTTCATGGTTTTTTTTAATTCTTTACACACCTTTTAACATAATGCCCATATCCCCACTACACCCATTTTAGAAAAACGTCCCTTTGCTGACTAGGACGACACGTCGCGGACAACGCCCAAGGGTGGGGCATTATTCACCCAAACGACTACGCATGGTCTTAAAATTATTGCTCCAATTAAAACAAGAAATCAAGTAAAACTGGTGTTATAGAAATTACATAATAACTTGATTGTTTCTTTCCTTCATAAAGATTTTGGAAAAACAAACCTTATTTTTGATATATTGTCACCATTAACATCATCAAAAAACATTAGGTTCAATTAATAAACTCAGTTGAGTGTTTGTCCCTAAAATTCTTAACATATACCCCATGAATTCAATGTTACATGATGAAAAAAAGCAATCTTGCAACAGTAATCCACGTCACCATAACCATACACAATAAATGCAAAACATAACCACCATAAACACACATCAAATCCAAAATTCAAACAAATCATAAACAAATTTAAACAACTTTCACATATAGATTCAAAACTTCAAATCAAGTATAGAACAAATCAGTAATTTTGTAGTGTTTCTGTTGGTCGGCCTGGTTTGGGTCGGCTTGTGTGTTTTTTAATGAAAGTTACCCTTCAAAAAAAAAAGTATAGAACAAATCACCTGAAACCTACATATTGTACAACATAACATACACAGTAAATGCAAAACATCGTTCACATCATATCAATTGGCCAGTGGCGGATCTAGAAAATCCGCATAGGGGTAACGTTTCAATAAAAAGGGGTAACGAAATCGAAAAAACGTCAAATTTTTCCAAAATTTACACTACCGTCGGAGAGTCACCAGAGTGTCAAGGGGCAACGGAAGTTACCCCTTCTATCACTCTAGGTCCCCTGCAATCGGCTTTCTAACCGAATTCCTAGGGCTACAAACACAACACTCATATTCACCAACACCTTAATATAATCCACGTCACCCTAACCATACACAATAAATGCAAAACATGATCATCATACACTCACAAGAAATCCAAATTTTAAACAAATCATACACTCTTATAACTATAAAATCATCAATACTGAAAACCTAAATGCAAAAATTAACTGAGATCGTAAACAAATCTAAACAACTTTCACACATACAGATTCGAAACATCAAATCAAGTATAAAACAAATCACCTAAAACCTGCATATATAGCAATCGATTCAATCGCCTTTCTATTTGAATTCCTAGGGCTATAAACACAACACTCATATTCACCAACGCCTTAATATAATCCACGTCACCATAAGTAGGGTGCAAACGAGCCAAACGGCTCGCGAGCTACTCGAGATCAGCTTGAGAAAAAGCTCAAAACGAGCCGAGCCTTATCGAGCCCGAGCCGAGCTTGAGCCTAAAATAAAGCTCGTTTATCTATCAAGCCCGAGCCTGGCATTTAAAACTCGTCAGGCTCGTCGAGCCTTAGTGTCATACTAGTTTTTATTAACATTTAATAACATATAGCCCTTATTTAAAGTTATCTAGTAAACGAGCCGAGCCCGAGTTTCACTTATCGAGCTCGCAAACCTAAACGAATCTATTATTTATATTATTCCTATTTAATATATTAATTAATAGATAATAAACAAGCCGAGCTCGAGCTTGAGAAACTACCAACGAGCCGAGCTGGAGCTTTGAAAACAAAGCTCGAACCGAGCCAAGCTCACTCATAAGTTAACCGAGCTCGAGCTCGAGCCTGGTCAAGCAAGGCCGACTCTGCTAGTTTGCACCCCTCCATAACCATACACAACAAATGCAAAACATATATTCAAACAAATCATACACTACTACCAGAGTATCACTATAAACTCATCAAAACTGAAAACTGAAAACCTAAATGCAATCATTAACCGAAATCATAAACAAATCTGAACAACTTTCACAAATTAAGTCAAACATCAAATCAAGTATAGAAGTATAGAACAAATCACCTGAAACCTGCATATATAATAATCATTCCCAAACATCTTTCGCATCGATTCAATCGGCTTCCGAACCGGATTCCTAGGGCTAAACACAACACTCATATTCACCAACGCCTTAATCCGATCAGGCCGCAACAAACAGAAGTTCCACGCGATACTCGCTCCCCAATCGTGCGCCACAAGGAACACCTGATCGAGACCTAAGGCATCGAGGAGGCACACGAGGTCTCCGACGATGTGAAACACGGTGTATTCAGCGGCGGAAGTAGGTGCGTCGGTTCCGCCGTAGCCGCGGAGGTCCGGAGCGATTGTCCGGTAGCCAGCGGCGGAGAGGTGGAGCATCTGGTGGCGCCACGTGTACCAGAGCTCCGGGAAACCGTGTAGGAAGAGGATTGGTGGACCGGAGTTTGAGATCTGTGCTACGTGCATGTTTATTCCGTTCACGCGGATGTTGCTGTGCTGTATTTTTTCCATTTTGTTATGCTCCGGCGACGGTTACGACGGTTACGGTGACGGTGGTCTGGTTTAGAAGAGTGTGAGTGTGAAAGGGTTTGTTGGGCCGGCTGAAGAACGTATAGTTTGTTGACTTAGATTAGTTGATAACGACTATAATATCCACGTGGAGTATACTCATTGGTGATTGAATATAAATTATAAATTATTAAATATTTAATTTAAAATACTTTATTATATAAAGTGAATGGTTGTTAGACATAAAAGAGAAAACTATATTCAGATATTATCCCTTTTATGTTTTATCTGCATTGGTTTGTGGGAGATAAGAATTTTACTAGCCAGCGTGGAACTAGCCCATTAAATTAGGGTATCCAAATTTTTTTTTACCGTGCAATCATACAATATAAAAAACGACAATAAATAAATAAAGTAAAACAAATAACTACCTAATTGGGCTACAATTTCAATCACATTATTAATAATTTGGGCAATTGGGCCACTGTTTCAATCGGGCTCCCTTATTCTTCAAGTTTGGCTTGCTTAGGGGTATCCTTGGTATAAAACCGAAACGTTATATAAAAAAAATACACTACGAATACGCACTTGAGCCGTAGCCCGTGCTACGTCTGCTAAAGCATTGGGTCCGTCCCTGACTATTAGACATGTGTTGTGGAATTAATTTGAGAATCGAAATTATACTATACGGGCATGTGGATGATACGTAAGTATGTATTAGAAATGGGCGTGGTGTAAAAATGGGGGGTGTGGAAGAGTAGTGTTATTAAACACGTGGCACTAAATTTTTTTATTTTTTTATTATTCAAAACTATAAAAAATGTATTTATTTTTTTAAAAATACCTATATAATAATTAACAGTAATAAAAGAAGATAAAATAATTTAAATAAAAAACGATTACTTAATTAAAAAAAGATTACATAAATTAAAAAAAATGTTCGGTTCGAAGTTGCGGACCGGTTGAGACCCTTGAGGCGAAGTGGTGTTCGGTACTTCGCCCACATCATAGGGGTTGTTCGGATCGAAGTTGCGGTTGTGTAGATGCATTATTTTTTATAAAAAGTTGAGAGGTTTTATAAAAATGAAGGTTGAAATGGAGTTGGGTAGAAGAAAGTGAGATGAAAAATGGTGAAAAGTTTGAGTTTTTTGTATAGGTGGGTTAAAATATATTTGTTATTGAAAATCTATTTTTTTTCAAATTATATCGTTGGGGTCCAACGGCTATAAGCCACCCCAATCAGCAAACGCCACGTCGACCCACAATTCACCTCCACGCCAGTGGAAAACCTCAAGCCTCAACATCAACACCATGGTCCGCGCCAAGCCCCGGTGTGGTGTGTGCAGCGTGGAAAGACATAAACGTCACAAATCCACGCCCACACCGTATGGTCTTAGAAGTTTAGACTCGTTTAACAAAAAGAGAATTATGAGGTTGTTATAGGCAAAACATATAATATCACTTGATATGAAGAGTCATGTTATAAATGATATTCGAGTAACTCTTGTTATGTTTAAAATGATGAGACAAGCCTCACCAAGAATGACGAGTACCTAGCTGGGAGGGTGATGACCTTTGACAAGGTGCAAATCAAGTATTATCATCATGTTGTTTGATGGAAGCAATTCGGGGTGACGTGATATCGTGGAAACTTTCGAATCGAGTAACTGAAAAACAAATATATAAATTTACTAGGTACAAATAATCTAATGTTACACCTTGACTCAATCACGTGAAATCGATGCCAAATTGTCCATCACACCAAAACGGGATATATACAAATGTATGATAAGAATTATTACAGAACACTAATTATTGCGATAACACAAAGAACAACTTTAAATCACTAAATTTTAGTATTTAAAGTTCATATTTTTTAAATTTAATATTCCTTACATTCATATTCATATGTATATATATACATAAAAAAACCATGTAGTTTTACTTACACACGCCTACATGAATGTAGGTAATTTAATCTACACATGACCTACATATGTGTATGTTATGTAAAAACTGAAAATTTTTCATTTTTTTTTTGTTTTGAATTATAGTGCGAGAAACAATAAATCTTACATTTTTAACATTTTCATTTACTTTTTCGGTTTTTAGGATTGAAATAATGGGTACTTCATTTTGTTCTCTGTGTTCTCGCAATATTTAGTGTTCTGGATATAACATTCCCCAATATATTAACGTTTAACAAAATCATATTATGTCTCGCAATATTTAGTGTTGTGCATATAATAAATACTTTTTAAAAAATCATACCGTGGCTTTTTTTTATATTTCCTCAAGGTTGTTGTTTTTCCATGTGATACTTTTTTTATATTGAGTGACGGTGATTGTATCCGTGTGATACACATAATATACTTTAAAAAGTTTCGAATCTCTTTTTGTGCAATGATCAGTCAAAGATTATAAAAGTGGAGTCTAGACCCCACAATTGTTATGACACTAACTTTAACGTTTTAACAACCAAAAAACAGATAAAGAAGACTCAACTCATTGTCACTTTTGGTTAAAAGACCTTGATCATTCTTGTCATATGCTCAAAAGGAAAACCATTATAGCAAAATAAAATGACAACCAATAAATTAAAGTTAATATCCATTGAACCCCGTAAACGAGCTGAGTCAAGCCGAGCTCAAACTCAATTCGAAGTGGCTCAGCTCGAGCTCGAATTTTAAATCGAGCTGAGGTTTGAGGCTCGAACTCGACTCGATTAAAATTCGAGCTAGCTCGGCTCGATTCAATCTAGCTCAAACTAACAAAGAACCACAAAATTTACTTTTTAAAAAACCCTAAAAGTGAATCTATTCGTAGACTAAGGGCCATAATTACAATTTAATTTAACCAAATGGCTAAATATGCAAGTATAAATGGCTAAATATGCAAGTATAAATAGTTAACTCACCTTGTACATTGTCTTTATCTTCTTTTATAGGGGAGATACTCCCTTAGTTTTTGTCTTTTGAGCGATGTGGGACAAAAAAATAAAGAATGTAAACCTTATCGAGCTAGCTCACGAGCCGAGCCTGGCCAAGCTCGAGCTCGGCTCGTTTATAAACCGAGCCGAGCTGGCTCATTTACAACAGAACCAATTTCGAGCCGAGTTTTTTTCGAACTTTTTTCTAGAGAGTTTCGAGCGAGCTGCGAGTTTTTTGAATACCCCTAAATATAGAGCTCAAAAACTGTCTGCCACAAGAAAGATTTCTAATAGAAAAATATTGATTCAAACAACTGCAACATAAAAGTATTTCAAGATGCTTAGGGGCTGTTTGGCAACATCTGAATGGTTAAATGCTGAACCAGTAAGATGTCTGAACCATTAAATGCTGAACCAGTAAGAGGTACCATTAAGAGCCTATATAATGCTTAACCGTTCAGAGGCAAATGTCCGACAAATTCTGATTAGAGGTCTTAACTATTCAGACTCTGTATAAATCTTAACCATTCAGAGGCAAATGTCTGAACCATTCAAACATCTGCTCGTGAAACAAACAGTCTGAACCATTAAGCGATGAACCAGTAAGAGGTCTGAACCATTAAGAGCCTCGTTAAGAGGTAAACAAACAGCCCCTTAGTTTCTAAAGCCTCTGTTGTCTCTTCTTCCTCTGGCCTTTTCAAATTTCCTACCTTTGGATCGGACATACGACTTCGTATGACTATGCAGCACACCAGGAGCCTTGCCGAAACGCTTAACCGTCTAAGAAGAACCTCCACCAACCATACGAATAAATGTGTCATGGTTACTGGTTAACAATTAAAGGGTCAATAATTATAAAAAGATTGATTTGGGTTGCGTATTATCTTCAAACGAGTCAACCTGGTAGACATATCCTAATCATGTTCTGTATCTATACTATATTATAATACATGAGGGAAAGATTCCCAAAAGTTAAGAACTTCTTCCCCCATTATTTATAAATAAACCCCTAGAATGAGGGTAAAGTGGTCTTTTAAACCATAATTATTTTTTAGTCCCTCAATCTATTACATTTAAATCCTTGACATTTAACATAATTATGGGTAATTAGTTACACTTCCCCCCTCTTTAATTCTTTAATGTATTCATCCGATATCTTACAACCCGTAATGTTTTAAAAAAATCCGAAGGTACCATGACGATCGGCACATTTTTTTAAACGTTTCGATAGTTGTCTTTTTTAGTTTCGTCGTGCGTTCATAAAGTACAAATAGCCGATGCGTAAATGTACAATTGATTAAAGCCAACATTTGTTTTTTACCCTAGCCAGCTTTGACCATTACCTAGCAACCGTGCATTAACATTTATTTTTTACCCAAGTTTTTTGTTTTGAACGACATTAATAAACTAAAATATTCCCTAATTTTACTTGTACAGAGTCAGTTTGTTGTGGCATATTTAATATAGTATAGATAAAACTCACAACAAACTTCCTATTAAACATGCCACAACAAACTACACAGGATATGTGCATCTTATTTTAAAAACTTAAAACTCACAACAAACTTCCTAAATAAATGGATGACCAATCTAAAACTAAACCCTAATGGACTACTATAAATACATAGCAAACACTCACAATTCTACATTTTTATTGCTAAACAGATTTAAAATATGGAGCCAGTTCTGAATTCACTTGATGCGAAAAAACAAACATGCGATATTGAAAAATCTAAGGTCGGTTCTATGATAAGTTTTGTTATATCTCAATAATGAATAATTGTTTTCTTTTATTTACTTTTATGTGAATACTAACTTATTTGATTTTTGAGATTCAACACACCAATTTAAAAACCCCAGTTGTCGAACAAGCTTTTGTTAGTTTTTAAGTAATATTTTCGCTTATAATCTTTCATATTAACAAGTTCGTTATGTTATTATTTGGTGTTTTATTGTAGGATGATGGTGATAATATTGTTGAAATTATTTCTTATGGTGCAATGTTCAGTCCATACAAGTCTAATCTTCAACGTCAATTTAGTAAAGAGGTTATTTTAAAATTTATTTAATCTTTTTTAAATTTTTTTATTCAATATTTGTTTTTTTTATAAAATTTATTTAATCATTTTTTAACTTTTTTATTAAATATTTGTTTTTTAAGGATCGAAAGTATGAGAATTAAAAGAAAAGATCTAAGAGACTATCTGAATGGAAATGGGTCGAGGTTATAAATTTAGATGATTCTGAGGACAATGAGAAAGAAGATGAGTTAGATGATACCGCTGATTCGAGCACAAACAAAAAAAAAACGGATCAAAAAAGAAGAGAAATTAGATGAAATATATCAAGTGTTTTTATGTTTTTTTTTTCATTTTCAGTTGTTTTTGTTTGATCTAGACTATCCCATGAATAATAAAGTTTATTTTATATTTGAAGTTTATGTTTTGTGTTATTTTATTGCACTTATAATTGACATCTCGATTGAACTAATATACTTTTGTCATTTGTTTAGTATTTTTTTATTAACAAACGAATCTTTACATGTTTAAAACAGTTTTTCTATACTTTATTTATTATTAATTTTTATAACAAAACAAAACTTTGATATTTAGTAGATAGAAGATAAACTATGTTCCAAAATTTTAGGAATTATTTAATACTAATTTACGATATTAGTAGATAGACAGTAAACTATATCCCAAAATTTTAGGAATTATTTAATACTAATTTACGATATTTATTTAATACTAATTTACGATATTAGTAGATAGATAGTAAACTATATCCCAAAATTTTAGGAATTATTTAATACTAATTTACGATATTTAGTATATAAATAGTAAACTATGTCCCAAAATTTTAGGAATTATAAGTCAACTAATTAGGTCCTCCAAGTTAATTATATGGGATGAGGCATCGATGGCGAAACGTCAGGCGATAGAGGCAGTTGATCGAACATTGCAAGACATTATAGGTGTTAGGCTCCCATGTGTAACACTTATGACATATATCCACCACAATAATGTTATCATATACAAATAAGAAAACTACCAGCAACGAGTGCCGCAATCCAAAGTGTCGCCCCCGCCGCATCGCGCGGGCACCCTACTAGTTATATCTAACTGATAATTCTATTCTATTCTAATTCTAATAAGAGTGAATTTCAAGAATTGTCCTTTATCTTTATACCTATTTTCAGGTGCTGTCCTTTATGTCCAAAATTGACGAGTTTTGCCCTTTATGTTTTCATATCATACACGTTTTGTCCTTTAGGTCTAACCCAGTTAGTTTTTTCAGTTAAATTTGGTCATCTGCTTTGCACATGAGGGCATTTTTGTCAATTCAAAGGTTGCAAAAGCTTTGAGCTGTAAATCTGCCATTGAACTTACCTTTGAATTGACAAAAATGCCCTCATGTGCAAATCATATGACCAAATTTAACTGAAAAACTAACTGGGTTAGGCCTAAAGTACAAAACATCTATGATATGAAAACGTAAAGGATAAAACTCGTCAATTTTGAACATAAAGGACAACGCTTGAAAATGAGTATAAAGATAAAGGACAATCCTTGAAATTCACTCTTCTAATAATCTTATAGACAAAAGTGGGTGGCGTACTTTGCTTTTTCACAATCATACCCTCATCTTTTACACATTTACACCACCACTCCTCTACTTTTAAATTTTGCTTTTTTATCCTTCCCCCTTCAACTTTTACACATTTTCGCTACCACCCTTCTACCTTTATACTTTACGTATTTTACCCTACCACTTTTATTTTCCCTCAAGTTTTAGACTTGGCGTTTTTACCCCTTGCACTATTACTCAATTTTTACACCTGCCTAACTTTCAAAAATTGCAAATTTAACCCTTAAACTACCACTCCTACTTTTGTAAACGCCAATGTATTGTGTTTTACGAAATGTCTTAGGCATTGTGTTTTACACTTCGTGTCTACCTTTTGGTTTTACATTTTTTTTGTAATTGTCTTTTACGTATTGTGTGTTACACTTATTTTATAATAGTCTTTACATATTGCATTTTACAAATCGTGTGTTGTCTTATTACACGTCTGCACCAGCCGCGAGCCGGCTCGAGCTCGATAAGTGAAGCTCGGGCTCGGGCTCGTTTACTAAACGAGCTTGTTTTTTAGGCTCAGGCTCGAACTCGTTTAAGCTCGGCTCGTTCAAGTTTTTTTTCGAGCCGAGCTCGAGTAGCTCGCGAGTAGCTCGGCTTGTTTGCACCCCTAAGCTCACAAATACAAGATGCTATACTTCCAAGAATTTGGTTTTTACTTGAAAGATTGGCTAACCATGAAATGCGACAACGTAACATATATCAATCGAGACAAATAGGGGATGATTCACACTCTAGTCAAATGAATTGTATGTGCATAGCTGATTTTACATTGAACATTTGTTTCATGTTATGTTTAACTACTATTTTAAACGAGGAATAATATGTACGAACTTAACTTACCATTTTACCCTTTTAAGTAAAGTAAAATATATTAAAATTGTCTTCAAATTGACCAACATTTACATATTATAAATTAGCAACATATTAGTGCATAGAGATGTTGTACCTCATGTTTTAGGTGGTTTTCAAAAAAAAAAAAAAAAAAAAAAAAAAATTGACATTACACGTTTAAGTTTTAACCCATAACTCTTTGACATTTTTACTTTCAACCAAAAGTTTTTATCTTTTTCAATTTAACCTCATAATTTTTTTACTCTCAACTTTGGTCCCCAATACTTTATGTACTCCTCATAACTTTTGTTTTACGTCTCATTCTAAATTTTACGAGTTAACACGGCGCAACGTGCGTGTGTAGCTCAACGTTTTTACGTTTTGTTTTACACTACGCTCTAAATTTTGCGAGTTAACATAGTGCAACGGTGCGTGTGGTTCAACGTTTTTACATCGTCTATTGTTCCTGTTTGATAGGTTTTGACGCAATGTGCGGGTCCTAAATCGACTTAATTATTATTTTCAATGTTTTACGTTTCGGTCTAATTTCTCCGCATACACACGCCGCAACTTCAATGTTAGAGGTCGCTGGTGGTAGTGTGGCACTAATGCTATTTGTCACGATTTTAGGCCTCCGCAGCAACGCAAGATGACTTAATACTAGTTTACAACAAATAACTAATATTTTAAATACGGAATAATATGTATGAACTTAACATTTACATCAAATTTGGAAGATATATGTCAAAATAGTATAAAATGATGAAAAAGTTGATATGTGTTTTGACTGAAACCAACATATAAAGTAGTACAATAAATAAGTAGGCTTAATGAAAGAACTTTATGTTCCAAAATATGTGAACCAAGTGATTGTCACATTAAAAATACATATCTAGAAACATAACAATGATAGTTGATTATATACTGTATACTTTTTGAACCTATATATTTACCATCTAGTCTTAAGAGTCTAACACACAAATATCCATCACTAATACCAAAAATGGCACTTACCAAACCAAAGAGGAACACATTAGAATTGTTTTTTCTTTGCTTTTCTCTTGGTCTTTTATTCCCATTCGCCGAGGGAAATAACGGGCTATCTGCGTATCAGGTTCTACAAAGCTACAACCTCCCGGTTGGTCTTCTTCCAAATGGTGTGTTTGGATACACTTTGGACCGTCATAGTGGTCGGTTTTCAGTTAATGTAACTAGTAACTGTAACTTGCATGTGGCGGATTATGAGATCGTATATAATTCCCCAATCACTGGTATGATTTCTCAAAATAATCTCGGGAATATAGATGGTGTGAAGGTGAAAATTGCATTCGTTTGGCTCAATATCTTGAATGTTAACCGGAATCAAGATCAACTTGTGTTCAATATTGGCGGTTTTGTAGACAAAAGCTTCCCAATTAGCGATTTTTACTCGTCTCCTAACTGTAGGTAGTTTAAATGTTGGAACGATCATTCAATTGGAAGGGGATCAGATCGAACTATATTGATGTAATGTAATTTTTGGATGAACTCGTTTACTAAATCAAAAACATAATAATAATCGCAAGTTTTGTTGGGTTATTTTGAGATTTTTTTAAACTCCCAAGTTTTTTTTCTTATATTTTAAATCCTATGAGCACTACTCATCCGAGTTAGAATGAGTCCCAATCAGCCAATCTGACTCACATTTGTCTATTAAAAAAAACTAAATACACTTCTAACCATGCAAGTCTACCCCAATGCCCATATGACGAGTAAAAAAGCGGTTTGGTATGTGGTATTTATGTGTAAAAAATTGTTCTTTAAAAAGATTACTGATCACACCAAATTTTAATAATATTCAAAGCTTGAATCGGGCTATCGGGGACATATTTGATGGAGAATAACTGAAGAAATTTGGTGAGGATGGTTTCGTAAATTGTGTGGGCCGGGTCAAGAGTTTTTAGGTTAATCTGGCCCAAACTATAGCCCAAATTTTATGACTCGTTAATATTTGATAGTAGGATTAATGGGCTTTCGGGTATTTGTTGGATCAGGCAGAGTCTTTTAGTAAGTGATTGTGATTTGAACTTACATTAATTAGTACTCAAATTCTTAACCTATTGACAAGTATTAAATCATATGATCACTTCGAGTTCGAGCTCATCGTATTCAACTCGAATCAACTCATAACTCATTCACGTCTCGATTTTTTTTAAATCTTTTATGTTTCTATTTTTACAAACCTTGAATGACAAATTGAAAGCAGATTTAAATTATATAAATAGAAGAGTTAAAATTTACCAATGTATAAGAGCATTCCCATCCATTCCATCAAATTTTCACCCTAAATTACACTAAAAACACTATATTTTCTCTCTTTTTTTCAATTAAATAATATTTTTATACCTTTATCATTACATTTTCTCTTTCCTCCACTCACAGCCACTTTCAAAATATATTAAAAAATTATACGGGGTGAACAGTGCCCCCCAAATATACAGATGAACAGTAACATTTTCTCTCTCCTCCACTCACAACCATTTTTTATACTCTTTATAATTTAAAAACATCACACACAATATGATGCCATGGATGTGAATGCTCTAAGGGAAAATCTGAGTACACTTTGACTATGTTGTCTAACTCGTTGACTTATAACATTTTCAAACCTTTTTTGGGGATGAATTATGAGAAAAATCTAAATTCCTCATGTATTTTAATTTTTTTTACATATTTGTTGCAAATTAATTAATTCGTATGTCGCGGGTCTAAAGATGTTTAATTTGTACGTCAAGGAATTTGTTTTATAATTTATATACTTTGATACAATTGTTGCGATCTCGATAAGGTTCGTTTCCAATCTTTAATAAGATGTTATTTGTCGGTAATGAACACCTTATTTTTTTTTATTTTTAAAGATTGGAAACGAACCTTGTCAAGAATTTGATTAACATGAATGTTAAAGAAGGGTTAATAAATAGTACATCCCGGTAAAATTCGCAAAAGTTGATATGTGTCAAAATATTATAAAATAACTAAAAAGTTGATATGTGTTTTGACTGAAACCAACATATAAAGTAGTACAATAAATAAGTAGGCTTAATGAAAGAACTTTCAGGGTGTTTGAGATTCCTTTTCTCCAACTCCTTCTTAGAAGGACTTTTCAAAATTAAAATGTTATAAATTATAACTTCTTCTTTTCTCTTTTTTGAAGACAAAAAAAGCTTTAAAAGAAGTTATTTCCATAGTGTTTGGGATTCATTTTCTCCTTCTCCTGACTTCTAGATAGTGTTTGGATGGAAAAGTCCTTCTCAAAAGTCCTTTTAACTCTAAAAGGACTTTTAAAAAGGAAACCCAAACACCCACTTTATGTTCCAAAATATGTGAACCAAGTGATTGTCACATTAAAAATATATATCTAGAAACATAATTATGATAGTTGATTATATGCTAGTATACTTTTTGAACCTATATATATATCATCTAGTCTTAAGAGTCTAACACACAAATATCCATCACTAATACCAAAAATGGCACTTACCAAACCAAAGAGGAACACATTAGAATTGTTTTTTCTTTGCTTTTCTCTTGGTCTTTTATTCCCATTCGCCGAGGGAAATAACGGGCTATCTGCGTATCAGGTTCTACAAACTACAACCTCCCGGTTGGTCTTCTTCCAAATGGTGTGTTTGGATACACTTTGGACCGTCATAGTGGTCGGTTTTCAGTTAATGTAACTAGTAACTGTAACTTGCATGTGGCGGATTATGAGATCGTATATAATTCCCCAATCACTGGTATGATTTCTCAAAATAATCTCGGGAATATAGATGGTGTGAAGGTGAAAATTGCATTCGTTTGGCTCAATATCTTGAATGTTAACCGGAATCAAGATCAACTTGTGTTCAATATTGGCGGTTTTGTAGACAAAAGCTTCCCAATTAGCGATTTTTACTCGTCTCCTAACTGTAGGTAGTTTAAATGTTGGAACGATCATTCAATTGGAAGGGGATCAGATCGAACTATATTGATGTAATGTAATTTTTGGATGAACTCGTTTACTAAATCAAAAACATAATAATAATCGCAAGTTTTGTTGGGTTATTTTGAGATTTTTTTAAACTCCCAAGTTTTTTTTCTTATATTTTAAATCCTATGAGCACTACTCATCCGAGTTAGAATGAGTCCCAATCAGCCAATCTGACTCACATTTGTCTATTAAAAAAAACTAAATACACTTCTAACCATGCAAGTCTACCCCAATGCCCATATGACGAGTAAAAAAGCGGTTTGGTATGTGGTATTTATGTGTAAAAAATTGTTCTTTAAAAAGATTACTGATCACACCAAATTTTAATAATATTCAAAGCTTGAATCGGGCTATCGGGGACATATTTGATGGAGAATAACTGAAGAAATTTGGTGAGGATGGTTTCGTAAATTGTGTGGGCCGGGTCAAGAGTTTTTAGGTTAAACTGGCCCAAACTATAGCCCAAATTTTATGACTCGTTAATATTTGATAGTAGGATTAATGGGCTTTCGGGTATTTGTTGGATCAGGCAGAGTCTTTTAGTAAGTGATTATGATTTGAACTTACATTAATTAGTACTCAACGTCTTAACCTATTGACAAGTATTAAATCATATGATCACTTCGAGTTCGAGCTCATCGTATTCAACTCGAATCAACTCATAACTCATTCACGTCTCGATTTTTTTTAAATCTTTTATGTTTCTATTTTTACAAACCTTGAATGACAAATTGAAAGCAGATTTAAATTATATAAATAGAAGAGTTAAAATTTACCAATGTATAAGAGCATTCCCATCCATTCCATCAAATTTTCACCCTAAATTACACTAAAAACACTATATTTTCTCTCTTCTTTTCAATTAAATAATATTTTTTATACCTTTATCATTACATTTTCTCTTTCCTCCACTCACAGCCACTTTCAAAATATATTAAAAAATTATACGGGGTGAACAGTGCCCCCAAATATACAGATGAACAGTAACATTTTCTCTCTCCTCCACTCACAACCATTTTTTATACTCTTTATAATTTAAAAACATCACACACAATATGATGCCATGGATGTGAATGCTCTAAGGGAAAATCTGAGTACACTTTGACTATGTTGTCTAACTCGTTGACTTATAACATTTTCAAACCTTTTTTGGGGATGAATTATGAGAAAAATCTAAATTCCTCATGTATTTTAATTTTTTTTACATATTTGTTGCAAATTAATTAATTCGTATGTCGCGGGTCTAAAGATGTTTAATTTGTACGTCAAGGAATTTGTTTTATAATTTATATACTTTGATACAATTGTTGCGATCTCGATAAGGTTCGTTTCCAATCTTTAATAAGATGTTATTTGTCGGTAATGAACACCTTATTTTTTTTTATTTTTAAAGATTGGAAACGAACCTTGTCAAGAATTTGATTAACATGAATGTTAAAGAAGGGTTAATAAATAGTACATCCCGGTAAAATTCGCAAAAGTTGATATGTGTCAAAATATTATAAAATAACTAAAAAGTTGATATGTGTTTTGACTGAAACCAACATATAAAGTAGTACAATAAATAAGTAGGCTTAATGAAAGAACTTTCAGAGTGTTTGAGATTCCTTTTCTCCTACTCCTTCTTAGAAGGACTTTTCAAAATTAAAATGTTATAAATTATAACTTCTTCTTTTCTCTTTTTTGAAGACAAAAAAAGCTTTAAAAGAAGTTATTTCCATAGTGTTTGGGATTCATTTTCTCCTTCTCCTGACTTCTAGATAGTGTTTGGATGGAAAAGTCCTTCTCAAAAGTCCTTTTAACTCTAAAAGGACTTTTAAAAAGGAAACCCAAACACCCACTTTATGTTCCAAAATATGTGAACCAAGTGATTGTCACATTAAAAATATATATCTAGAAACATAATTATGATAGTTGATTATATGCTAGTATACTTTTTGAACCTATATATATACCATCTAGTCTTAAGAGTCTAACACACAAATATCCATCACTAATACCAAAAATGGCACTTACCAAACCAAAGAGGAACACAGTAGAATTGTTTTTTCTTTGCTTTTCTCTTGGTCTTTTATTCCCATTCGCCGAGGGAAATAACGGGCTATCTGCGTATCAGGTTCTACAAAGCTACAACCTCCCGGTTGGTCTTCTTCCAAATGGTGTGTTTGGATACACTTTGGACCGTCATAGTGGTCGGTTTTCAGTTAATGTAACTAGTAACTGTAACTTGCATGTGGCGGATTATGAGATCGTATATAATTCCCCAATCACTGGTATGATTTCTCAAAATAATCTCGGGAATATAGATGGTGTGAAGGTGAAAATTGCATTCGTTTGGCTCAATATCTTGAATGTTAACCGGAATCAAGATCAACTTGTGTTCAATATTGGCGGTTTTGTAGACAAAAGCTTCCCAATTAGCGATTTTTACTCGTCTCCTAACTGTAGGTAGTTTAAATGTTGGAACGATCATTCAATTGGAAGGGGATCAGATCGAACTATATTGATGTAATGTAATTTTTGGATGAACTCGTTTACTAAATCAAAAACATAATAATAATCGCAAGTTTTGTTGGGTTATTTTGAGATTTTTTTAAACTCCCAAGTTTTTTTTTCTTATATTTTAAATCCTATGAGCACTACTCATCCGAGTTAGAATGAGTCCCAATCAGCCAATCTGACTCACATTTGTCTATTAAAAAAAAACTAAATACACTTCTAACCATGCAAGTCTACCCCAATGCCTATATGACGAGTAAAAAAGCGGTTTGGTATGTGGTATTTATGTGTAAAAAATTGTTCTTTAAAAAGATTACTGATCACACCAAATTTTAATAATATTCAAAGCTTGAATCGGGCTATCGGGGACATATTTGATGGAGAATAACTGAAGAAATTTGGTGACGATGGTTTCGTAAATTGTGTGGGCCGGGTCAAGAGTTTTTAGGTTAAACTGGCCCAAACTATAGCCCAAATTTTGTGACTCGTTAATATTTGATAGTAGGATTAATGGGATTTCGGGTATTTGTTGGATCAGGCAGAGTCTTTTAGTAAGTGATTATGATTTGAACTTACATTAATTAGTACTCAACGTCTTAACCTATTGACAAGTATTAAATCATATGATCACTTCGAGTTCGAGCTCATCGTATTCAACTCGAATCAACTCATAACTCATTCACGTCTCGATTTTTTTTAAATCTTTTATGTTTCTATTTTTACAAACCTTGAATGACAAATTGAAAGCAGATTTAAATTATATAAATAGAAGAGTTAAAATTTACCAATGTATAAGAGCATTCCCATCCATTCCATCATATTTTCACCCTAACACTGTGTTCCAGAGTTTACTAACGGAAGGAAAGGAAAGGAAACAAAAAGAAAGTAAAAATATTTTGTGTTCCAGAGTTTCATTTAAGGAAGGAAAAGAAAGGAAAATAAAACATGTCGTGTTCCCGAGTTTCATTTAAGGAAGGAAAAGAAAGGAAATGACAGGAAAACTAGGCTAAATTCTTTAATTTTTCTTTCCTTCCGATTTGGGAGGAAATGGTGGGAAAGACATCTTTTTTTTTCCTTTCTCGTCCTTTCCTTTCTCACCTTTGTTTTCTTTTCTTATCCCTCGTTAAGTTAACTCGGGAACAGAGCGTAAATTACACTAAAAACACTATATTTTCTCTCTTCTTTTCAATTAAATAATATTTTTATACCTTTATCATTACATTTTCTCTTTCCTCCACTCACAGCCACTTTCAAAATATATTAAAAAATTATACGGGGTGAACAGTGCCCCCCAAATATACAGATGAACAGTAACATTTTCTCTCTCCTCCACTCACAACCATTTTTTATACTCTTTATAATTTAAAAACATCACACACAATATGATGCCATGGATGTGAATGCTCTAAGGGAAAATCTGAGTACACTTTGACTATGTTGTCTAACTCGTTGACTTATAACATTTTCAAACCTTTTTTGGGGATGAATTATGAGAAAAATCTAAAGTCCTCATGTATTTTATTTTTTTACATATTTGTTGCAAATTAATTAATTCGTATGTCGCGGGTCTAAAGATGTTTAATTTGTACGTCAAGGAATTTGTTTTATAATTTATATACTTTGATACAATTGTTGCGATCTCGATAAGGTTCGTTTCCAATCTTTAATAAGATGTTATTTGTCGGTAATGAACACCTTATTTTTTTTTATTTTTAAAGATTGGAAACGAACCTTGTCAAGAATTTGATTAACATGAATGTTAAAGAAGGGTTAATAAATAGTACATCCCGGTAAAATTCGCAAAAGTTGATATGTGTCAAAATATTATAAAATAACTAAAAAGTTGATATGTGTTTTGACTGAAACCAACATATAAAGTAGTACAATAAATAAGTAGGCTTAATGAAAGAACTTTCAGGGTGTTTGAGATTCCTTTTCTCCTACTCCCTCTTAGAAGGACTTTTCAAAATTTAAAAGTTATAAATTATAACTTCTTCTTTTCTCTTTTTTGAAGACAAAAAAAACTTTAAAAGAACTTATTTTCATAGTGTTTGGGATTCCTTTTCTCCTTCTCCTGACTTCTAGATAGTGTTTGGATGGAAAAGTCCTTCTCAAAAGTCCTTTTAACTCTAAAAGGACTTTTAAAAAGGAAACCCAAACACCCACTTTATGTTCCAAAATATGTGAACCAAGTGATTGTCACATTAAAAATATATATCTAGAAACATAATTATGATAGTTGATTATATGTTAGTATACTTTTTGAACCTATATATATACCATCTAGTCTTAAGAGTCTAACACACAAATATCCATCACTAATACCAAAAATGGCACTTACCAAACCAAAGAGGAACACATTAGAATTGTTTTTTCTTTGCTTTTCTCTTGGTCTTTTATTCCCATTCGCCGAGGGAAATAACGGGCTATCTGCGTATCAGGTTCTACAAAGCTCTTATGCTGTAATTTATAACCATGTGTCATTTTATCAAAATGAATGATTCACCAGTATTTCCCCGCTGACAAAATATTTTAAAAACATGTTTCAGGCGACCTGCTGTAAATCAAGGAAAACGTGCTACGGAGCACTAACAAGCTTGAAGAGGTGGCTCAGTTAAAATAAATAAACATGTTTTAATAAATCTGGGAATTTTCTAGTAAAATTCCTCTATTGTAAATTACGGGGTTTATCCCGAATTATGAAATAAAATAATCGGGCATTTCAAGTTTTAAAAGATCCTGTTAAAATCTTCCGCTGTCGCGTCAATTAATAAATACCACGGGTTCCTGTCCCGCGGCTCCTGACTGGGTCAAACCGGGGCTGGAGTCATGACAGGAAAATGTGGTATCAGAGCCACTGATTTAAGCCAATTAAGTATTTAGCAAATACTTAATTTTTACTAACTGCCATTTTGTGGTTACGTGTTTTATTATTTGAATATTTGTTTACAGTATGGGTAAACAAAGACTTTCGGACATCTATCATAAATTAGATACTTCACCGAAAGAAAAAGGAACCTCATCCTCAAAATACCAAACAGATACTAAGGAAGGAATATTTGTCCGTAAGGCACAGTTTGAAAAACCACTTTCTCCTAAGAAAAGAAGTCGGATTATTAGAAAAAGTCAAGAGAAAATAAAGAAGTCACAACCAAAAGAAGTGATGATTCCTAAGGAAACTCAAGAAATAGGCAATAACCCACCATGGGAAGATGAGTTAGATGAAAAATGGGCAGATCTCTATATGTTAGCCACTATAGCAGTAAATGCTAATGTTTAAATATCCTGACCCGGTCCTAGCATCCATATCACCTACAAGCCAGAAACTT
Organism: Helianthus tuberosus; assembly: GCA_030545235.1. Lineage (NCBI taxonomy): Eukaryota > Viridiplantae > Streptophyta > Magnoliopsida > Asterales > Asteraceae > Helianthus > Helianthus tuberosus. Next base: position 9,052,738 of record CM060438.1, read on the forward strand.
TACCCATTAAATAAACAACTTAGTAAGAGAAAATAAAATAAATTAGGATTGTGCAACCTTAGTATATTTTGAATTTCATTTGCAATTTGTATTAGAAAAGTCACAGTATGTGCAATAATATTTGAATAGTTATATTAAATGTTCGCCTGTGAAATTTTTATTATAAAATTTTAACTTAGCATTTTGTGTGCATTTTGCATATATGCTAAACAGCATGAATGAGTTATCTGAAGCCTTTCAGATCTCAATCTCTATCCTGTAAAAGTGGAAGTTTCCAGAGACTTTACCGGTTACTTACCCGATGTGGAGGAACCTATGGAATTCCAAGCTCCACCTCCGGAGAAACCAAAGCCTAAGAAAATGAGAAGATTTGTAGGATGGAGGCGTGTACGCAGGAGGAAACCAGCAACTAGGAAAGTTCCCAAAATAGAAAATCCCATTGATAAAGGAAAAGGGATCGAGATTGAGGAAAATGCTAGGCAGATAGAAATGGAAATTGGGGAAAGTTCTAGGCAAGTCAAGGAATTGCCCTTGCAGGAGGAATTAGATCGCATACTGGCAAGCTGTGATATCCTTAGGCCTATCAATAACAATCTCTTTCCTTACCCTGCTGAAACCCAATTTCCAATAAACTTAGAACCGGCTATCCCGGATCCTCTGATCCATACCCAACCTCTAGGAGAAATGGACGAGTGGTGGACCAATGATTGGCAGTTTCAAAACCTCCTCAATAACCCTTATACCTTTTTCCCTCAGTTCGACCCAGAACCTATACCAAACCTATAACACCCATTTATATTTTTAAACATTATATAATAAAGATACTTAATTATATACATAAAGTACCTTGAGTTACTTGAATACAAGATAAAAAGTTTCAAAGTGTCATTTACTAGTCAACTATCGACTAGTTTAAAACATTCATAATAAGAGTAATAAGTCGTTTACATCAAAAAAAAAACTTTGTCTAGATTAAGTTAAGTTAACGCGGAAGCTTTCAAAATGCGTGTTCGGTTCTTGATAGCGTGCTTGACCATCATCCGGTTAGTTCCAACATCACCTAGAGTCAAAACCAGTTAAAATGTTAGTTTTGACATTTAAATGTAATGCATAAACAAGATCCTGTGTCAAAATATAAATAAAACAATCATTCTCCAATTCTGGATCTGCCGCGTGTCGCGGAAGAATGCAGGTAGGCCATCGCGTATCGCGGCGGCTTCCGCATGTCGCGGGGAATCAAATGGGATCTTCCGCGTGGCGCGGGAGAACCCCTTTTCCAGCAGATGCAGGTTTGAAACCTGCACTTTTGCCTAGCTCCGGAAATTCACATTTTTCCAACTTCAAAAGGGCATAACTTTTTACTCGCTCGTCCGTTTTAGTCCATTCTTTTTCCTATGAGTCCGTAATGAAATTACGGAGCCAACCATGTAGATTTCACATCACAGAAACCGAATTACGAGCAAATGCTTCATGAAATCCTTGTTTTCAATTATCCAACCCATTAACAATAAGTGCAAAATACCATTTTTCTGTTCTAAGACTTTTTGGACATAATTACCAAAATCCCCGGGCTTATAAACCTTAGCGTATTCGCGCCATCCCATGGCTTTACGCTCACATTAGAACTTAATGCTTGTTTCCTAAAATTCAAGCACTCCGCTTCAAGCGACACTTGCAATTTATTTCTATTGATTGACCCGATATCTCGGGCTCGTAACTCAAATTAATATGATCGATGCATTGGCGTAGTGCTATCCAACACTTAACGCAATGTGAGACCTTCGAGTCTCGACGCATAGGATTCTTTTTTTTTAAAGCATCATTTTGACCCGTTTGTTTGTCGCGTGAAAACCATCACTTGATGACAAGTCAAACCTTTTCCAAACCAATTCCAACCATTATTTTGACCCGTTGGGTTTGTCGAGTGAGTCACATCACTTCATTGACATACCAAACGCCATCATTTCGCCATATCAATATTAAACATATCTACCGACTAGGTTTATCTACATAAATGTAACGAGACGACAAGTCACGTACCTTTAAAGTGCACCCTTCAAATGCGTATCTACTCCGGCTTGTCCACTCAACGATCCGGATTCCTCGCCTAAAGAGTTCAATTCACATTCAATTTTAGAACTCTTTTCATAGTTATTAACGCATAATTTGCTAAAATAACCAAATATGCGTTTTCATCCGATTCTTAACATATTAACCCTCACTTAGGCATTTTAACGAATACCTAGCGGGTCTGATTTTACATAATCAATACTAAGTTCATGTCTTGTTATTTCCATTGCTATCAACTTCATTTAGGGATATCAACACATAATAATAATTTTTTTTAACATCAATATTCCGGAAATTCCTTCTCAAATTCAGATTTCACTAGAACAAGCATTATAAGCCTAGTGTTCATCTAATTTCTACAAACCCATTGATCACCTACAATGGTGATTATAAACCCTACAAGTATGATGCAAGGTTTTTACAAGAAATCATCTAGGGTTTATCCCTAGACACCATATCACTTCTAATTCCAACTATACAACAATCATGCAGGTTCAAATTCAAAACTCATGAGTTCATCTAAAATTTGAAGTGGAACCAAATATCGAAATTTCACATACCTTACGATCCCTTCGTCGAGGTGATCACTAATATGAGTTCAGATTTCGTTTTAGACTTGATTTAGGCCTCCAATTTGTGAGTTTTTTGAGAAAATTAGGGTTTGAAAGAAACCCCCTGGTCGCCCCTTTCTTCTGTACGACCCAAACACACATTCATGTGTGTGTTTGGTGTTTTATTTATTAATTAAACTTTCATGTTTCAAGTTTTTGCTAAATAGGTCCCTTAACTTTTGATTATTGTAGTTTAGCTGTTATAAACCTTATTATATCACCCCGAGACTCGTAACTAACTGGGTTATAAATTCCTAGTTAGTTGATTCTCGTTTGATTAATACTTTATAATGAAAATATAAAGTTTTATATTTTTGGGGTGTTACAAAACCCACCAATGAGCAATGAAAACTTAGCTGAACTCCGCCATTTTGGTGAGGAACTAATGAATGCAGGGAATAGAATTCGAGAGGTAGGAGAACAGATCTCCTGGAAGTACGACGAGAGGGAACGTCGCTTCTAAGGTGCCCAGGGGTAGGATGGTTGTGAAGCTGTGATTGTATAATAGTAATAGTAATAATAAAATAAGTCTGTAAATAACCTACAAATAAAACTTTTGTAAGATAACGGTGTGTACTGATGCATATTATAATATATAAAAATGGCAGTTGAGAAATCAACAATTTTGACTAAACATGTGTTGTGAAATTGTGTGATTAATTGCATATAGCTATTATTTATTTTATGCTAATAATTTATATATATTAAATACCAGATAGAAAACGCTAATAATGAACCAGTTAATGAAGTTAACCAATCTGAGCAAAATCAGGAAGGTCAATTTATGACTAGGCAATATATCGAGAATATCCTTGCTCAAGGAATAGCCAATGCTATTCCAGCAATCCTTGCTGCTGCTCAGAAACCTGTTGAACCTCAACAAATTATTCCTAGTAAACGTACTCATGAAGATAACTTCAGTAATAGCGTAAATGGAGGTGGCAATCATACTAACAACGATAATGAAATACGGCAAGCCCCAATTCTCAAAAGAATGAAAGCTGCAACGCCTGGTTGCACTTATAAAGAATTTCTTGCTTGTAAACCAGCTGAATTTGCAGGCAACGAAGGGGCGACTGCGGCATTGCGATGGTTGGAGAAAACCGAAGCAGTAATTATGATAAGTAAATGTGCTGAGGAAGACAAGGTCATGTATGCGTCGCATCTTTTTAAAGAAGGGGCGCTAGAATGGTGGAATACGGTACTTCAAGCCAAAGGAAGAAATATGGCCTATGCCATGAATTGGGAAGAATTTAAGCAGCTAATGGAAAGAAAATTCTGTCCCGAAATGGCGAATAAGTTCCTGAACCATCGGATAATGGGTGTAGATTGTCGAGGGTATACTTCGACATTCTTCGAGTATGCGATAGTGGTACCAACCCTGGCTTCGCCAGAACCGGTGCTTATTTCCTGCTATATTAGGGGATTGATTGGCGAAATCCGTAATATCGTTAAAGCTGCAAGACCTCGCACTATTGACGATGCTGTGGAATTAGCTAACACCCTAACTGACGAGCTGATACGCACAAGTGAAGAAAACCGGAAAAAGGAAGTAGCCCAAAAGATTACCCAAGGATTCTGTATGGGTAACCGTAGTAGTTTCAGGAAAAAGGGAACTGGGCAATCTTCCACTGTTCCATTTTGCAATTCCTGCAAAAGAAAGCATTTTGGAATATGCAAGGGATATTGCAATTTTTGCAAAATTCCAGGACACCAAGAGGAAGATTGCAGAAAGAAGAAAGCAACAGTTTGCTACAACTGTGGAAAAGCTGGACATTATAGGCCAGACTGCCCGAAATTGGTCAAACCAACTGATAACAAAGCCAAACCTGCAGAAGGAACTACCAAGAAGAATGTAAGAGCCTTTCAATTGACTACTCAGGAAGCAGAACTAATTCCTGACGTAATAGCTGGTACGTTCCTAGTTCACGACGTTTATGCAAAAGTATTATTTGACTCTGGTGCAAACCAAAGTTTTATAAATACTTCATTCTGCCAAGCTCTTAATTTACCCTTAACCACCCTTAGGCAGATTTTTACAGTCGAAACAGCAGATGGGAATTCTGTTAACATAGATAAGGTTTTGTGAGAAGCAAAGATAGAACTCTTAGGTCATAAATTTTCTACAAACCTGTTACCTATGAATTTAGCCGGATTTGATGTTGTATTAGGAATGGATTGGTTAGTAGCCAACCATGCTCGAATTCTTTGTGATAAAAATGCTATAGAAATATATACACCTACAAGAGAGGTAATTTCAATTACATGAGATAAACCACGAAATCCACTGAAATTCATTTCAATAATGAAGTTGGCCAGTTACTCAAGAAAACAAGAAGTAGTGTATATGATTTCAGTAATCATTAACACGAAAAATAAGGAACTTAAGGAAATTCCAATAATCTCATAATACCCAGATGTATTCCCAGAAGAACTCATGGGATTACCACCCGACAGGGAAGTAGAATTTAGGATTCATCTAATTCCTGGTACTACACCAATAGCCAAAGCACCTTACCGGTTAGCACCCACTGAAATGCTAGAATTGAAAAAGCAGTTAGATGAATTACTAACTAAAGGATTCATACAACCTAGTTCATCTCCGTGGGGAGCACCAGTGTTGTTCGTAAAGAAAAAGGATGGTTCGATGCGAATGTGTATCGATTATAGAGAACTGAATAAGGTTACAATTAAGAATCGATACCCATTACCTAGGATTGATGATCTATTTGATCAGCTTCAAGGAGCTAGATATTTTTCTAAGATCGACTTACGCTCAGGATATCATCAATTGAAGGTACAAGAAGAAGACATACCTAAAACTGCTTTCAGAACTAGGTATGGTCATTACGAGTTTACAATTATGCCCTTCGGACTAACGAATGCACCTGCAGCATTCATGGACATGATGAATCGGATATGAAACCGTACCTGGATAAATTTGTAATTGTCTTCATCGACGATATACATATTTATTCCAAAAGCCAGGATGAACACTGTCAGCACTTGCAGCACTCTTAACTTTGTTAAGAAAAGAAAAGCTTTACACCAAATTCTCGAAGTGTGAATTTTGGCTACAGGAAGTGCAATTTTTAGGACATGTGGTAAATCACGAAGGTATTCATGTAGATCCCTCCAAAATAGAAGCAATCACCAAATGGAAGGTTCCACAACCAGCTATGGAAGTTAGAAGCTTTTTAGGATTAGTTGGATATTATAGGCGCTTTATTAAGGATTTTTCTAAAATAGCGGTGCCATTAACTAAGCTAACCTGTAAAGCAGTTAAGTTTGAATGGGGACCTAAGCAAGAAGAGGCTTTTAAGATCTTAAAGCAAAAGTTAACAAATGCCCAAATTCTAGCCTTACCAGAAGGAACAGAAGATTTTGAAGTTTACTGTGATGCTTCTAAACTAGGATTAGGATGTGTGCTAATGCAACGCAAGAAGGTAATTGCGTATGCCTCAAGGCAATTGAAAAAGCACGAGGAAAACTATACGACTCATGACTTAGAATTTGGAGCCATAATTTTTTCCCTTAAGATTTGGAGACATTATCTATATGGAAGTAAGTTTACTGTCTATACAGATCATAAGAGCTTAAGATACATATTTGGGCAAAAAGAATTAAACATGAGGCAAAGAAGATGGATGGAAATTCTAAGCGACTACGACTGTGATATTCAGTATCACGAAGGAAAAACAAACGTAGTTGCAGATGCCTTAAGTCGTAAGTATCATGAGAAACAACGACGAGTTCGTGCTCTTAGATTAAATCTACAGTTAGATTTAATGGAACAATTAAAGAATGTTCAGGAAACAACAATCAAGGATGATGCTGAAGGAATGAAAGGAAGAATAAAGGAATTTGTTGGTGCATCCGTCTGTCGTCTACGTCTTCAGTCGTGTTTCGTGTTCGTTGCGAAGATGTTGAAGCATGATGTCATCATGACATCATCCAAGTGATGTCACAATGACATCATCACACTAAAGACCAAAGATTTAGAATGTGAAGATTAGAGTTCGGTCAAAATGTTTCATGGTAATTGGACCGCTCATTTGTCTAGATGAGGTTCGCTCATATGTCACTATGTGGACCGCTTATATGACATTATGTCTGGTTCGCTTATATGTAAGTGTGAGGTCCGCTTATGTGATCATGTACGTAAGAGCGGACCAGATCTCCTATATATAGGTCTTATGAGCGAACCACATATAGAGTGATAGGTGTATTCTTCCGGTGAGCCACGAAGTGCTGCCGAAGTGTTGATTTGTTTGTAAACGTCATTCAGATTAATAGAATCAACAGATTAAATTGAATTCTCGCTGAATTGTACTCGTTTTGCATGTTTCCGCCATTCAAAATGAGATAGACTCTTCTACATGACTCGTTTAGGTCCGAAATCCGATCCTACAATTGGTATCAGAGCCAGTGAAGAAGAGTTTTCTACAATTCAGCCGAATAATCTGTTTCTACACCTTTCTTTTCCGAAAAACAAAAATTTTTACGGTCGAAATCGCTTCAAATTCACACAGTGTGTTCGTAATCATGTATAAGTAAATCCTTGAAAGTTTCAAAGCTTGAATCGATCTAAAACATCGAATTTTTGAGGTATCGCTGTTACGGACTCGTGAAAAGGTGACATCATCAGCTGGTTCGCTTTTCTGGTCCGCTTATCTGACAGTTGTGGTCCGCTCTTAGTGACAGTTGTGGTCCGCTCGTAGTGACAGTCATTTGAGATCCGCTCTTGTGGTTCGCGTACACAGACAACATTCTGGTCCGCTTATTAGAACCTTCTGGTCCGCTCATTTGAACAACTAGGGTCTCATCCTTGTAACAGTCAGTCATCGAACAGGATTATCACATGAATTGTTGTCGGTAATTGGAAAAGAAAATCACGAGTTAGTGTGTCAGTTGATAACATGTGATATCAGTGAAGCATTGTCGAACAAATTAAATGATGTCTTAATCAAAGTTTGCGGTCCAATCAGTTATTCTTGAATAAATTGAATTGTATCAGTCAATTACATAAGTTGCAGCCAATCAGTTTCATACACAATTAGAATTGTCGGATAGTGAATTATTGGGTCCAATAGTTGAGGAGTATTGTCTGATGGTTTGCATGTGAAATTGTATTGTTTCTATCAAAGATCAGATTTCAAGTGATCACATAAATCGATTTGGCAGAATCCATGTGATTTTGTCTTTATCTGCTCAAGTCACTAAAATCAGTTACATGTTATTACACCGGCCCATGTGATTTCATTTGATTAGTGGTTATTTCGGCCCAATCAGTAATTGGGTAAAGTAAATTGTTGACAGCTCAATCAACATTTAAAGCAAGAGTTTCGACCCATTAAATCAGATCACACGTTTGTTGTCAGTTTGCAAGGTCATTGGAAAAGGTCGTTTGAAATTGGTCCGGGTCATAGCAGTCCGCACAATTTGTCATTCTGCAGTCCGCACAGTGTGTCAACTTTCAGTCCGCACAAAATTGTCACCAGTTCGAGTAACAGTTTCTTTCAGATAATTGATAAACATTAAAAACTGATTGTGTATTTGTTTGTTTTCGACAGGTACTCGACAGGAATTTTTACGAAGTGATAAAGCTCGTTTAGAAATCGAAACATGGATTTTGAAGAATTGTTGGCATATATGCAATATGAATCTCAACAGTATTTTCTGACAAAGAAAGAAGAAGAAATAGTCGTAGCAAAAGAAGTTGTTGAAAAAGGTCCGGTTTTTTATTATTCGTCTGATGAAGAGGGTGACAAGTATGAAGAAGAAATCCAAAAACTTGAAAATCTTAAACAACAACTTCCATATGATCAACGAAGTGGAAAGTTATTTTATGCCGATAAAATTGAAAAGTTGAAAGAAAAACAAGATGCGAAAAGAAAGAATCAAAAGGCAGTTATTGTTAAAGCAAAGATCAGAGTTGAGCAGATTGAACAAGTTCCATCGGTCAAGGTTGAGAAAGAAGAATCTGAAAAACCTGTATCTATGAATCCTGAATCAGAGTCAAAGAAAGAGGTTGCAGAAGATGCACCTATCTTTGATCATTCACCAGAAGAAGAGAGTAAGGATGAAAGTGTTCATGAGGAAAAAGAACAGGTTGAAAATATCTCATCTTTAAAGGTTGAGACAAAAGTTGATGATAAACATATTCTTGTTTTGCTGAAAAATTGTGAGATGTTGACATTTGTAAATGACAAACTCTTGAAGGATGTTGAGAGTTTGTCATTAGAAAACAAAAATCTAAAAAAATCAGAAAATGTTTTGAAAAATAAAATTCACAATTTTGAAAAAGAGAAAGAAAAAGACTTTGAAAGCAAAAAGAAATCTTCAGAAAATGAAGATTTCTGGGTAAAACTGGAAAACAAGAATTTGAAAGCAAATGAAACAAAATTTCAAGAACAGTTAAAAGTTTTGGAAAATGAAAAATCTGTTCTTGAAAACATGAAGAATGAAAATGAAAAATCAATCAAGTCTCATCTTGAAAGAATATCTCAGCTTGAAAACGAAGCTGAGAATTCAAGGAACAAAATTGATGAACTTGAAAAGAAATTGAAAGGTTTTGTGACTTCATCTGAGTTCCCCTGTCCAAAACCGATAAATTCAATTCCAATAAGTGACGATGTCACAAACTTTGACAATGTCACAAACTTTGACAATGTCAAAGTTGAAGATTGTGATGAGAAATCTGATGATGAAAAAGATAAAAGTGAAAAACAAAAATTGTTTTTGAAATTAAAAGAAAAATTTCAAGAAACTGTTCTGCAATCGACTGAAAAGGGAGAATGCTCTAAGCAAAAACCTTTGAAGAAGAAAGTGGAACAGAAACAAAAAATTAAAAATGAGAAAAATGTTCAAAAAGATAATAAAAGCTCATCAGATCGATCATCCAATCGCAATGAAAAATTACAAAAATCGAAAAATGAAAACTCAAAAATTGTTGGTAATAAGTGGTGCAGGTCGGACCACAGTGCTTCAAAGTCAAATCCAGCTTACAAGAGGAGAGATGGACATCACCAAGCCAAACAGTGCTATGATTTGAATGTTTGGACTGAGAATGGTGATTGGTATGATAACAGAGTGTGTTACAGATGCGGCTATCAAGGACACATTGCTGTTAACTGCCAAAGCTGGAGATTTGAGTCAAGGAGATGCTTTAACTGCAACATCATTGGCCATATTGCTAGAGATTGCTCAATGAGATCAATGAGAAGATCGAGGGCTGAATCTCAGAAGCAAGTGAAGAAACCAGTCAATGTCAAGCCCAAAGAACAGAAGGTTCAAGAACCTAAAGTTCAAGAAACGAAAGTGAAGCTTTCTCAAGGGCAAAAAGACAGACTGAGGAAGAAGAGAAAGAAGCCGAGAGAGTATCTCGAGAAGATTTTGTCCTCGGGTTCATCTGTTGGTAAAAATAAGAGTTCTGATGAATCTCTTTCCTCGACTGCAAAGTCAAGCAAGACGAATTCATCAGATACAAATCTGAGGACAGAAGAGAGAAAGAAGAAGAAAGTTGTTGGCGATGAATCTGGCTATTCAAAGTCAGACAAGCCCAGTTCAGGCAATGAATCTGGTGTGGTAAAGCCAGAAGAGCCAGTTGTTGAGGTAAAAACTGAGAGTTCTAGTCTAACAATGGATGAGGCAAACTTTCCACCATTGTTAAACAAGAATTCAAAATCACCCAAGGACCGTCAGGCTTGGGTGAATCTGTTTAAATGAAAAACCTGACTTGCCGGAGCTTCCAGGTTGGTAAGTGCGAAGCAGGAATCGGCATCTTGATTGGTAAAATGGTTTGTGTAGAGGTTTATTCCTACATAGGCTTGAATGTTGAGAATGCTTTTTACAAGAGGTACAGAGGTTGCATACATGCAAGTGGTAAATCAGGGACATTAAGTTGTACTTGATTTGCTACAAGTGGTTGAATGTAAAACAATGTGATGAACCCCTAACTTTACAAGTGGTAAAATCAACAAAACTTATTTTCCGGAAAAATCATTTTGGTTAAAACAAACTTGAGTGTTTTGAAATCATAATGAGAAAATAGTTTTGTGAAAGGGGGAGTTCTGATTGTTTATGCCAAGTGGATGGCGAATTGAGGTGATTTGATATCAGTTGTCACTTTCTGTACAGTTTGTTTTTTTTCAAATTTCCTGAAATGTGTTTGCATTTTAGGGGGAGTAAAAATTTCAGAAAATACAAAAAAATTAGAAAATTTGAAAATGTCAAAAACATTGGAAAAATGAAAAAATGAGTTTTGTTGTCAAAAAGAGGAAATGATAGAAAATCAGTGAGACTGTCACATCATGCTAAAGAAATGGAGAGATAAAATGTGATAAACGATCTCACTAAAGATGTGACGATAGGCTCAGCTAGACTAGTAGATTTGCGATAACGATACAAACCTAAAATGAAAAAGCCTAGTTCTAGTGGGAAACATGGTTGAAAGCATAGTACTTAGTTTTGTCCTTCTTGATTGTGTGCCTGCTCAGTAATCGCTGAATGCCAAAAGCATAAAAACTGGTTAAGTTTGTGAACTTTCACAACTTTGCTAAAAAGTCACTGTGATTGTGCATTTTATTTTGCAAAGATTTAAACTTGTCTTATTTCTTTATTTTGTTTAAGCATCGGACATCCTCTGCGTATACGTGAGTATCGACCTGGATGTTGTTGCCTAAATGTTCTGCTTTATTTTCTTTGGTGTTTCGTTTAAGCTTTGGATCACCTCTGCGTATACGGGAGTATCGACCTGGTGGTTAAAGCCTAAACAACTTCAACTTGTTTTATTTTTCTTATTTTGTTTAAACATTGGACTTTCTCTGCGTATACGGAAGTATCGACCTGATTGTTAATGTTTAAACATTCTGCTTTATTTTCGTACAAATCACAGTTGATGAAAGTTTAAAGGCATTACTCGAGTTAGTGTATTGCATGATGATGGGATATGCTGAGATCGTGGGGTCCATAAGAATTGAGTGTTATCTTAATATACCTTAATGTATCGGTAAGCTTGTCGAAAGTTTTTAGATTGAGCTTAAGAGGACAAACATATCGTCAATCAACGTGAATCGTTTAAAGCTTAAAACGATTAAAAGCTTAACGGTGCTTGTGATTTGTCTAAAAACTGATATGATTCTCTTTAGCAAACTCACAAAAATATGTTTGTACATATTTCATTTCTGCATTTAAATTTCTGTTATTGCGTTTGTGTTTCATCATTTTGAAAAGTCCAAAAAGATTTTCGACAACTGATGTTGGAAAGCTGATATTCAAAATTTCAAGTGCTGAACATGATGAACAGGGTTGGGAGTGAGTGCTTAAATGAAAGAATTTATTTTGAAAAAGAAGTTGAGATTAGTTAATCAGGGTCATTAATTTGAACTTGATGTAACTATTACTAGTAAGTTTTTCTTATTGTTTTTTAAGTAAAAACTTATGAGGTGGTGAGAATTGTGTACAGGAGTTGAGCTGAACATAATTAAAGCCAGGGATTGATCTCAAGGTGATAGCTAATTCCAAACAGCGATCCCATCATGATGAGAGGGGGAGTCTGACGAGGTTAGAGCCAAAGAGAAGATCCTGGTATATGCTAAGAAAGACTGATAAAGACTAAAGATGCAAAGACTCAACACTGAAGACTCCGTCAAGATCCGAGGGGGAGTTTGTTGGTGCATCCGTCTGTCGTCTACGTCTTCAGTCGTGTTTCGTGTTCGTTGCGAAGATGTTGAAGCATGATGTCATCATGACATCATCCAAGTGATGTCACAATGACATCATCACACTAAAGACCAAAGATTTAGAATGTGAAGATTAGAGTTCGGTCAAAATGTTTCATGGTAATTGGACCGCTCATTTGTCTAGATGAGGTTCGCTCATATGTCACTATGTGGACCGCTTATATGACATTATGTCTGGTTCGCTTATATGTAAGTGTGAGGTCCGCTTATGTGATCATGTACGTAAGAGCGGACCAGATCTCCTATATATAGGTCTTATGAGCGAACCACATATAGAGTGATAGGTGTATTCTTCCGGTGAGCCACGAAGTGCTGCCGAAGTGTTGATTTGTTTGTAAACGTCATTCAGATTAATAGAATCAACAGATTAAATTGAATTCTCGCTGAATTGTACTCGTTTTGCATGTTTCCGCCATTCAAAATGAGATAGACTCTTCTACACGACTCGTTTAGGTCCGAAATCCGATCCTACAGAATTAGAGCAAGGAGCTGATGGAATTTGGAGATTCCATAAGAAAAGGATTTGGGTACCTAAGCAAGGAGAATTAAGAAATAAGATTTTAGAAGAAGCTCATAAATCTAGGTATACCATGTATCCAGGAAACAATTAATGTACCAAGATTTAAGAAATAATTTCTGGTGGATAGGAATGAAAAAGGACATAGCTAGATATGTTTCTAAGTGTCTTACTTGCTCACAAGTTAAGGCAGAACACCAGAAACCCTCAGGTCTACTACAACAATTAGAAATGCCTGTATGGAAATGGGAACTCATAACAATGGACTTTGTTACTAAGTTACCCAAAACCAGAAAAGGTAATGACGCGATTTGGGTAATTGTGGATCGATTAACCAAGTCAGCTCATTTTCTACCTATGAAAGAAACCTTTAGCATGGAAAGGTTAGCAAAGTTGTACGTAGACGAAGTAGTATCTTTAGATGGAGTCCCACTCTCCATTGTATTAGATAGGGATAGTCGTTTCACTTCCCATTTCTGGACAAGTTTCCAGGAAGCAATGGGAACCCGATTAAATTTAAGTATTGCATATCATCCTCAAACAGACGGACAAAGTGAAAGGACGATTCAGACACTAGAAGAAATGCTCCGAGCATGTGTGATAGATTTCGGTAGAAATTGGGATGACCACCTACCTTTGATTGAATTCTCCTATAATAATAGTTATCATGCAAGCATTGAAGCTGCCCCATTCGAAGCACTGTATGGTCGAAAATGCAGAACTCCAGTTTGCTGGGCAGAAATAGGATAAAGTCAATTATCAGGTCCTGAGATTGTGCAAGAAACCACCGACAAGATCACTCAAATTAAAGAAAGACTGAAAACGGCTCGAGATCAACAGAAGAGTTATGCCGATAATCGACGCAAGCCATTAGAATTTCAAGTCGGAGATAAGGTACTTTTGAAAGTCTCTCCTTGGAAAGGAGTGGTTCGGTTCGGTAAGAAAGGAAAACTAAGTCCAAGATACGTAGGACCATTTCCAGTGATCCAACGTATAGGACCAGTTGCTTATCGTTTACAACTACCAGAAGAACTAGCTGGAGTACATGATGTATTTCATGTATCCAACCTCAAGAAGTGTTTATCGGACGAATCACTGGTAGTACCTCTTCAGGACATAGAGGTGAATGAAAAGTTAAAATTTGTCGAGAAACCGCTTCAAATAGAAGACAGAAAGATCATGTTTCTCAAACACAAAAGATTAGTACTAGTAAAGTCAAGTGGAATTCAAAGAGAGGACCCGAGTACACTTGGGAGCTGGAATCGGAAATGAAGCGAAAGTATCCTCACTTATTCTAGTAAATCTCGAGGGAGAGATTTTAAATAAGGTGGGGAGGATGTAAGGACTCTCAAAAATGTCCTAAAATTTAACCATAAGTAGAAACCCGGACCCCTGAAACCCTACTGTGCATGAAAAATCAAGAAATCAAGATTTTGGGTCTTCAGGCGGGCCACATAAGGGTTAGCTAAGCCTTACGCGGGCCGCGTCAATGTAAGGTTTGACTGGATAAGCATCTGAGCCACGCGGTGACCAGCTGGCAAGCGTAGCCGTAACACACCATGCCTACTCGTAGACTAGGTTGCCCTCGCGGGCCTCGTAAGTTTAAGAGAAGGTTTACGCGGGGCGCGTAAACCTTAAATTTCAGCTATAAATAGGGTTGAGCTACGAGCAGTCCTCTGATGTCAAAACCAATTCTCAAAAACGAAGTTATACTGTCCAAAAGTCAAAATTTCAATTAATATAGCGAGGCGCTGCTACGATACATTGTATTAACTAGATCGCTGCTACGATTCAATGTCCGATCGATTGAAACTATCCGATGAATGTTTAAGTGCTGCTCAAATTGGGTTTATACTTTGTCATTCGTCGTGAATTCGATGGATGTTTAAGTATTGCACTTTGTCATTTGTCGCGAGGGTTTAATCTCGTGAGTTATCGTAAATGCTGTATTAGTTACTGACCTAGTTCGTGTGCATTGTTATTTAAATTAGGTTATCAGGCTAATCAGTAGGCTAAACTCTGCCCGTGTAAATCTGCAATGTGAGTCATTCTCTTTTTATTAAATGTTTTACAATACTCCAAGTATTTTCAATTGTTATAATTACAGGGATTAAGTCGTGGTTATCTTAATCACTGGCTAGTGGGGTATTGTGCACATTACTAATTTCTCACGGTTAGGCTAATAAATCCTAACAGTGATAAACGTCACTACTTGGGGAAAGACCCAATAGTGGTATGACCATCGTCACCAGGTGACACGGCGCCAGATAAAAATAAGATAAAGGCCATTGTAATCGCTCTTATGCTGTAATTTATAACCATGTGTCATTTTATCAAAATGAATGATTCACCAGTATTTCCCCGCTGACAAAATATTTTAAAAACATGTTTCAGGCGACCTACTGTAAATCAAGGAAAACGTGCTACGGAGCACTAACAAGCTTGACGAGGTGGCTCAGTTAAAATAAATAAACATGTTTTAATAAATAAGGGAATTTTCTAGTAAAATTCCTCTATTGTAAATTACGGGGTTTATCCCGAATTATGAAATAAAATAATCGGGCATTTCAAGTTTTAAAAGATCCTGTTAAAATCTTCCGCTGTTGCATCAATTAATAAATACCACGGGTTCCTGTCCCGCGGCTCCTGACCGGGTCAAACCGGGGCTGGGGTCGTGACACACGGTCACATTAACCCCCAATGTTTCAGTCAAGCAATACGAATTAAAACAGGTTATTTGAATTTCCCGACTTATTGGTCTTCGAATCCCATACCTGACCATGCGGTAATTATATTACCGTATCCCAAGCCCTTACAAGGGAAAATAGGTTAAGAGTATTTACCTGAGCTAGCTCCTGTCTTAAATTGCAAGATTTATAATAACTCAGCCGTATTCAATTAAGTGAGCATAGGTACAATTTACCGGAAGGCTCTAGTCTGGAATGATGGTATAAATAACCAATTAGAATACTAACGGGTTTTATTTAAGTCATAGACTTAAACCGGCTAGTTGGATATATTAAAAAACGGTACGATATGTTGGTGCATGCGTCTGTCGACTTCGTCTTGTATCGAGTCATACATTACAATTGTTAGATCAGGACGCGTTGTACGAGAAATAGGGTAGGATTTATGTGCGTTTGAGCTAATTTTGTTTGAACATGACATGTGACACATTCAAACGAAATTGCATTGTTTAATTTAGTTTGAAGAAGTCCATGCCACCCTCAAACGAAATTACTCACACTATAAATACCTTGTGTCTTGATTTCATTTGGAACTTTCCGGTCAGTGTAACGAAGTGCTGCCGAAGTGTTGTCAGGTTGTAAATTGTTATCAAATCAATCATACAACAGTTTAAAGTGTAAATCTAGCTGAATTTGTCACACCCCGACCACGTAGAACATACAAAACGTGGCGGAAACGCCGAGGAGTGTTGTAACAGAATTATTGTTTCACAACCATGGCATACAAAGTTATATTTTATTTATTAAACAAGAGTGTTACATTGTCTTAAACAGGAAACAAAGAGTTCATAACATAATTAAACTAGTCTATCTTCATTTTTATTCTCTAAGGCACAGGTCTGCCCTAGTGTTACGATCATCATCCTACGCAAAAGCTCCTGAAAACACATGTGAAAATAGGTACGTCAGCATAAAAATGCCTGTGAGATACATAGGATTTGTGAAAATAGGATTCATGACTTATAAGTTTAGAAAAAGTTGTTTAACAAAAGTCAGTCATGAACCTTGTAAGTTGTTTTGTTTTGTAAATCATTCAAAAATCAATTATATGTATAAATAAGAGAATAATGTAAGGTTAAATGAATAACCAAGAAAAATGAGTTTGTATAAGATAAGTTGTTTTGTAAATCAATGTCTTGTGAAAAAAAGTTGTTTATGTAAAACGTAATATGCCAAATATTGAAATGATTTAAGTAACGCTACGACATGTAATATCATACAAACACTTATTTATAGGAAGTACCAGTGGCGTATCCACCATGCTTGTATCATATTACACACGCCTCGTTACTCAAATCACTTACTCAAACCAACCACCAATGTAAATTGTTTATGTATAAATGAATTGTCATGTGTTAATGTGTAAACCATATCGAAATGTCTATGTCCAATGTAAACCACTAAATGTGTATATCAATGTCAAAATGTTTGTGTTTAATGTAGATCATGTAATGTGTACCCAAAAATATCATGTATGGTAAGTGAAATATATCAACTAAACCATATGTGAAATGCACAAAAACAAGGTATTGAAGTAAAACATGGTTTAAATCAAAGTTATGTTTTGTGGAACAGATGCATGCTATACTGATACAAACATTTATGCGGTATTGTGAAAATGCATACATCCAAGCCTTGAGACTGTGGCGATAAACCCTTAAACAAATTAAAGGTTTATCTAAGTTATGTGTATCGAATTCGGTCATTCCTTCCATCCAAACATACCTAGGATTCAGGAATGGGAGTTGTCAATTCCTATGGTACCACTACCTACTAACGAACGGCGTAGCTAATGTTAATGAATGTATTGTTCCATTTTAAACAACCCAAATGTCATACCAAAATGTAAGCATGTGATGAAAACAACTGTACTAAGTATGTAACAAGTGGACATACATAGTATATGACGTGAAACAAATGTACTAAGTATGCACACAATGGGCATACATAGCATGAAATGTAATGTGAAACAATGTACTAAGTATGCACACAATGGACATACATAGCATGAAATGTAATGTAAAACAATGTACTAAGTATGCACATAATGGACATACATAGCATGAACACAATGAAATCATGTACTATAAGTGTACTAATGAACATAGCAAGTATATGATGTGAAAGCAGGAAAGCACGAAAGTAACAAGTAGGCACATGTGTTTCACCCCAAAACAGTTTGGAAAACAGTAAAAGAGGGGTCTATGTACTCACTTGAGATTGCTTAGTAGTCCTTGAGTAACAACCAAACAATGCTAGAGATCACGGAAATCAAACGGTACCTAATATAGGTAACTATGTTAATAAACCGGACCTAAATCGGAGGATTGGATAGAATGAGGGTTCGTAAACCAAACGAGTATGAAAACTCATGTAATATGGTTTAACAAAGCCTACATACTAAATGAAACCAAACCTAAGTGCTTACGACCCATTACGACCCGTTTAGGTAGCTTATGCTACTTTAACGCGTCGTTCGCGTGAAACGCGTTCGGACCGCCTAACTAGTCCTATGACAAGTAGAATATGCCTTAACATGTTTAATATTGTCGCCAAATCAGTTTAGATGTCAAAAGTTATGTCACATATGTTTATAATGAATTTTGGCATCAAAGGGGTATTTTGGTAATTTACCTAAGGCATATAAACTACCTATCATACAACTACTTAAACGTCGTGACCATAAGGTATAACCTCAGAAGGTTATTCCCTACCTACTATGGTCACCTAATGTATTTGGTCGGATCCTAATGATCGACCAAATGGGTCGGGTTCGAAGGTATAAGCGATTTATTAGATCGCTTACCCTTACGACCCTAGACAACGTGGTAATCAGTAGGCATAGTCACAAGGGACTATAACCATCGTGATTACAATCACGTTGCGAAGTTCAAACGAACTTCGCATTGACCATAAACTGGTCAACGCAGGAAGTCAAACAAAGTTTGACTTTCAGACTCGAAAAGCAATAAAAGAACGAATGAATACTTACAAAGGGTCCCCGAAAACTTTGATCTCTCAAATATTCTCAGGTATGAAGTGTTTTCACTCCAACTTAGAGAAATTTCAAGAAATCAAGTGGGTTTTGCAATGGCATGGGGGGGGTATTTATAGTTTTCGGAGAGCCGTTAAGATCGTTTCTTGGAAACCGTGATCAAATCTCAACCCTCCACCTCAAGACCCTGGTTTTTGAAAACCATTTGAGCCCCTAGTATTGCCCAATACCATGTGCACAAGTGAAAGGGACCAGATGCAATGTTTCTGCAAGTTTCTGCTGTCTGGGGACTGCTTGCACACCATAACACTCAGAGTGTTGAGGTGCGCAAGGACCTGCAGACCAGAAAGTTTGATTTTTGGCAGTTTTGGTCCCTGTTGTGTAATAAGGCCATTTCCGACACTTTTAAGGCCCGTTAACCCCATTTCAAAGCTCTAAAATGAAGTTAAAGTATAGGGAACTTAAAATGTGCTCAAAAATATCTCATATGTCGGTTCGTTTGGCCGTACAATCGCGATGTTCGCTTAATTACGACGGAATGCGCATAAGCGCGAAAAACGATCCAAATGACGCGACGAATGGATTTTTCTTATGCCAAACACTAAAATAAAATGTTTTAGTGCTTACATAAATTTTTGGATGTCCGGATGTATTCAGAACATAAGTTATGCGCGAAAGTGCAAACTTGTGCACTTTTTGACACTTTTAGTCCCTGAATGACCCAAAAGTTTATTTTAGCACACCGAACCCCTCAAAGCCTATTTCTAAGCTATGTGAAGGATGTTTATGGTATGTTTAACTTATGGTCATGTTCCGGAATGTCTGTTACAGTTCAAATTGGCATACTTTCACAGTTTGTCAAATTTAGTCCCTGTAGACGAATTAACTTGTTTTTGCCATACCAAAGCCTTCAAAACTTATTTCTAAGTTATGTAAAGGTTATTTAAGGTATGTTAAGTATATGTTGATGTTCCAGAGTATTTGTCGCATTAAACTGGTTACGTTTATGCATCAGTTTGCGTATAACTCTCAAGAAAGTGATGTAGAGTTTGAAATTGAATAAAAGTCAAAACATGAAAAATGTAAAACACAACCAAACAAACATTGGGATCAAATAACATTGTTTTATTTATAATTGAACTGTTCACAATGATTTTAGACACAGATGTTACAGAATTGAACTCTACACGTCTGTTTCCGCCTTTCGTGTCGAGATAAACTCTTCTGATCGACTCATTCGGGTCTCAAAACAATCCTACAAGTGGTATCAGAGCTCAGGAGGAAGAGTTCATACCAATTCAGCTTCATTTTTCTGATTTCTACACCTTCTTTCAAAATTAAACAAGTTTTCACGGTTAAAATCGGCTAAAATTTTCACATCTTGTGCGAAATGTTGTTTTAACAAACCCTAGAAAGTTTCAGAACTAAAATCCGCTTAAAACTTGATCAATTGGACAAAATTTGAACCGAAAAGATGACATCATGCTGATTTCGTTTGAAGAGAAGTGATAATTTCGTTTGAGATTGCACATTTTGTCTGATTTCGTTTGAGATATCTGGTTAATTTCGCTTGAAGTCTGGTATTCCGTTTGAGAAGTTGGATAATCTCGTTTGAAACCGTAATTTCTTTTGGGAATTTCGTTTGAAATCGGTGATTCTGTTTGAAAGGATTATCTCGTTTGAAAGTCAAGTTTGATCTCGTTTGAAGTGTTGATTTCGTTTGTATTGTCATCGGCCAATGAGAATTGAGTAATATTGAATGTGTCGGCATTTCGGTCCAATTAGATTCATCAAATTAATCAGCCCATGTGATATATTTTCGGCCCAAGTTCAAAGTTTTTTAATCAAGCTCAAAGCATAACAGTTCACAAGAGGTGGTTCAGTCCATTTGTATTCAAACTCGTTCCAGGTCGTGTGGTTTAGCCTGGTCATTGGAAAAGATCGTTTGAATTTGATATGGGTTATAGCAGTCCACACAGTGTGCCAACCTTCAGTCCGCACAGAATATTCACCAGTGTTTCACTAGGTGAACCAGTTCGTTTGAAAGCTTGTGTGAGAAATCCTTCGATACCGAATCATGGAAGAGGAATTTTATAACGCATTCGCTACCCCGGTTACCCCGATTACTCTCGCACAGAACACGATGTTGGAAAACGAAACAGGGACAATGCAAAAACCACCTAAACTCATGAATATCGAGGAGTATAAGGGTTGGGAGGGACGGTTTGAGAATTGGGTACAAGCTAACTACTTGGATGCTTGGGAATGTGTTGAGACAAAATATGTTCGACCGTTGAATGATGATGAAGAAAAGATTGCTATTAAAGATCTGGGTGTTGTAGATAGAAAGAAATACAAAGATGAGAAAATGATGTTGAGTCTATTACAACAAGCTGTGAAAGAAGACATCATGGTTCTATTGCAACACGATGGAACTTCTTATTCAATCTGGAAAGCATTAAGATCGAAGTTTCATGGAAGCGAAGAGATGGTTAAAAACAAGAAGTCACTTCTGAAGAAAGAGTTTGATCTGTTTCGTGGATTGAAGAATGAAAGTACAAAGCAAATCATTGAACGATATTGCAATTTGTTAGCCAACATGAAGAGATGGAGCATCGAGAAAAATAATGAAGAGTTGATTGAAAAACTCTCTGGTGCGTCGCCATATGAGACTTGGGGCACATATCTCATGATGTTGAGGAACAAGAAAGGTTTTAGCAATCTGACAATAAGCAAATTCATCGAAAAGATTGAGGCTCAGGAGATGGAACAGAGAAAGATTTCAAGAATGAAAGATTTTGACAGTGAACAAGACATCGGACTTTATTACAAAGGTGGGTTGCAATTTGTTAGCCAACATGAAGAGATTGAGCATCGAGAAAAATAATGAAGAGTTGATTGAAAAACTCTCTGATGCGTTGCCATATGAGACTTGGGGCACATATCTCATGATGTTGAGGAACAAGAAAGGTTTTAGCAATCTGACAATAAGCAAATTCATCGAAAAGATTGAGGCTCAAGAGATGGAACATAGAAATATTTCAAGAATGAAAGATTTTGACGGTGAACAAGACATCGTACTTTATTACAAAGGTGGGGTCAGTGATAAATCCACCAATATGTCACCGAAGATTCAAACTGCATTCAATGCAAAGAATTAATCGGAAGGTTCTTCCAAAGGATCAAATAGCAACACAAGTTTTTCATCATATCCGTCATTTGATCCAAACATTTCAACAACAAAGAATGGCAAGAAGTTACAATGCAACATTGTGTTGAATCTGGAGAATGATGAGGATTATTCAGCAGAAATTTCCAAAAGTCATATGTCTTTGTTGGGAACTGTGTTGGAATCCTATGGTAGTTTTGTTGCAGGTCGGATCGGGAATCCAATGCTTACAAAAGAGGATTACGATCAGATTGATGCTGAGGAAATGGAATTGATGGATATTAAATGGTGTTTGGTAAGTGTGTTGAGACGAGCTGAGAAATTTAAGCAGATCACAGGAAGAGATGATTTACGTGAAGCTAATGTTTCTACTTTGGGTTTTGATAAATCTAAAGTCACTTGTTTTCGTTGCAGGGAAAAAGGACACTTCAAGAGGGAGTGCAAAAACCGCGAAGCAAGTGGAGCTCAAAATCCGTTCAACAACAACAATGATTACTACCGGAAGGCCATCTATCATCAAGTTGTACAACAACAACAAGAACCACAAGTGGCACATGGAAGAAAAGTGATTGAAGAATCTTCAAAAAGAGCTTGTATGGTGAATCAGGATGACAATAAGCCAATAGAAGGATTCAGTTGGGACAAATATATCTCAGCTGATAACAAAGCATGCCTGATTAACCAAGATGATGAAAAATTGCCTGAAGGTTTTAGCTGGGCAAATTTCAATTGGGATGATTATGATACAAACAAAGATTCAAATCACAAAGCGTATGTTGCTAGAGTTGAAGAAAATAGTGATGATGATAGAGAATATCATGCAAGAAGTTTGGCAGCTCATTTCAAAATGATGGCAAAAAGTGATAGTGAAGATGAAAAAGCTAAAAAGAAAAAGAAAAGGTTAAAACACCGGTCAGCAGTGATGATGAAGCTGTTCCAGTAATAAGGAAAAAGGTTGAAGTTCAAAAGTTCAAAGTTGATGAAGAAGTTAATGCTAAAAAGATTCTGGTGATTTGTGAGAATTGTGAGATAATCAATTAGAAAAACAGTGAACTGATTAACAACATAAATAAGTTGAAGGAATCTTATGATGTTCTGAACAAGGCCATGAACCAGTACAACCAAACAAGTGAAGAACAAGCAACTGCCATGAAGACACTTCAAGGACCTTTCATGATAAAGCAGAAAGTTGTGAACAACTACATTGAGAAGTGTGCAGTGCTAGAACAAAAACATGAAACACAAAGAATTGAGACTGAAAGAGTTAATCGTTTGTTAAAAAGTTACTCATGTACTTCTTATGTCATTGACAAGATTTATCCAACTGTTGAGGGCATGAAGGCATTTGTAGATGATGAAGTAACTGAAGAACAAAAAGTTTCTGAAGAACAAAAAGTTTCTGAAGAAAAGAATCATGTGAAGAAAGAAAAGAAGAAGGATACTAAAGAAAAGACATCTAGTAAGAAACAAGGTGCAAATTACAACAAGTGTCCACCCCCGCTTGAAAATGGATATTCTCCGAGAAATCCAAATTCAGAAAGAGTCGAAAAGGCAACAAATTTACAGTGGGAGTCGGAGACTACAGTTAAATTGCCAGATAATATTGATGTCACGTTTACATCGTCTGACACTGATCATGAGTCCGAGTTAATAAAGAAAGTGGTCGATCAGGTGTCGGACAAAGATGAAACTGAGGAGTCAAAGTTGGAGTCAAACTCAGAGTCAAAGTCGGAATCTATGTCAGAGTCAAATTCTGAGTCCAGCATTCCGAGTCAAACCGACAAACAGGGCAAAAAGGTTTATAATAAAGAATTCCTGTTATCAAAGTCTAATTTGAAGGACGAAACGTTTAAAGTTGCATATACTTTGAATGATTCTGACAAATTATATTTTGATGAGGAATTTCCAATAAGAGGTGTCAAACCTGACATGATTAAAAAGGTTTTCAAACTAACAGAAATTAATATTTCTGAAATAAAAGATGTAAATCTTAATGATAAACCTAAAAAGTACACCTCAAGAGTTCAACAAAGAGAAAACAAGAAAAAGGGTTACAGTTCTGGTTCTGGTTTTCACAAGAAACCAAACCATAACGGTAATTATAAAAAGAAAGGATTAGGATTTATTCCACCAGAAAATCATAAAAATAAAAAATACGTTCGAGATTTTAAATAAAAAATGATATTTGTTTCAGGAAAATCATCTGAAGAAGAAAAAGAGTAGGTGTTCAGGAATCAATCCAACAAAGAATTCCTTGCGAAGAAGCAAGAAGAAATGGAGAAGATGCTTGATCAAAAGAAAGTAACGAGAACCTGTTTCCAATGCAACAATGTTGGACATATTGCCAAAAATTGTTCCAAGGCAATAAAATCAAAACAGGGAGTTTCTCGTAAACTAAAAGAGAAAGTAGTTGTGTTTGAACCACCAATTGATAGAACAAAACTTTTCAAAAATTCAATTTTTGAGATTGGTGAATGTTCGAACAAATTTTATAAGAAAAAGGCAAAATTTGACAATAAAAAATGGGTTGTTAAGAAATCGGATGGTAGTTCTAGCAATGATTCTGATTCGTCAAAATCAGAGAAGCTATCTTCTGGCGATGAATCTGATTCCACAAAGTCAGAAGAGCCACAGGTTGAGGTTAAATGTGAAAAATCAGTACCAACTGTGGATGATGTGAATTTTCCACCACTTCGGGCTGAAAATTTTAAAAAGAAAGTTGGAAAAGTTGAGATTTCAAATCAATTCTTCTCTGAAAAGAAAGAATTTGATATTGAAAAAGCTTTTAACTCCAAAGTCCATAACATTTTTGGAAAAATGGTTGACAGGAAGGTCAAAGGAGTGAAGGAGCTTTACAAGAAGAAGACGAAGAAAGATAAAGTTGAACCATCCCTGGTTTGTGACTGGGATGGTACATATTATGAACAGTAAGTCTGTGGACTTGCCGGAGCTCCCAAGTTGGTAATCACGGAGTATGAATCGGCATGTTTCTTATGTTTTTGAAATTGAAAATTAGTCACAAGTATGACTTTCCGGAACTCCCAGGTTGGTAAGTGAGGAGTAGGTATCGGCATCTTGAGTATTCAACCTACATGTGGTATTGGTTGGTAAGCCATGTGGTTGAAAAAGGTTTTTATCTTACAAGTGGTAAATTCAAGGATATTAAGTTGTACTTGTTTTTCCTACAAGTGGTTAATCAAGGTCATTAGTTTGAACTTGATTGGACCATACATTCATGTGATATTTTGGAGACAATGTGATGAACCCCTAACCTTCATGAGGTTTGAAAATCAAACTTATTTTCCGGAAAAACCATTTGATTAAAACAAACTTAAGTATTTTGAAATCACAATGGGAAAATAGTTTGTTGAAAGGGGGAGTTCTGATTGTTTATGCCAAGTGGATGGCGATTTGAAGTGATTCGATATCAGTTGTCACTTTATTGTACAGTTTGTTTTCAAATTTCCTAAAATGTGTTTGCATTTTAGGGGGAGTTAGAAATTTTAGAAAATTCAAAAACATTTAAAAATTTGAAAAAACCAAAAACGTGATAAAATGAAAAATGAGTTTTTGTGTCAAAGAAGAGGAAATGATAGTACATCAGTGGACTATCACAACATGCTAAAGAAATGGAAAGTAAAAATGTGATAAACGGTCTCATTGATGATATGCGAGTAGGTTTTTGCACATTTAGTAGATTGTGACGAGATATAAACCTAAATTTCAAACTTGCTTATATCGTGGGGAAACATCTCTCGGATATATGGGTAACCCCCGAAATCTTGTTTGAAAGGTCCCTCTTTCTGAGATACTAGGTCTTTATACTCAGTGATATCTGGGGTATTATCCCGGGACTTTTGATTTTGCGGAAGCAATGGCCTAGTCCCCGGAGAATACTTTCTGCTTGCTTGAAATATAGCGCCGCCCTTAGCAAAAATGATGAAACAATAAAATTGATAGTCATTGCTGTTGTAAAAAAAGATCATCTAAAGGGGACCCACCCAAGTCGAACCGTCATCTCTCTTCTGAACGGAAGTTCTGAACTGACCTCTCACGGTTTCGTACTGTTGCATAATTTATTCCCTTACAGATATCATATGTGGTATACTCACCTATAAGACTGAATATTGGGATGTGGATACGGGAGTATATTCTGAGGTGGGACACGCGATTAAGTTTAAGTTCTTAAGACATTAATCTAGTATCTCGGATCAGTTGAACTTTGTGTGAAAATTTAAGTGGACCAGTATACTGACAATCTAAGTGAATCATTTAGAGCTTAAAATGTTTAAAGCTTAACGGTGTTGGTGATTAGTCTCAGAAACTGATATGATCCTCTTACACAAACTCACAAAAATATGGTATGTAAATTTTTCTTTACTGCATTTCATTTCATTCAAAAATCCAAAAAGATTTTAGTGTGTTTTAGCATAAATTTTGAAAAATTCAAAAAGATTTTCGACAACTGGTGTTGGAGAGCTGATTTTCAAAATTCCAAGTGCTAGACATGATGAACATATGGTTTGAATGAAAATGTTCGAGATATTTTGGAATGAAAAGAGAAAAGTTTTTGAAATAAAAACTTTATTCCTGCAAGTGGTTCATCAGAGACTAACATTGTAAAATCATTGTTTAAATTTCTTATCCATAAGTGTTCATTAGATGGTGAAATTGTTTTTACAATTGGTCATCAGAAAATTTACTTTTGGGTAGAGAATGTGCAGGATATCTGAGTGATAGAGAACCAGGTTCCGATACCTGAGGACAAGTCAGGTTGCGATCCCAGCTTATTGAAAGGGGGAGTCTGAAGATTGTAGAGCCAAGTTTAGATCCTGGAGTTCACGCAAACTGCTGATGCTGATGAACTTAAGGAATCAAGAGATCTGATAAAGAGAAGAGAGAAGATTTGAGGATGCTTTACAGTGTCAAGATACTTCAGAGAGTACGAGTGGACTGATAAAGGCTGAAGATGCGAAGACTCGACACTGAAGACTCGTCAACATTCGAGGGGGAGTCTGTTGGTGCATGCGTCTGTCGACTTCGTCTTGTATCGAGTCATACATTACAATTGTTAGATTAGGACGCGTTGTACGAGAAATAGGGAAGGATTTATGTGCGTTTGAGCTAATTTCGTTTGAACATGACATGTGACACATTCAAACGAAATTACATTGTTTAATTTAGTTTGAAGAAGTCCATGCCACCCTCAAACGAAATTACTCAAACTATAAATACCTTGTGTCTTGATTTCATTTGGAACTTTCCGGTCAGTGGAACGAAGTGCTGCCGAAGTGTTGTCAGGTTGTAAATTGTTATCAAATCAATCATACAACAGTTTAAAGTGTAAATCTAGCTGAATTGAACTCTACACGTCTGTTTCCGCCTTTCGTGTTGAGATAAACTCTTCTGATCGACTCGTTCGGGTCTCAAAACGATCCTACACGATACGCTAGATTAAGCGATCACCGGAATAAAATGTAAGTTATAACCTAACAAGTATGAAGGCTTGTATAATATGGGTAAACTAAATACATTCTGGATTTTGAAGTAAAAATGATAAGGTTTGACCCGTTTCGGCTAATTTATGCAAACTAGTTACATAAACCGTACCGAACGCGTATAAGCATAAACGGGTAACCGGATGAGTCATATACAAATCCCATAAGTTATTATGCTTAAAATATGTTATGATAGTAGGATATCAGCAAATATGCCCAAAAAGATTTTAAAACCAAATTAAGTCCCGTAAGGGCATTTTGGTCATTTTAAGATTTATAAAAGAGGTTTAATAGTAAACTGAGGTTCTGGTCTATAATATTCAGTAAAAATATGTATTTTATAAAGTTATAACAGTAGGATATCATACATATATGTGGTTTACCATTTACGGCCAAACTATGCACCGTAGGGGGATTTTGGTCATTTCACATATGCTTTTAAGGACAAAATTGGAAGTCTGAGTTCAAGACTTATACTTACTGTTAAAGTACTAAAAGTTATTTATAAAATCAGTAGGTAACAAGTCTTAGGTGTTAGATATGGTTTTAAACCATACTATGCGCCTAATTTGCGTAAAAGTCGATAATTGACGATATTTGAGATGTTTATGAAAATCTGAGATTTTGATCAGCCTTTAATGTTTAAAATATTTTATTTAACATATAACATCAGTAGGAAAAAGTTTGGCATGATATTCATATGTTAATCTTATTTTATTAACAAAAAGGGTATTATCGTCATTTACCGAATTATACGAGAACTCAATGCTATGGTCAGTTTATAATCTGACCAAAAATTCCAAAAATCCCTAAAAATAATATCAAAACAGTAGGTAATGAGTTTGGTGCCAAAATTTGGGTTTAAACATGATTTATCATAAAATGTAATTTAATTAACAAAAAGTTTCATTTTACGATATCTTGCATAACTTTAGTTTGAGACCATAAATTGATGTCAAATTTAGTTGACATACTTATATATCAGTAATAAAACTTTTTGTCCTCTCACATTTTCAAAAATCTTGTTTTTATAACATAAGGGCATAATAGTCAAAATTAAGCATAATAACGGAAACAAGCAAATAACTCAGATTTTTAGTATGATCATGTAATATAACCTTATAAGGTTATGCTACATTAAATTACGATCATAACGGAACCTAAAATCAGTAGCAAACTAATAGTTCGGTTCCTAATAGAAAGTCAACGCAGAAGTCAAACTTTGCGACTTTCGGTTGCGAACCGACCCTAGAACTGGAATTGACGAGCCGAACATGTTTACACATATTCTAATAATTATTACCAAGTTGTTTAAGTGATAAAACGTATTTTAGAACATTTTTAAACTTATATCGCAATTATTTCGAAAACTGACCCGTTGACTTTTTAAAACAATATTACGTTGACTCGTCAATTGACCAAGCATACGTGATTCTTAGGAGGTTCCCTTTTGAGGGTTTAACACCTACCTAATTACGATCACGTAGCCATGTTCGTTGCGAACAATGGCTTGACCGTTTACGGTCTAGCTAAAAGTCAAAGCGTTTATCGTAAACGCTTAACTTTTCAGCTTTTTAAGCCAAATAAAATAAACTAGTCATGAAATGACACTTACATATGGTCCTTAGGACTGAAAATAACTCAGAGAAGGCTCCAAAATATTCAGGATCCTCCAAATTGAGAGAGATAGCAAGAATGAGAAGGAAGTGTGATTTTGAAATGAAATCAACACCCCCTTTTATAGAGTTTAGAGGATGCATGGATGATCAACAAGTGTCCTAGGGAGTTCTAGGATTAAAACAAGTGTAAAACCAGCTAATAAATCAGTATAACAATCCATAGTTTGCTAAAAATGGTTTGTGTGTAGTGTGGGCATCAAGAATTAACAAAACCATCAAAATAAAAGCTGGTTTGCTGCTGTTTAGGGGCTGGCAGCCCACGACAGCAGGTCCAGTGGGCTTCATGGCCTGCTACTTGCCCAGCCCAGCCACCCCAAGTTTGGCAGATGTGCTGTTTTAGCCCCTGTCATCTTTTTTGCGCTTTTATACTTTTAAAGTTTGCATTTTTGGCACAAGACTTGGTATATTTAATATGCTATGCTAATATAAGTTACAAAAGTGTTAGTGGCCCAACTCCGGCATACCTGGGAGGACGAATGAACGTCATGAAGTTCCCGGTTCGCTAGTTGTCGCTTTTAGTCCTTTTGGCGTACAAATTTATGCGTATCATCGTTCTATGGTATCTAAGCCTTAAAAAGCTCATATTAGGCACATCCGGGGTATGACTGAGCTTAACGGAGTTTTCGGTGCCTTTAAAAGGTCACCCTAAAGTGTAGTTTCGCGCGTTGACACTTTTAACCCCTTAATTGCGAACTTGCGCGCATTATCGCGAAACGGCATAAAGGTCTTACATGGCCAGTATTAGACACTTCCCGAAGGTATGACCGAATATTACGGTGTTCCATTTTGCTTAAATGATCATTCTAAGGTGTAGTTATAGACGTTGACGCTTTTGGTCCCTCTAACGCGAAAACTTGCGCGTATCATCGTTTAATAGCATCAAAGCCCTGTGCAATCCATATTAAGCATTCTCAAAAGCATGATTGCGCTTTATAATACGTCGGGTTCGTTAAAAGGTCATTCAGAGGTAAAATTAAACATATTGACGCTTTTAACCCCTTTAACTTGCAAAGTTGCGCGTAACGTCACTTATTGGCATAAAAGCCTTAAATGGCCCATATTAGGTATTCCCGAGAGTATAATCAATATCATGAAGCTCTCGGTTTGTAAAAAGGTCACTCAGAGGTAAGAATTTACATGTTGACGCTTTTGACCTTTTGACGCACAAACTTTCAATAATTATGCAAACGGCTTCTCTCGACCAATGAGTGGCTTAATTATAATTATGAATACCGTGTTTTGTTATTCAGAGGCTTAATTTAATCATGTTAACACTTTAGTCCTTTCGCATTCAAAGTTTTCGATTTTTCACAAAAATTAGTCCTTTATAGTCTACGTTTGACTTTATTAGGGTTTAGTACACGTGTCAACGTATCATTGGACATGATTTTAAGAGGAGTTAGAACTACTCATCCGAGTTAGAATGAGTCTCAATCTGACTCACATTTTGACAATTTTTATACTTTTTCTTGTTCCAATTCTTGGTGTGTTCATGTCTAAATTACCATTAACTTTCAATAATTACGAAAATCTTGGAAGACCTAAAACCGTGTTAGCAACTAATTAATGCTAGTCTTGGCCATGTTTTGGTGGAATATATCTCTTTTGTCTATTAAAAAAAGGGTTATCGGATTTTATCACCCCTAAATATTGGCTATTGGCCGTTGTCACCCCCAACTATCACTTTAACGCCCGCCACCCCCAACTTAACACTTAGTGTGTTCTGTCACCATTTCGTTACTGATCACTAACTTTTGATCCTGTTACTATACTTTTGGGGGTGTCTTAAGATTCCTAAAACCTTCTTAAGATCCCTATGACACCCCCAAAAGTATAGTAACAGGATTAAAAGTTAGTGATTAGTTAACGACGTGGTGACAGAACACACTAAGTGTTAAGTTGGTGGTGACGGACGTCAAAGTGATAGTTGGGGGTGGTAGCGGCCAATAGCCAATAGTTGGGGGTGATAAAATCTAATAATCCTTAAAAAAACTAAATACACTTCTAGCCATGCAAGTCTACCCCAATGACCATATGGCGAGTAAAAAACGGTTTGGTATGTGGTATTTAAGTGTAAAAAATTGTTCTTTAAAATGATCACTGATCACACCGAATTTTTATAATATTCAAAGCTTGAATCGGGCCATTGGAGACATATTTGATGGAGAATACCTGAAGAAATTTGGTAATGATGGTTTCGTAAATTGTGTGGGCCAGGTCAAGAGCTTTAAGGTTAAACTGGCCCAAACTATAGCCCAAATTTTATGATTCGTTGATATTTAATATTAATGGGCTTTCGGGTCTAAAGATGTTAATTTGTACGTAAAGGAATTTTTTTTTATAATTTATATACTTTGATACAATTGTTGCGATCTTGATAAGGACCGTTTCCAATCTTTAATAAGGTGTTATTTGTCAGTAATGAGCACCTTATTTTTTTTTTAAAGATTGGAAACGAACCTTGTCAAGAATTTGATTAACATGAATGTTAAAGAAGGGTTAATAAATAGTACATCCCTGTAAAATTCGGAACAATTGATATGTGTCAAAATATTATAAAATGACTAAAAAGTTGATATGTGTTTTAACTGAAACCAACATAAAAAGTAGTACAATAAATAAGTAGGCTTAATAAATAAGTAGGCTTAATAAATAAGTAGGCTTAATGAAAAAACTTTATGTTCCAAAATATGTGAACCAAGTGATTGTCACATTAAAAATATATATCTAGAAACATAATTATGATAGTTGATTATATGCTAGTATACTTTTTGAACATATATATATACCATCTAGTCTTAAGAGTCTAACACACAAATATCCATCACTAATACCAAAAATAGCACTTACCAAACCAAAGAGGGACACATTAGAATTGTTTTTTCTTTGCTTTTCTCTTGGTCTTTTATTCCCATTCGCCGAGGGAAATAACGGGCTATCTGCGTATCAGGTTCCACAAAGCTACAACCTCCCGGTTGGTCTTCTTCCAAATGGTGTGTTTGGATACACTTTGGACCCGCATAGTGGTTGGTTTTCGGTTAATAACTAGTAACTGTGACTTGCATGGTGGGTTTTTAGATCGTATATAATTCCCCAATCACTGGTGTGATTTCTCAAAATAATATCGAGAATATAAATGGTGTGAAGGTGAAAATTGCATTCGTTTGGCTCAATATCTTGAATGTCAACCGGAATCAAGATCAACTTGTGTTCAATATTGGCGGTTTTGTAAAGAAAAGCTTCCCAGCTAGCGATTTTAACTCGTCTCCTACTTGTAGGTAGATTAAATGTTGGAACGATCATTTGATTGAAAGGGGATCAGATCGAACTAGATTGATGTAATGTAATTTTTGGATGAACTCGTTTCTTAAATAAAAAACATAATAATAATCGCAAGTTTTGTTGGGTTATTTTGAGATTTTTTTAAACTCCCAAGTTTTTTTTTCTTATGTTTTAAATCCTATGAGTACTACTCATTTGAGTTAGAATGAGTCCCAATCTGACTCACATTTTGACAATTTTTATACTTTTTCTTGTTCCAATTCTTGGTGTGTTCATGTCTAAATTACCATTAACTTTCAACAATTACGGAAATCTTGGAAGACCTAAAACCGTGTTAGCAACTAATTAATGCTAGTCTTGGCCATGTTTTGGTGGAATGTATCTCTTTTGTCTATTAAAAAAAACTAAATACACTTCTAGCCATGCAAGTCTACCCCAATGACCATATGGCGAGTAAAAAAACGGTTTGGTATGTGGGTATTTAAGTGTAAAAAATTGTTCTTTAAAATGATCACTGATCGCACCGAATTTTTATAATATTCAAAGCTTGAATCGGGCCATCGGGGACATAGTTGATGGAAAATACCTGAAGAAATTTGGTAACGATGGTTTCGTAAATTGTGTGGGCCGGGTCAAGAGCTTTAAGGTTAAACCGGCCCAAACTACAGCCCAAATTTTATGATTCGTTGATATTTAATATTAACGGGCTTTCGGGTATTTGTTGGATCAGGCAGAGTGTTTTAGTAAGTGATTATGATTTGAACTTACATTAATTAGTACTCAACGTCTTAACCCATTGACAAGTCTTAAATCATATGGTCACTTCGAGTTTGAGCTCATCGTATTCAACTCGAATCAACTCATAACTCATTCACCGTCTCGAATTTTTTTCTAAATCTTTTATGTTTCTATTTTTACTAACCTTGAATGACAAATTGAGAGCAAATTTAAATTATATAAACAGAAGAGTTAAAATTTACCAACGTATAAGGGAAAATCTGAGTGGTCTTTGACTATGTTGTCTAACTAGTTTTTGCCCCGCCCGCGTTGCGGGGCAATAAGCCGAATATTTTTTTCTCATAACATGTATGTCTGTACAGAGGGCAAAATCGTAAATTATATTTTCAACTGAAGGCGAAATCATAATTTTAAACTGGGAGCAAAATCATAATTTTGAGCCAGGGGGAAAAACATAATTTTATTTTGAATTGTGGGAAAAAACGTAATTTTGAGCTGAGTACAGAATCGTAATTTTGAGCTAGAGGAAAAAACAAAATTTTATTTTGAACGGGGTGCAAAAACGTAATTTTTAACGGGGGGCGAAACCGTAATTTGAAACTGGGAACAAAATTAAAAGTGAGTTTTTGAAATGAGGGCAAAAGCGTAATTTTGAGCTAGGGGCAAAATTGTAATTTTATTTTGAGCTGGGGGCAAAAACGTAATTTTAAACAAAGGATGAAAACGTAATTTTAAACTGAAAAAAAAAAAAAAATAAGTTGGTCCAATAGGAAAGTGCCAGCCAAGCTGTCTGGCACTATTAGTTTTTGAACCAAGGGCAAAAGCGTAATTTTGAGCAAGAGGCAAAATTATAATTTTATTTTGAGCTGGGGGCAAAAACGTAATTTTAAACAAAGGACGAAAGCGTAATTTTAAACTGAAAATAAAATTAAATAAAAATAAGTTGTTCCAATAGGGAAGTGTCAGGCAAGCTGCCTGGCACTATTCCTCTTAACTTACAAACGTATATGTAGGAAATTCGTTGACTTATAACATTTTTAAACCTTTTTTTTTCGGATGAATTATGCGAAAAATCTAAATTCTTCATGTATTTTATATTTTTTTACATATTTGTTGCGAATTAAGTAATTCGTATGTCGCGGGTCTAAAGATGTTAATTTGTACGTCAAGGAATTTTTTTATAATTTATATACTTTGATACAATTGTTGCGATCTTGATTAGGATCGTTTCCAATTTTTAATAAGGTGTTATTTGTCGGTAATGAACACCTTATTTTTTTTATTTTTAAAGATTGGAAATGAACCTTGTCAATAATTTGATTAACATGAATGTTAAAGAAGGGTTAATAAATAGTACATCCCTGTAAAATTCGCAACAGTTGATATGTGTCAAAATATTATAAAATGACTAAAAAGTTGATATGTGTTTTGACTGAAACCAACATATATAAAGTAGTACAATAAATAAAGAGGCTTAATGAAAAAAATTTATGTTCCAAAATATGTGAACCAAGTGATTGTCACATTAAAAATATATATCTAGAAACATAATTATGATAGTTGATTATATGCTAGTATACTTTTTGAACCTATATATATATATACCATCTAGTCTTAAGAGTGTTAACACACAAATATCCATCACTAATACCAAAAATGACACTTACCAAACCAAAGAGGGACACATTAGAATTGTTTTTTCTTTGCTTTTCTCTTGGTCTTTTATTCCCATTCGCCAAGGGAAATAACGGGCTATCTGCGTATCAGGTTCTACAAAGCTACAACCTCCCGGTTGGTCTTCTTCCAAATGGTGTGTTTGGATACACTTTGGACCCGCATAGTGGTCGGTTTTCGGTTAATCTAACTAGTAACTGTGACTTGCAAGTGGCGGGTTTTGAGATCGTATATAATTCCCCAATCACTGGTGTGATTTCTCAAAATAATATCGGGAATATAAATGGTGTGAAGGTGAAAATTGCATTCGTTTGGCTCAATATCTTGAATGTCAACCGGAATCAAGATCAACTTGTGTTCAATATTGGCGGTTTTGTAAAGAAAAGCTTCCCAGATAGCGATTTTAACTCGTCTCCTACTTGTAGGTAGATTAAATATTGGAACGATCATTCGATTGAAAGGGGATCAGATCGAACTAGATTGATGTAATGTAATTTTTGGATGAACTCGTTTATTAAATAAAAAACATAATAATAATAATCGCAAGTTTTGTTGGGTTATTTTGAGATATTTTTAAACTCCCAAGTTTTTTTTTCTTATGTTTTAAATCCTATGAGTATTACTCATCCGAGTTAGAATGAGTCCCAATTTGCCTCACATTTTGACAATTTTTATACTTTTTCTTGTTCGAATTCTTGGTGTGTTCATGTCTAAATTACCATTAACTTTCAATAATTACGAAAATCTTGGAAGACCTAAAACCGTGTTAGCAACTAATTAATGCTAGTCTTGGCCATGTTTTGGTGGAATATATCTCTTTTGTCTATTAAAAAAACCTAAGTACACTTCTAGCCATGCAAGTCTACCCCAATGACCATATGGCGAGTAAAAAAACGGTTTGGTATGTGGTATTTAAGTGTAAAAAATTGTTGTTTAAAATGATTACTGTTCACACCGAATTTTTATAATATTCAAAGCTTGAATCGCGCCATCGGGGACATAGTTGATGGAGAATACCTAAAGAAATTTGGTAACGACGGTTTCATAAATTGTGTGGGCCGGGTCAAGAGCTTTAAGGTTAAACTGGCCCAAACTATAGCCCAAATTTTATGATTCGTTGATATTTAATATTAATGGGCTTTCGGGTATTTGTTGGATCAGGCATAGTGTTTTAGTAAGTGATTATGATTTGAACTCACATTAATTTGTACTCAACGTCTTAACCCATTGACAAGTCTTAAATCATATGGTCACTTCGAGCTCATCGTATTCAACTCGAATCAACTCATAACTCATTTACCGTCACGATTTTTTTTTCTAAATCTTTTATGTTTCAATTTTTACAAACCTTGAATGACAAATTGAGAGCAAATTTAAATTATATAAATAGAAGAGTTAAAATTTACCAACGTATAAGGGAAAATCAGAGTGGACTTTGAATATGTTGTCTAATTCATTGACTTATAACATTTTTTAACCTTTTTTTTTGGGATGAATTATGCGAAAAATCTAAATTCTTCATGTATTTTATATTTTTTTTACATATTTGTTGCGAATTAAGTAATTCGTTATGTCACGGGTCTAATGATGTTAATTTGTACGTCAAGGAATTTTTTTTTATAATTTATATACTTTGATACAATTGTTGCGATCTTGATAAGGTTCGTTTCCAATCTTTAATAAGGTGTTATTGTCGGTATTGAACACCTTATTTTTTTATTTTTAAAAATTGGAAACGAACCTTCTCAAGAATTTGATTAACATGAATGTTAAAGAAGGGTTAATAAATAGTACATCCTTGTAAAATTCGCAACAGTTGTATCAAAGTATATATAAATTATAAAACAAATTCTTTGATGTACAAATTATATTCTTATTCGGTTCGGTTCGAAAAAAAAAAATGATATTTTATATAGTTTTAAGAACATATTATAAGTCGTTTTGTGATGTCGTTAAAACTTAAAATTTTACATGAAATTCTTAAACCTCTTATACTTTCTATCGACTCTTTCGGTGAGTTGACATATAAAAGTATAGTTTTACAATCAAATAATTATAAAATAAAGTTTTACAATTAAATATGAGATTACCAACACATATGTTATTTTGAACACCTTGACTATAAACAATAGAAGAATTCTAAAGTTAACAAATGCTAGTATATTATAAGTAGAATTACTCAAAGCTAGTAACAATCATACCCAACAACAAATAGATATAATAACATCATATTTATATAATATCCCCTCAATGCAAGTATAACAAATCCTTTGTTGCAACCAAACCACTTCTAAATCATCCCATAGTGTGTACTCACTTAGATGACCAACATTCATCGTTTAACATCTAGTTCGATCTTCCCAACGAACTTATTGTCGACGATTCTTCTGTTTTAGAAGCAGATCACGAAGATCAGCCGCATCAACCTGGTTTGTTTGGCCCTCGGGTTTATAGTAGCCAGTTACCGGATCTGGAACCCATGGATTTGATACGTTCGATTCCTCACCTCCTTTCTTCATCATTGCAACTCCGCTCGCCCTCAAGCTTCCAGACACATTTCCGGTTGATATCACCGCATATCCACGCCTATAATTCCACAAATTAAATCAACTATGAAACTACATATCTAACATAGAGTTAAAGATCAAATACTAATAATTCGAGTAACCCAAAGTTTCAACATAATTATCAAACAATCTATCTCTAGATAATTCACTGAGAAAAGATATAGGATGTTAATTAGTTTATGGAATCATAAAAATTAGACTACTAACTAGATAATCAAACATACTAACAAACATAGTTGTCAATAGCGAGCGTAGCGATCGCTATAGCGCGCTATGTAGCGTATGGGTTATAAGCTCGCTGTGTTGTAGCGATAGATAGCGATAACAACGACAATTTATTTTATTTTTTTGTTTTCTTTAATATAAATAGCAATTAAATATAGCTATAAAATAGCTAGATTTTAGGTTTTTGTTAAATATACATGTAAAATAGTATATGTTCCAGGGTATTTTGATATAATATACATTTAATTTTTTTTCTAGTGTATTGCTATTTATAAAATAGTCAGCCCCTATCTATCGCTATTTGTTGTTATTCGCTATTAACAACTATGATAACAAAGCGTATGATTGATCTTTATAAATTTAATGAGAAAAAAAAAACAGAGGATCAAAAGTAATAAACAAATTGAAGTAAATTACCGGCAAACAAGGGAGATTTGATCAGCAACGAACGATGAAACAAGCTTAGCGTTCGTGATAGATCGCGCCATAGGATATGAGATTGAAGCTGAAGAATATTCGAGAACGAAACTCTAACAGGGTAATTTAGAGTTTGTGTTCTCGAATAAATTTTTTTATGAGTTTAATATGAGAAAATGTTTGGTATTTATAGATGAAGGGTTGTGCGCGTGAAGGTACTAGGAAATGAGGGAAGTTGATGAGCTGGCACTGAAAGAGTGAAGTGGTCAATGAGAAATTGACACGTGGACTTGTTCATTGTTTTGATGTAGAGTCGTCTTGCTTTTTGCTATTGAATCTTGTCATGACTTTTCACAACGTGTAAAATACAAGATTTTTATATTATTTTATTTATTATCAATATTAATATTTTAAGCAGTTTGGCTGCTATGCTGGCATATAGGAATAGGACTTGCGGTTTAATCAATAATTAAAAAAACCCAAGTGATGTATAAACTTGTGAGTGGTTTACTGGTTCACTGGTCTAACCGATTGATGTGGTTTCAAAAACGGGTTGGTCAGAGCCTATGAAAAGAACCCAACTCATTGTAGCCACGTACACTGCTATCAACAACGTCCTATGGATAAGGCTTTCCACTAGTGGAAATCCATCCTTCGACATTATTCACCGTCCGACATCTCACATACTCCTCATTAGAGAGGCTCTTATATGTTTTAGCTTTTATGTTACTTGTATTTTTTTTTTTTTTTTTAACCTGTGATGTTTTTTTTTTTTTTTTTTTTTAATATTGTACTTCGATATTTCATTAAAACCCCAAGTAACAAATTACAAACAAGTGGTAGGTAAACGGGCAACAAGCTGCGCCGCAACCCCCTTTTGAATTGCAAAACCAATCCTACTAAAGACGAAACGACCCTTAGAGTTCGAGAGATTACTGTTCACAACCCGTTGGACCCTGTTTAGGAATTCCACGGCCTCTGGGGCTAGGGAACCAAACGTATCAAAAGCGAATGGGATAAACACATGTTGATTTTCTAAACAAGCCTTCTCGTGTTTAGCGACCTTGCTTGATTCCGCCTTCAACGCGGCCTGGCCAGCAACAAACCCATTATCCCTAAGCCCAACAAGAGGGGATACTCCTGTAAGGTCCACACAAGCGTGTTTCCCCCTGGCCCACCCAAACACAAGAATATCAGCTGGCCGAAGAGTAGACCTCCCATCGAGCGGATCCGTCAGAAAGTTCACCGGAGCCTCTTTTTTTGCCGAAATCCCCGCCCGCTTTAGAACATCAAACAGAATATCCCTTACCAAATCATGCCTGTATTTAAATCCAGGCAACTCCCTACAATGAACCGCATGCTCGCCAAAAGTATCTAAACATACCTTGCGGCAAACTGGGCATGGCTCATCAACCGGAAACAGAGGGATCATTAGCCGGTACTTAAGAATTACCCGGTATTCCACTGCCGACATGTGTTGGCCAAGTCCTTCAATGGGGATGACTGTCAGGAAATCCTGAGCATGAGGAGCCCGGAGACAATCGAACACGGCTTTCTGACGAGGGGATAGACTGAACTTCTCTCCCAAACTCTGGACGGTTCTACTAAATAGGGCACTCGCCAAAGCATTCTGGGCTTTAGGGGGGGCGGTGTCCTTATTAGAGAAACCGCCAAGATCGAAATCCGGAAGGGACTTGCGCATGCAATCCAACGCACACACATAATCAGAATCTAACCCGACAATACCACAGTCCCGAAGAATGTGGTCCTGCAAACTCCAAGATTGCGCCCTCGAGGCCACAAAAGCATACGTAGATACATCCTCAGCCGAACATAAACCCAAACCCCCAAAACGGGTCGGAAGGGATGCTAGCCTCCATTGAAGATCCCCAAAAAACGGACCCCCGCAAACCACAATATCTTCTATAGCTCTCCAAAGGCCTTTGTCAAAAACCGAAACAGCCTCCCCAACAAACGTGGGTTGGCACGTTCTGAGGCCGAACAACAACTTAGCAACACCCATGCAAGAACGCAGCAAGAGAAGCTCGCATTGAGGGTCCCGCACTTGTATTAAATAAGTTAGAAAAATTTATTTAAAAAAAAAGATCTAAAAAGTAGAATATTAATAGCTTCATTTAAAGTTTTTATCCCCTTGCCAAATTGCTAGTAGTGAGACATGCCATGTTGGTTCGGGTTCCACTAGGACTGTTTAAGTACGTCCATCATACATTAATTGACCCAGAATGATGCATGTATGTATGTATCTGTATCAATGGCGGCTGATATTCATATTATTGACTAAATAAATAGGGGTGTCTTATTCCCACATACCCTATATCTTATTTTCACATCCCCTATTGTATACGGGCCGTATACAATTATACGGCTCGTATAGAATGTTTTTTAATAGGAAAATGCGCAGAGAATGTTTTTTTTTGTTTTATTATATACGGCCCGTATACAGTTATACGAGTCGTATACATGTGTATACGATTTGTAAAACGTATACGGCTCAATTGATTTATTTTTGTGGGTTTTTGATGTTAGCACATGTATACGGGCCGTATAACTATATACGGGCCATATATATTTGCGTTTTTTCAAGTATCACGTTTTATTCCCGTAAAAACACAATCATTCTAGGGTTTCTAAACTCTTCATCACCTTTAACAATGTCGATAAACGTTGATCGGAACATGCCGCTTAAATCGGAGCACAGGTAGAGTAACGTTACCGATCAGTCCGTTGATGAAAACCTTAGCGATCGCAGAGATCTTCGTGTTGGTTATTTATCGATTCCGAGTAACTAGCAGAAGAACCTGCCACAAACAAGTTCTCCACAGTTTGTTATTCAGATCTCTGTTCGGTCATCTTTCCAAACTACAACACAC
The DNA here is from genome assembly GCA_030545235.1 of Helianthus tuberosus. Classification (NCBI taxonomy): domain Eukaryota; kingdom Viridiplantae; phylum Streptophyta; class Magnoliopsida; order Asterales; family Asteraceae; genus Helianthus; species Helianthus tuberosus. Next base: position 9,093,561 of record CM060438.1, read on the forward strand.
GATACATTTAATAAGCTGTCATAGTTGTCAAATTCGATTTCAACAAATCTTTTCATTTTCCTTCAATTTCTAAAACATTCTCTGTTACATGAAGACGTGTCGGGTTCTTCTACTAGTAGTATTTTACTGAAGTATTGAAGATTGAGGCGGGCATTGTTTAAATCTGAATATAACTAGATGTTACGTGTATCAGCGTTGTTTATCACCATGTGTGAGCACTGGAAACTGTCACACCCCGATTTCCACGTGTCACCGGTGGGCCCGGTGGGGAGTATCGTGACGTCATGGTTGGCAATATAATAGTCAAACAACACAATATTATTAAGCACAGCGGAAGCAATTTGAAAATATAATACAACCGAATTTATTATTGTAATATCAATTGTCACAATATTCGGAAGTTTATCCACAGAAGGATCGAACATAAAATGGAAACAATAGTTCAACAGACTATTAGGCATCTTAAGCTTGCGAGACTTCTATTGATGCTAAGGAGAAATATCCAGCCAATTTCGTATAGTACCTGCATTTAGCCTTTTTGGAAAATACGTCAGTTTACACTGGTAAATACATTCAACTGACTCATTTTGGAAAAAGAGTTTGAAAAGTGATTTGAGTGCAAACGGCACAAAATATCTTGACACATTGATTAAAATGCACAGAGGCAAAATTAATCTTTTTAACTTGGGAGAATTATTTAATATTATAATCTTGTGTACGAATTACATGTTACTTATGCGTTCAGTAGCCCGGATCTAGTCCGGGTTAAAGATCAATAGACACACCACAATTATTGAGTTATACACTGACAGGTGTACGCCTACACCCCGTGCTCAGGTCGTGGCCATCTCGTAAGATGATGCCAAGGATATCCGGGACATGGTCATTAACCCCCCAAAGGCTGTAAAGTAAACAAGACTGTTTAAACGAGCCGATCAAATTATTCAACTACCCACTAAGCGTGGAGATTTGATGCCCGATCAAGCGGTATGCTATATACCGTAACCCAAGCCCGTATAGGGAAAATAAGTTAAAAGTATTTACCTGAGCTAAATATAAATTCAATCCCAGCCGTATATCAAATCAGCAAGTACAGATAGCTTTTACTGGGCTCCTAATCTGGAACGAAGGTTTTTAATAACCTATTAGAATCCTAACGGGTCTTTAATTAAGCTTAAGCTTAGACCGGCTAGTTTTCAGGATACGGTTCGTACGCACGATTAAGCGAAGACCGGATAGAATGTGATTCAGACCCGACAAGTTTGGAGACTTGTTTAATATGGGTTTATTATTCACATTCTGGATTTTGAGATAAAACCGATAAGGTTTGACCCGTGTCGGCTAATTTATGTAAACTTGTTACATAAACCGAACCGAACGCGTAACATGCGTAACGGGTATCCGCAAGAGCCATATACAGGTTTCCTAAGTTAATATGCTCCAAATATGTTGTGACATCAGTAGGATGTCTTTCGTTATGCCCCGAACTAATTTAAACACAAACTATGCCCCGTAGGGGTAGTTTGGTCATTTTAAAGGTTGAAAAAGAGTTTAAATGTTTAACTGAGTTACAGATCTGATGTAAACAGCAAACATACTCAATTTGATAAGTTATATCAGTAGGCTTAAGCATATATGTGAAATTTATCACTTATAACCAAACTATGCACCGAAGGGGCATTTTGGTAATTTCACATAAGCTAAAAAGCTCAAAACTGAAGTCTGAGTTTATCAACCTTTGCTTACTGTTAAAATATCATAATTTGCCTCATATATCAGTAGGTATCAACCCGGTTATGCTCAATATGATTTTAAAACATACTATGCGTTAAAAACGCTAAATAAGGCGATTAAAGGCCATTTCCGGGTTTGATACTTAAATCTGATATTTTTATATTTCCAGAAGGCTTAAAATAAATTATTTATCATATGTGATCAGTAGCAAAAGGTTTGGAGTCGTTTTGATAAGTAAAACTCATTTTATGGCCCGTAAGGGCAAAACCGACAATTACCGGATTAAGCCTACGACTACTAGTTATGCTCAGCCTAAAATTAATTAAAAATCTTTAAAAATCCCAAAATAATATATTATATCAGTGGGTATTAAGTTTGATACCAAAAAGTAGGCTTAACTAGGCTGTACGCTAATTACGCCATTTTATTAACATAAAGCATTAGATTTGCGATATTGAGCATAACTCTTAATCTATAAGTCAAACTGATGTCAAACTTTGCATACAAGTTTATATATCAGTAACTAAGGTTTCTACACTTTTACATTTTCATAAATCACGTTTTAAGGTAATAAGGGCATAACGATCAACATATGAGCAATTAACGGAAATCTGCATATTAATTGGATAACTAGTGAACCAAGGTGTATAATCACAGAGGGTTGTTCTAACATGTAACCTAATCCAATTTAAGCTCTGAGGCATTTCTAAAACATACCTAAACGGGTCAGAACTGAAAGTCAAAGTGAAAGTCAAACTATGTGACTTTCGGTTCCGAACCGGGTCAAAACAGGAAATAGTCGGGTTGAACATGTTCGGACATGTTCTTACACTTATTACTAAGTTATAACAATGATCAAACAGGTTATATATGTTCTAGATAGCTAATTATGCATAAATGACATTTTAAGCATCCTGTTGACTTTTTACTTAAAAGTTTGACCCGACTTTTGACCTGGTTAGAGTGGTGATCAGGGGAAACCCTTTTGAGGTTTTATTACCCACATAAATACCAACTCATAACTACTTTTAATTCGAGATATAACTGAGCCATTATAGACTAATCTCGAAGTCAAACCGTAATTACGACGGTTTGACTTTTAGCTAATTAAACAAGCTAAACTCAATTAAAGAAGGACTAGTAGACTTACAAGAGTCCTATGCACTAGATATGATCAGTTGGACCTGCTTGAGATCTCCAGAATTGATCACAAATGCAGATTAATGTGTGAAGAACAATGTTGCACATAATGTCCTTATATAGCACCTTAATCACCACAATTCTTTGACACTTGGGGTCTACAACCCACCACAACTGATCAACACTTGTTCCCTAGTGCTTAGGGGTGCCTAGGGGTCGTTCACAAGTGAGAAATACCGGCCTTATTAGTTAAAATCGCGTTTAACAGGCTGTTACCTGTTTTTCTGCATCTGACGTCGCCACGCGGGCCGCCTAGCCTGCGAAATCAGATTTTTGATTTTTCTTTGTTTTCCAAGTTGACCTTTGGCTTCACGAAGGGGAAACTAGGGTTATTTCTTGCATTTTGACCCCCTTATATTTACCCACAAGGGCTTTAGGACTTATACCCACTTTGCCAAGTCCCTGAACACTTCCGGTTAACCCGAAAAGCCTTAACTTTCAACGTTAACACTTTAACCCCTCGCACACGAATTTGATCATAACTTTCTCATACGATAACGAAACTTTATGAAATTTTAATCGTGCATTCTAGTGAGCATAATTTATATTTACAAAGCTTCGGGTTTGTCAAAAGGTCACTCAGAGGTATATCTTTAACATGTTGACACATTTAACCCCTGTAGTTTGTAATCTCTCACTTTTAGCTTCGTATGATCCATGATTTATTCGTTTGATGTTATGAACATCATGTAGGGTTATTATGAAGTATATTTATTCACTGTTGACACTTAGAATCCGTAAAATCTCATACTTTCCATGTTTGTCAACTTTAGTCATTTTATAACATTCTTTCACACATTCAAACTTTATGACACGTGTCAACACATTATAGGACGTGAATTTTCGAGGTGTTACATCCTCACCCCCTTAAAATAAATCTCGACCCGAGATTTACTAAAATAAGTAAGGGTACTTTTCTTTCGTCGTGGATTCAACCTCCCACGTGAATTCGGGACCACTACGGGCATCCCATTTGACCTTAACAATAGGTACATGCTTCCTTCGAAGCTTCTTAACCCGTCGATCCTCAATCGACAAGGGTTTTTCCACAAACTTCAAGCTCTCATCTATATGCACATCTGTATGCGGTATAACCAGTGATTCATCAGCGAAGCACTTCTTCAGATTGCAGATGTGGAACACATTGTGAATTCCACTGAGCTCTTCAAGTAAGTTTAACTTATAGGCAACTGACCCGACTCGTTCGATAACCTCGAAAGGTCCTATGTATCTCGGACTTAGCTTGCCTTTCTTACCAAACCGCATCACCCCCTTCCAGGGTGACACCTTAAGTAGGACTTTGTCACCTACTTCGAAGTGAAAATCCTTACGCTTAGGATCAGCGTAACTCTTCTGCCTATCCCGGGCAGCTTTGAGTCGGTCACGAATCTGGACTATCTTGTCCGTCGTTCGAACACGATCTCTGGTCCTGATAACTGGACATCTCCAACTTCCGCCCAACAAACTGACGTTCTACACTTTCTACCGTATAATGCCTGAAAAGGCGCAACCTTATTGCTGGTATGGTAGCTATTGTTGTAGGAGAATTCGATTAATGGTAGGTTCTTATCCCAACTACCACCTAAATCGATCGCACATGCACGTAGCATGTCTTCCAACGTTTGAATAGTACGCTCACTCTGACCGTCTGTCTGAGGATGGTAAGCCGTACTAAAGTTCAAACGTGTGCCCAAAAATTGTTGGAAACTCTTCCAAAAATGTGTCGTGTACCTAGTATCTCTGTCAGAGATAATAGCTACAGGTATGCCATGTAGGGCTACAATCTTATCCACGTATAACTTGGCTAACATATCGGAGCTATAAGTCTCCTTGATGGGTAGGAAATGTGCGGACTTAGTCAGTCTGTCAACTGTAACTCTTATCGTATCATTTCCTTTCCTTGTCTTGGGTAACTTGGTAATAAAATCCATAGTTACCATTTCCCACTTCCACGTAGGAAGTTCAGGCTGTCGTAGCAAGCCTGGCGGCTTTTGATGCTCGGCTTTGACTTGCGCACATGTCAAGCATTTAGCTACATGGGTGGCTACAGACTTGTTCAAGCCTATCCACCAATAATTTGCCCTTAGATCCTGGGTAGCTGATGGCAAATTCTTAATCGTTGCCTAATTAGGGTTGCGGCATTTAATACGTAAGTAATATGAACCGTCTTTCTTATTTAACAATATAAAACCCTCAGAAGATTGAGTCAGGCTATATGTGCCTATATCTTAAAACTTACTAAATCAGGGTTTCGATTTTTCCATATTCGATATCGATTTTTCCATATTCGATATCGATTTTTCCATATTCGATATGGAGTAAAAAAACGGTTTGGTATGTGGTATTTAAGTGTAAAAAATTGTTGTTTAAAATGATTACTGTTCACACCGAATTTTTATAATATTCAAAGCTTGAATCGCGCCATCGGGGACATAGTTGATGGAGAATACCTAAAGAAATTTGGTAACGACGGTTTCATAAATTGTGTGGGCCGGGTCAAGAGCTTTAAGGTTAAACTGGCCCAAACTATAGCCCAAATTTTATGATTCGTTGATATTTAATATTAATGGGCTTTCGGGTATTTGTTGGATCAGGCATAGTGTTTTAGTAAGTGATTATGATTTGAACTCACATTAATTTGTACTCAACGTCTTAACCCATTGACAAGTCTTAAATCATATGGTCACTTCGAGCTCATCGTATTCAACTCGAATCAACTCATAACTCATTTACCGTCACGATTTTTTTTTCTAAATCTTTTATGTTTCAATTTTTACAAACCTTGAATGACAAATTGAGAGCAAATTTAAATTATATAAATAGAAGAGTTAAAATTTACCAACGTATAAGGGAAAATCAGAGTGGACTTTGAATATGTTGTCTAATTCATTGACTTATAACATTTTTTAACCTTTTTTTTTTGGGATGAATTATGCGAAAAATCTAAATTCTTCATGTATTTTATATTTTTTTTACATATTTGTTGCGAATTAAGTAATTCGTTATGTCGCGGGTCTAATGATGTTAATTTGTACGTCAAGGAATTTTTTTTTATAATTTATATACTTTGATACAATTGTTGCGATCTTGATAAGGTTCGTTTCCAATCTTTAATAAGGTGTTATTGTCGGTATTGAACACCTTATTTTTTTATTTTTAAAAATTGGAAACGAACCTTCTCAAGAATTTGATTAACATGAATGTTAAAGAAGGGTTAATAAATAGTACATCCTTGTAAAATTCGCAACAGTTGTATCAAAGTATATATAAATTATAAAACAAATTCTTTGATGTACAAATTATATTCTTATTCGGTTCGGTTCGAAAAAAAAATGATATTTTATATAGTTTTAAGAACATATTATAAGTCGTTTTGTGATGTCGTTAAAACTTAAAATTTTACATGAAATTCTTAAACCTCTTATACTTTCTATCGACTCTTTCGGTGAGTTGACATATAAAAGTATAGTTTTACAATCAAATAATTATAAAATAAAGTTTTACAATTAAATATGAGATTACCAACACATATGTTATTTTGAACACCTTGACTATAAACAATAGAAGAATTCTAAAGTTAACAAATGCTAGTATATTATAAGTAGAATTACTCAAAGCTAGTAACAATCATACCCAACAACAAATAGATATAATAACATCATATTTATATAATATCCCCTCAATGCAAGTATAACAAATCCTTTGTTGCAACCAAACCACTTCTAAATCATCCCATAGTGTGTACTCACTTAGATGACCAACATTCATCGTTTAACATCTAGTTCGATCTTCCCAACGAACTTATTGTCGACGATTCTTCTGTTTTAGAAGCAGATCACGAAGATCAGCCGCATCAACCTGGTTTGTTTGGCCCTCGGGTTTATAGTAGCCAGTTACCGGATCTGGAACCCATGGATTTGATACGTTCGATTCCTCACCTCCTTTCTTCATCATTGCAACTCCGCTCGCCCTCAAGCTTCCAGACACATTTCCGGTTGATATCACCGCATATCCACGCCTATAATTCCACAAATTAAATCAACTATGAAACTACATATCTAACATAGAGTTAAAGATCAAATACTAATAATTCGAGTAACCCAAAGTTTCAACATAATTATCAAACAATCTATCTCTAGATAATTCACTGAGAAAAGATATAGGATGTTAATTAGTTTATGGAATCATAAAAATTAGACTACTAACTAGATAATCAAACATACTAACAAACATAGTTGTCAATAGCGAGCGTAGCGATCGCTATAGCGCGCTATGTAGCGTATGGGTTATAAGCTCGCTGTGTTGTAGCGATAGATAGCGATAACAACGACAATTTATTTTATTTTTTTGTTTTCTTTAATATAAATAGCAATTAAATATAGCTATAAAATAGCTAGATTTTAGGTTTTTGTTAAATATACATGTAAAATAGTATATGTTCCAGGGTATTTTGATATAATATACATTTAATTTTTTTTCTAGTGTATTGCTATTTATAAAATAGTCAGCCCCTATCTATCGCTATTTGTTGTTATTCGCTATTAACAACTATGATAACAAAGCGTATGATTGATCTTTATAAATTTAATGAGAAAAAAAAAAACAGAGGATCAAAAGTAATAAACAAATTGAAGTAAATTACCGGCAAACAAGGGAGATTTGATCAGCAACGAACGATGAAACAAGCTTAGCGTTCGTGATAGATCGCGCCATAGGATATGAGATTGAAGCTGAAGAATATTCGAGAACGAAACTCTAACAGGGTAATTTAGAGTTTGTGTTCTCGAATAAATTTTTTTATGAGTTTAATATGAGAAAATGTTTGGTATTTATAGATGAAGGGTTGTGCGCGTGAAGGTACTAGGAAATGAGGGAAGTTGATGAGCTGGCACTGAAAGAGTGAAGTGGTCAATGAGAAATTGACACGTGGACTTGTTCACTGTTTTGATGTAGAGTCGTCTTGCTTTTTGCTATTGAATCTTGTCATGACTTTTCACAACGTGTAAAATACAAGATTTTTATATTATTTTATTTATTATCAATATTAATATTTTAAGCAGTTTGGCTGCTATGCTGGCATATAGGAATAGGACTTGCGGTTTAATCAATAATTAAAAAAACCCAAGTGATGTATAAACTTGTGAGTGGTTTACTGGTTCACTGGTCTAACCGATTGATGTGGTTTCAAAAACGGGTTGGTCAGAGCCTATGAAAAGAACCCAACTCATTGTAGCCACGTACACTGCTATCAACAACGTCCTATGGATAAGGCTTTCCACTAGTGGAAATCCATCCTTCGACATTATTCACCGTCCGACATCTCACATACTCCTCATTAGAGAGGCTCTTATATGTTTTAGCTTTTATGTTACTTGTATTTTTTTTTTATTTTTTTTTAACCTGTGATGTTTTTTTTTTTTTTTTTTTTTTAATATTGTACTTCGATATTTCATTAAAACCCCAAGTAACAAATTACAAACAAGTGGTAGGTAAACGGGCAACAAGCTGCGCCGCAGCCCCCTTTTGAATTGCAAAACCAATCCTACTAAAGACGAAACGACCCTTAGAGTTCGAGAGATTACTGTTCACAACCCGTTGGACCCTGTTTAGGAATTCCACGGCCTCTGGGGCTAGGGAACCAAACGTATCAAAAGCGAATGGGATAAACACATGTTGATTTTCTAAACAAGCCTTCTCGTGTTTAGCGACCTTGCTTGATTCCGCCTTCAACGCGGCCTGGCCAGCAACAAACCCATTATCCCTAAGCCCAACAAGAGGGGATACTCCTGTAAGGTCCACACAAGCGTGTTTCCCCCTGGCCCACCCAAACACAAGAATATCAGCTGGCCGAAGAGTAGACCTCCCATCGAGCGGATCCGTCAGAAAGTTCACCGGAGCCTCTTTTTTTGCCGAAATCCCCGCCCGCTTTAGAACATCAAACAGAATATCCCTTACCAAATCATGCCTGTATTTAAATCCAGGCAACTCCCTACAATGAACCGCATGCTCGCCAAAAGTATCTAAACATACCCTGCGGCAAACTGGGCATGGCTCATCAACCGGAAACAGAGGGATCATTAGCCGGTACTTAAGAATTACCCGGTATTCCACTGCCGACATGTGTTGGCCAAGTCCTTCAATGGGGATGACTGTCAGGAAATCCTGAGCATGAGGAGCCCGGAGACAATCGAACACGGCTTTCTGACGAGGGGATAGACTGAACTTCTCTCCCAAACTCTGGACGGTTCTACTAAATAGGGCACTCGCCAAAGCATTCTGGGCTTTAGGGGGGCGGTGTCCTTATTAGAGAAACCGCCAAGATCGAAATCCGGAAGGGACTTGCGCATGCAATCCAACGCACACACATAATCAGAATCTAACCCGACAATACCACAGTCCCGAAGAATGTGGTCCTGCAAACTCCAAGATTGCGCCCTCGAGGCCACAAAAGCATACGTAGATACATCCTCAGCCGAACATAAACCCAAACCCCCAAAACGGGTCGGAAGGGATGCTAGCCTCCATTGAAGATCCCCAAAAAACGGACCCCCGCAAACCACAATATCTTCTATAGCTCTCCAAAGGCCTTTGTCAAAAACCGAAACAGCCTCCCCAACAAACGTGGGTTGGCACGTTCTGAGGCCGAACAACAACTTAGCAACACCCATGCAAGAACGCAGCAAGAGAAGCTCGCATTGAGGGTCCCGCACTTGTATTAAATAAGTTAGAAAAATTTATTTAAAAAAAAAGATCTAAAAAGTAGAATATTAATAGCTTCATTTAAAGTTTTTATCCCCTTGCCAAATTGCTAGTAGTGAGACATGCCATGTTGGTTCGGGTTCCACTAGGACTGTTTAAGTACGTCCATCATACATTAATTGACCCAGAATGATGCATGTATGTATGTATCTGTATCAATGGCGGCTGATATTCATATTATTGACTAAATAAATAGGGGTGTCTTATTCCCACATACCCTATATCTTATTTTCACATCCCCTATTGTATACGGGCCGTATACAATTATACGGCTCGTATAGAATGTTTTTTAATAGGAAAATGCGCAGAGAATGTTTTTTTTTTGTTTTATTATATACGGCCCGTATACAGTTATACGAGTCGTATACATGTGTATACGATTTGTAAAACGTATACGGCTCAATTGATTTATTTTTGTGGGTTTTTGATGTTAGCACATGTATACGGGCCGTATAACTATATACGGGCCATATATATTTGCGTTTTTTCAAGTATCACGTTTTATTCCCGTAAAAACACAATCATTCTAGGGTTTCTAAACTCTTCATCACCTTTAACAATGTCGATAAACGTTGATCGGAACATGCCGCTTAAATCGGAGCACAGGTAGAGTAACGTTACCGATCAGTCCGTTGATGAAAACCTTAGCGATCGCAGAGATCTTCGTGTTGGTTATTTATCGATTCCGAGTAACTAGCAGAAGAACCTGCCACAAACAAGTTCTCCACAGTTTGTTATTCAGATCTCTGTTCGGTCATCTTTCCAAACTACAACACACGATACATTTAATAAGCTGTCATAGTTGTCAAATTCGATTTCAACAAATCTTTTCATTTTCCTTCAATTTCTAAAACATTCTCTGTTACATGAAGACGTGTCGGGTTCTTCTACTAGTAGTATTTTACTGAAGTATTGAAGATTGAGGCGGGCATTGTTTAAATCTGAATATAACTAGATGTTACGTGTATCAGCGTTGTTTATCACCATGTGTGAGCACTGGAAACTGTCACACCCCGATTTCCACGTGTCACCGGTGGGCCTGGTGGGGAGTATCGTGACGTCATGGTTGGCAATATAATAGTCAAACAACACAATATTATTAAGCACAGCGGAAGCAATTTGAAAATATAATACAACCGAATTTATTATTGTAATATCAATTGTCACAATATTCGGAAGTTTATCCACAGAAGGATCGAACATAAAATGGAAACAATAGTTCAACAGACTATTAGGCATCTTAAGCTTGCGAGACTTCTATTGATGCTAAGGAGAAATATCCAGCCAATTTCGTATAGTACCTGCATTTTGCCTTTTTGGAAAATACGTCAGTTTACACTGGTAAATACATTCAACTGACTCATTTTGGAAAAAGAGTTTGAAAAGTGATTTGAGTGCAAACGGCACAAAATATCTTGACACATTGATTAAAATGCACAGAGGCAAAATTAATCTTTTTAACTTGGGAGAATTATTTAATATTATAATCTTGTGTACGAATTACATGTTACTTATGCGTTCAGTAGCCCGGATCTAGTCCGGGTTAAAGATCAATAGACACACCACAATTATTGAGTTATACACTGACAGGTGTACGCCTACACCCCGTGCTCAGGTCGTGGCCATCTCGTAAGATGATGCCAAGGATATCCGGGACATGGTCATTAGCCCCAAAGGCTGTAAAGTAAACAAGACTGTTTAAACGAGCCGATCAAATTATTCAACTACCCACTAAGCGTGGAGATTTGATGCCCGATCAAGCGGTATGCTATATACCGTAACCCAAGCCCGTATAGGGAAAATAAGTTAAAAGTATTTACCTGAGCTAAATATAAATTCAATCCCAGCCGTATATCAAATCAGCAAGTACAGATAGCTTTTACTGGGCTCCTAATCTGGAACGAAGGTTTTTAATAACCTATTAGAATCCTAACGGGTCTTTAATTAAGCTTAAGCTTAGACCGGCTAGTTTTCAGGATACGGTTCGTACGCACGATTAAGCGAAGACCGGATAGAATGTGATTCAGACCCGACAAGTTTGGAGACTTGTTTAATATGGGTTTATTATTCACATTCTGGATTTTGAGATAAAACCGATAAGGTTTGACCCGTGTCGGCTAATTTATGTAAACTTGTTACATAAACCGAACCGAACGCGTAACATGCGTAACGGGTATCCGCAAGAGCCATATACAGGTTTCCTAAGTTAATATGCTCCAAATATGTTGTGACATCAGTAGGATGTCTTTCGTTATGCCCCGAACTAATTTAAACACAAACTATGCCCCGTAGGGGTAGTTTGGTCATTTTAAAGGTTGAAAAAGAGTTTAAATGTTTAACTGAGTTACAGATCTGATGTAAACAGCAAACATACTCAATTTGATAAGTTATATCAGTAGGCTTAAGCATATATGTGAAATTTATCACTTATAACCAAACTATGCACCGAAGGGGCATTTTGGTAATTTCACATAAGCTGAAAAGCTCAAAACTGAAGTCTGAGTTTATCAACCTTTGCTTACTGTTAAAATATCATAATTTGCCTCATATATCAGTAGGTATCAACCCGGTTATGCTCAATATGATTTTAAAACATACTATGCGTTAAAAACGCTAAATAAGGCGATTAAAGGCCATTTCCGGGTTTGATACTTAAATCTGATATTTTTATATTTCCAGAAGGCTTAAAATAAATTATTTATCATATGTGATCAGTAGCAAAAGGTTTGGAGTCGTTTTGATAAGTAAAACTCATTTTATGGCCCGTAAGGGCAAAACCGACAATTACCGGATTAAGCCTACGACTACTAGTTATGCTCAGCCTAAAATTAATTAAAAATCTTTAAAAATCCCAAAATAATATATTATATCAGTGGGTATTAAGTTTGATACCAAAAAGTAGGCTTAACTAGGCTGTACGCTAATTACGCCATTTTATTAACATAAAGCATTAGATTTGCGATATTGAGCATAACTCTTAATCTATAAGTCAAACTGATGTCAAACTCTGCATACAAGTTTATATATCAGTAACTAAGGTTTCTACACTTTTACATTTTCATAAATCACGTTTTAAGGTAATAAGGGCATAACGGTCAACATATGAGCAATTAACGGAAATCTGCATATTAATTGGATAACTAGTGAACCAAGGTGTATAATCACAGAGGGTTGTTCTAACATGTAACCTAATCCAATTTAAGCTCTGAGGCATTTCTAAAACATACCTAAACGGGTCAGAACTGAAAGTCAAAGTGAAAGTCAAACTATGTGACTTTCGGTTCCGAACCGGGTCAAAACAGGAAATAGTCGGGTTGAACATGTTCGGACATGTTCTTACACTTATTACTAAGTTATAACAATGATCAAACAGGTTATATATGTTCTAGATAGCTAATTATGCATAAATGACATTTTAAGCATCCTGTTGACTTTTTACTTAAAAGTTTGACCCGACTTTTGACCTGGTTAGAGTGGTGATCAGGGGAAACCCTTTTGAGGTTTTATTACCCACATAAATACCAACTCATAACTACTTTTAATTCGAGATATAACTGAGCCATTATAGACTAATCTCGAAGTCAAACCGTAATTACGACGGTTTGACTTTTAGCTAATTAAACAAGCTAAACTCAATTAAAGAAGGACTAGTAGACTTACAAGAGTCCTATGCACTAGATATGATCAGTTGGACCTGCTTGAGATCTCCAGAATTGATCACAAATGCAGATTAATGTGTGAAGAACAATGTTGCACATAATGTCCTTATATAGCACCTTAATCACCACAATTCTTTGACACTTGGGGTCTACAACCCACCACAACTGATCAACACTTGTTCCCTAGTGCTTAGGGGTGCCTAGGGGTCGTTCACAAGTGAGAAATACCGGCCTTATTGGTTAAAATCGCGTTTAACAGGCTGTTACCTGTTTTTCTGCATCTGACGTCGCCACGCGGGCCGCCTCCCACTTTGACAATTCTCACACGGGCCGCCTAGCCTGCGAAATCAGATTTTTGATTTTTCTTTGTTTTCCAAGTTGACCTTTGGCTTCACGAAGGGGCAACTAGGGTTATTTCTTGCCTTTTGACCCCCTTATATTTACCCACAAGGGCTTTAGGACTTATACCCACTTTGCCAAGTCCCTGAACACTTCCGGTTAACCCGAAAAGCCTTAACTTTCAACGTTAACACTTTAACCCCTCGCACACGAATTTGATCATAACTTTCTCATACGATAACGAAACTTTATGAAATTTTAATCGTGCATTCTAGTGAGCATAATTTATATTTACAAAGCTTCGGGTTTGTCAAAAGGTCACTCAGAGGTATATCTTTAACATGTTGACACATTTAACCCCTGTAGTTTGTAATCTCTCACTTTTAGCTTCGTATGATCCATGATTTATTCGTTTGATGTTATGAACATCATGTAGGGTTATTATGAAGTATATTTATTCACTGTTGACACTTAGAATCCGTAAAATCTCATACTTTCCATGTTTGTCAACTTTAGTCCTTTTATAACATTCTTTCACACGTTCAAACTTTATGACACGTGTCAACACATTATAGGACGTGAATTTTCGAGGTGTTACAGAAACCCGACAAACAGTCTTGACAACTGTGACATTTTATCTATCTATGTGTGTCACATCCATCCTGTTATTGCAATCGATATGATTAATTTTTTCAGATTTTTTTCTAATTAGCGTTGTTAACTACCAAAAGAATGCATACACAAATAGTTCTAGTGGACGAAGCAAAGAGACCGTTGTGTATCTGAATCAGGTTCTCAAACAAACACTAACAAAGATGGGTTGGTGAAAAATACCGGAGCTGTTATCTCGGTTGTTCAGTACTCTCCTATATCAACTTGAACGGTTGATGGTTACAAGGATCGTTCTAATAGATTAAAGAGAATAAACCATTTTTTACCAATTTTCACTCCAGTAGTTGAAACTTGAGCGCAATAATCAATTCAAAACCCTCACCCTCAAAAATCAACCAGAAACCAAAGGAAAAAAGGGCTGATAATGGCTGATGGTTCTTCGTTGAGGAAACCAAACGTAGACGGAGATGATAGGCCTGGTAACCGGAAGAGAAATCAATTGTATTTTTTTAGTTGATTCTTTTGTTAAGTTTCTGAACCAACCGAAATCCACAAATTCCAACAGTTTCTTCATAGATTTCGTCCGGTTTCCAAACTCTTTCACACAAAGTTAATATTCATTGTGGTGGATGCAAGCATAAAGTTAGAAAAATACTCAAGTTGAACGGACGATATGTATCAACAAATTGTGAGTGGGAATATGGCTATGAAGAATAGTATGGATAAACAATCACCGGTACGGGTTTTTCTGCTAGTTATTCGGAATGTTTCGAATCATCACAGAAGACGTGTCGGGTTCTACTGCTAGTAGTATGAGTCTGAGTCCATTGTGGTTCGTGAATGTTTCGAATCATCACGACAAGGATCGTTCTAATAGATTAAAGAGAATAACCCCTTTTTTACCATTTTTCACCCATAGTATACGAGCCGTATAATAATATACGGCCCGTATACAACCATCGTATACATTGTATACGATCGGTAAAAATATTTTTTACCAATGGTATATTGCCGTATAAACCGTATACGACTCGTATACATATGGTAAAAAATGGTAAAAACCTCTTTAATCTATTAGAACGATCCAATAAACGAAGAACAAAGCCTATTTTCAAAACGCAGGTTCATACAGTGCTGTAATAGGTTGTGGTTCAGTTTGTTACCGTATACTGTTACTGTTGTTGAGGAAACCAAACGTAGACGGAGATGATAGGCCTGGTAACCGCAAGAGAAATCAATTGTCTCAAACACTACTAAACATCTGCTTTCTGAATCTGAATCAGAATGTTAACTTTTTAGTTGCTTATCTTGTTAAGTTGTGTATTGACGAAGCTGACAAACACATTGGTATTTTCTCAAAATGTGCAAACTTGAAGAATCTCACATTAAAGGAGTTTGCAACAACGGGATCAGATGGTTTGAGTATCTTTCATCTTCGTTTGGCTAATCTCACACTTGAAAATGACAACATTGGTATTTTCACAAAATGTACAAACTTGAAAATGACAACTTGCGAGATCTGACCCAACCGAAATCCACAATTATTTTACTCATAAACCCTTGAATCCCAACGCTTCATTTGTAACCGTAAGGATGATGCAGATTTGTACGTAAAGATCTCTACACAAACTCTTCTACATCTTTTAACCAGTTGTCCATCACTTAAGACCTTGAAAGATTTGTTGAAATCGAAGCATTCACGAACCACAATGGACTCAGACTCATGTTCAAGTAAGTGTCTAAAAATCTAAAAATTCAGGTTTACCTTGTAAATTTCTCAAAACAAACTCTCGTTTCTTCATCTTCATCTTCAAGAACAATGATGAACAGATGATGTCAGATAATACTTCATTTGTTGAGAAACCATTATCTTGTGATACATGAACGTTGTATTCTTGTCTTTCAGAAGAGTTTGTATTGAACCAAGAATACTACAAACATTCTATACCTTGCAACGTATACAGGTGCAAGAGAACGACGAGTTATTTTCAGTTATTTCTGTTGATTCACAAATTTCATTGTTTAAACCAGAATCAGGTTCTCAATACAAGGATCGTTCTAATAGATTAAAGAGAATAAACCATTTTTTTACCATTTTTTACCATAGTATACGAGCCGTATCAGAATATACGGCCCGTATACAATCATCGTATACATTGTATACGATCGGTAAATTTGTTTTTTACCGAGAGTATACGGCCGTATAAACGGTATACGGCCCGTATACATATGGTAAAAAATGGTAAAAAAATTTCTTTCTTTCCTTTTTTTAGTTGCTTCTCTTGTTAAGTTTCTGAACCAACCGAAATCCACAAATTCCAACAGTTTCTACGTGGATTCCGTCCGGTTTCCAAACTCGGTCATTCCTTGTGATACATGAACGTTGTATTCTTGTCTTTCAGAAGAGTGCTGTAATAGAGAAATCATCCTATGTCTTTTATCAACCGAAGAGGCAGCAAGGACAGACAATACTTCATTTGTCGAGAAACCATACTGTCAAGAAACTAACATCTTTTAATACTTCATTGCGTATGTGCTTGTGCTGTAGAAACCGGTGATGAATTTGTGTATCTAAATCAGGTTCTCTTCTTTAGATCGGTCATTCCTTGTGATACATGAACGTTGTATTCTTGTCTTTCAAGACAAGGATCGTTGGAAGGATTGTAGTAGCAGGACATTGGTACCACTGTGAAAATTGCATCAGGAGGGGAGAGAGTCTGATACAATAAGGATGTTGGGAATTAAACGCATGTACGTGACAAAATAAGGATGTTCGCATAAACATATAGTCGTTTCATAACCTCCTCCTATAAATCAACCAAAACTGACAAAGTGCCTGTATTAAAAGTCATCCTATGTCTTTTACCAACCGAAGAGGCAGCAGAAGACGTGTCGGGTTCTTCCAACATTCACGAACCACAATGGACTCAGACTCATACTACTCACCCTCCCCTGAGGAAAAGTTTTCCCGACGACTCAACAAAATCCTGATAGAGAAAAAACATCAACAACCATTTTTTCTTTTCCTTCAATTTCGAGAACATTCTCCCTGTATATGTGCTTGTGCTGTAGAAATCGGTGATGAATTTGTATACACAACTGAACATTAATTGATATTGTTTTAGACAACAACAGATAATGAACGGATTGTTGGTGGATAACGCAAACAAGTTCTCCACAGTTTGTTATTCAGATCTCTATTCGGTCATTTTTCCAAACTACAACACACGATAAGTTTAAACTTTTATAGTGTGTGATTTGACCAGGAAATGATTGGAGGTGAAGGTTCAGTGCACGAAAAGTTTCTTACGAAATGTACGTGACGAAACAAATATGTTGGGAATTAAACGCATGTCCGTAATCCCGCGTTGATAGCTTCCGTTTTATTCAGACTCCTTACAACTCTCATCAAATGCCTCACCCTTCCTTTTATTCTATAAATATTAAATAAAGAATAACACCATGCCCGTAATCCCGCGTTGATAGCTTCCGTTTTATTACAGTCATACGACACGTTTTCTTGTTCTTCAATTTTTGTTACTTGTTAATGTTTTATTTTTTTTCTACTTTTAGAAAGTTTTGAGCACCTCACCACTCTAAAATATTTGAAAAATCAAAATTTCGTTCCATACGGGCCGTATATTAGTATACGGCCCGTATACACGTTCGTATACATTGTATACGACCAGGCAAACTTATTTACACATGGTGTATACGTGCCGTATACTGTTATACGCCCGTATAGAATAAAAACAACTGACAAAGTCTGCCCGTATAGAATAAAAACAACTGACAAAGTCTGCTGGCACAGACTTTGTCAAGTTGTTTTTATTCTATACGGGCCGTATAATAGTATACGGCCCGTATACACCATGTGTAAATAAGTTTTTCCATGTGTTAATATTAGGACCCAATAAATATCGTGTGTGTGGGTCAATCGTTTTTTTTTTTTTTTTTTTTATCAAAGGTAGTTTATTATAACTAGAATTTCTCTTTCACGGCAGAGAATTTTCGTACGAATAAAATGATATGAAGCTGCAATATATAAATGTAAAAAAAAAAAAAAAAAACTTAATTATCATAAGAAAAAATTGGTGGCGTGTAGTGACCCAAATGAATGAACGGAAATAAACGGTATAAGAAATAAAAGTGTAAAAGTTAATATGAAGAACCTAGAAACCTAATAAATTGATACTTTTCATTTTTAACCAGTGTACACCAATAATAATGATCACACAAAAAATCATACTATATCAATTTAAGAATAAAAGTATATTATTGTTTTATGACATTTATTAATATAGTACACATAGCAAACATGTTAGGATAATATCAAAGGGGAACATAAAAGTATAAACAAAATTATGGCTAAAAAAAAAAAAGTTCCTGTAGCTAATATAATTTGATGTTCTTTAATGTATATTATAATAACTAAACTAATATCATTATAAGTGTAAGTTATGGTGTAACGAATTTATTTTAATCGAAGCATCACAATTGTATTATGTGGTTTTCCCCGTCCATAACATATTACTAGTTCCAAAACGAACTAGTCAAGCCTCAATGAAACTCGATACTTAAACATAATGTTTAAAAGGAAGCAGAATTCGAGCACGACTTCTATTAAACTAAACAAGTATAATCGAGCTTGTTCGTTTAAAAAAGGCTCAAATTTATCCTTTTAGTTTGTTTATTTGTTGACTTATAAAATATGTTGTTATTTTGAACACTTTGACTATAAACAATAGAAGAATTCTAAAGTTAACAAATACTAGTATATTATGAGTAGAATTACTCAAAGCTAGTAACAATCATACACAACAACAAATAGATATAATAACATCATATAATATCTCCTCAATGCAAACATAACAAATCCTTTGTTGCAACCAAACCACTTCTAAATCATCCCATAGTGTGTAGTCACTTAGATGACCAACAGTCATCATTTAACATCTAGTTCGATCTTCCCAACAAACTTATTGTCGACAATTCTTCTGTTTTAGAAGCAGATCACGAAGATCAGCCGCATCAACCTGGTTTGTTTGGCCCTCGGGTTTATAATAGCCAGTTACCGGATCTGGAACCCATGGATTTGATACGTTCGATTCCTCACCTCCTTTCTTCATCATTGCAACTCCGCTCGCCCTCAAGCTTCCAGACACATTTCCGGTTGATATCACCGCATATCCACGCCTATAATTCCACAAATTAAATCAACTATGAAACTACA
Organism: Helianthus tuberosus; assembly: GCA_030545235.1. Taxonomy (NCBI): domain Eukaryota; kingdom Viridiplantae; phylum Streptophyta; class Magnoliopsida; order Asterales; family Asteraceae; genus Helianthus; species Helianthus tuberosus. The sequence goes on from CM060438.1 coordinate 9,113,097, forward strand.
TATCTAACATAGAGTTAAAGATCAAATACTAATAATTCGAGTAACCCAAAGTTTCAACATAATTATCAAACAATCTATCTCTAGATAATTCACTGAGAAAAGACTGAGGATGTTAATTAGTTTATGGAATCATAAAAATTAGACTACTAACTAGATAATCAAACATAATAACAAACATAATTGTCAACAGCGAGCGTAGTGATCGCTATAGCGCGCTATGTAGCGTACGGGTCTAGGCTCGCTATTAGGGTTGTAGCGATAGATAGCGATATCAACGACAATTTATTTTATTTTTTTGTTTTTTTAATATAAATAGCAATTAATTATAGCTATAAAATAGCTAGATTTTAGGTTTTGGTTAAATATACATGTAAAATAGTATATATTCCAGGGTATTTTGATATAATATGGACATTTAATTTTTTTTAGTGTTGTCTATCGTTATTTGTTGTTATTCGCTATTAACAACTATGATAACAAAAAGATATAATTGATCTCTATAAATTCAATGAGAAAAAACTGAGGGTCAAAAGTTATAAACAAATTGAAGTAAATTACCGGCAAACAACGGAGATTTGATCAGCAACGAACGATGAAACGAGCTTAGCGTTCGTGATAGATCGCGCCATAGGATATGAGATTGAAGCTGAAGAATATTCAAGAACGAAACTCTAACAGGGTAATTTAGAGTTTGTGTTCTCGAATAAATTTGTTTTAAGTTTAATATGAGAAAATTTTGTGTTCTCGAATAAATTTGTTTTATGAGTTTAATATGAGAAAATGTTTGGTATTAATAGATGAAGGGGTGGGCGCGTGAAGGTACTAGGAAATGAGGGAAGGTGATGAGCTGGCACTGAACGAGTGAAGTGGTCAATGAGAAAGTGACACGTGGATCTGTTCATTGTTTGGATGTAGAGTCGTCATCCTTTTTGCTAATGACTCTTGTCTTGTCATGACTTTTCACAACGTGTAAAATACAAGATTTTTATATTATTTTATTTATTATCAATATTAATATTTTAAAGTAGTTTGGCTTCTATGCTGGCATATAGGAATACGACTTGCGGTTTAATCAATAATTTTAAAAACCGAACTGATATATAAACTTGTGGGTGGTTTACTGGTTCACTGGTCTAACCGATTGATGTTGTTTCAAAAACGGGTTGGTCAGAGCCCATGAAAAGAACCCAACTCATTGTAGCCACGGACACTGCTATCAACAACGTCCTATGGATAAGGCTTTCCAGTGGATTATCCGTTTGGATGTCCGAATCCGAAAGTTCGGATATCCGATTTCGGATATCCGAACTTTCGGATTCGGATATCAATATCCACTATCCGAAATTTTCGGATATCCGAAAAGCGGATAATCCGATGTTGAACACCCCTACTTTCCACTAGTGGAAATCCATTCTTCGACATTATTCGACCTGTCCCACCGTCCGACAGCTCACATACTCCTCGTTAGAGAGGCTCTTATATGTTTTAGGTTTTTATGTTACTTGTATTAAAACCCTGGGCTTATAGCTCAGTGGTTATGGAAATGAGGGAAGACTTCTGACCGAAAGGTCTCGAGTTCGATTCCTGATCCACCCGGGTGATTCCTGATCCACCGGGGTTTTACCGGCTTTGCATTGTCGTGCCCTCGGGCGGGTGCAGGGCCGGGTTTTCTCCGGAACTGGTGGCATGGTGGGCTAGGGGCTTCGTGCGTGCAGGTTGGGCTGCCGCGGGCTACCTTTCGGCCAATGGGTGCCGCGTACGGAGTACCCGGCGATTCTTGTGTTGGACGTTCAAAAAAAAAAAAAAGATTTATTTAAAAAAATCTAAAAAGTACAATATTAATAGCTTCATTTAAAGTTTTTATTATCGCCTTGCCAAATTGCTACTAGTGAGACATGCCATCATACATTAATTGACCCAGAATGATGCATGTATGTATCTGTATCAATGGCGGCTGATATTCATATTATTGACTAAATAAATATCGTGTGTGTGTGGGGCCTGTGGGCCAATGAGGTAGGGGTGGAGTGGTTGGGGAAAGATTTGGTGTTTCTTATGACACGTGTTCGACTCTCACTCTCTCTATTAATTTCTGCTTCATCCAGGTGAAGGGCGAATACTGGTGGCGCCGGTTCGTCTTAGATTAGAGGCGAGGTTTTACCGATTATTCCACTGTTGTGTATTCGGGCGGATGGAGGTCAGGTTTCCGCGCATCTTAGAGAGTCAAGGGGCTGGCTACGGTCGACTAGCCGACCTTGGCCACAGCACTCGGTATCACAATGATTGGGATGTCGTTTCTTAGCGTTAAAAAAATATCGTCTGTGTGGGTCAATTATTTGATACGTGGGTTTGTCCACTTGTGTCTTGCTTCTTCTTAAAAGATGCGTCGCTGCTTCTTCTTCTTCTTCTTTTTATTTTTTTTATTGTTTTTTTTATTTTTTATGAAGGGTAGTTTATTATAACTAGAATTTCTCTTTCACGGCAGAGAATTTTCGTACGAATCAAATGATATGAAGTTGCAATATATAAATGTAACCAAAAAAAAAAACATTAACTATCATAATAAAAAAATGGTGACGTGTAGTGACCCAAATGATAGAACGGAAATAAACGGTATAAAAAATAAAAGTGTAAAAATTAATATGGATAACCTAATAAATTAATACTTTTCATTTTTAACAAGTGTACACCAATAATGATGATCACAGAAAAAATCATACTATATCAATTTAAGAATAAAAGTATATTATTGTTTTATGACATTTATTAATATAGTATGACATTTAAGAATAAAACTTGGTTAACTTTGTACAATATTAACCAAGTTTCAAGAGTGTTCTAATTAGGTCACTTATAATTTTTTTTGTTCCAATTAGGTCATTCAAGTTTCATTTGATGTTTCAATCCTAGATATTTTACCTATGTCATCCATCATATATGGCATTTATTTAAGTTTTTTATTTAAAAAAATTGTTGACATGGCACATAAATGCTAAATGGGTTAGAAAAAAATGCGAAATAGATTTAGAAAATTTTTAAAAAATTGTAGAAAAGGTAAAAAAAATGCGAAAAAATTTAAAAAATGTGATTTTTTTTTCAAAATCTCTAAAAAGTTATCAAATTTTTTATAAAATCGTGAAAAATAGTTAGTTGTCAGTAAATTTTTAATGAAAGAAAGTATTAATTACTCCTACACCAAAATCATTTAAATTATAGTCATAAAAGAAGATAAACAACTAACCATAAATAAATGTCATATAGGACTATGACCTGCTATTCAGGTAAAATATCTAGCATTAGAACACCAAAATAAAGTAGAATGATCTAATTGAAACAATAAATTTTATTAGTGACCTAATTGAAAAATTGCTAAAACTTCATTACTATTCTGTGGCATATTCCCATATAGTATACATAGCAAACATGTTAGTACAATATCAGAGGTAAAATAAAAAAAGTATAAACAAAATTATGGCTAAAAACAAAAAAAAAAAGTTCCTGTAGCTAATATAATATGATGTTCTTTAATATATATTATAATAACTAAATTGATATTATTATAAGTGTAAATTATGGTGTAACGAAATTATTTTAATCAAAGCATCACAATTGTATTATGTGCCACTTTTCCCGGTCCATAACATATTACTAGTTCCAAAATGAACTAGTCAAGCCTCAATGAAACTCGATACTTAAACATAATGTTTAAAAAGAAGCAGAATTCGAGCACGACTTCTATTAAACTAAACAAGTATAATCGAGCTTGTTTGTTTAAAAAGGGCTTAAATTTACCCTTTTAGTTTGTTTATTTAAGGTAAACTATAAATTTTATAGCATGTAAAATTATACCGAAATCGATTACTCTAGACTTTGCATATTGGTTGGTGAGTCGGGTTTTTAGTTTTGGTTTTCTTTGCTAGTTGCCACCCAAAGTAAAATTTGTATTATATTATATAATAAAATATATGTTTATACATACCTAAAATTAAGTAGGATATGATTCATATACCTCGAATGGTTTGGAACTAAAAAGATTCTACCCACACATATTCATATAATATCTTATGGTCGATACGTGTTCACGATTTATGTTCCTAGTTCCATGCTACCTAACCTTACAGATCGACCATAGAATCGTGATTTTTATAAATAATAATTTAATGATTATTTTATAAATTGCATTAGGTTATTTTTGTAGATTAGGTTTGAACCCCCACAAAATGATTTTTCTCATATTTATTGGGCTTCCTCTGGAACTGGTGTATAGACATTATTGCCTAGTGGAGATGAATATGATCGGATGGTTCCGCTGGTGGCAGTGGCGAAGCTTGAGATTTCCGACGGGAGGTCGACAACGTATATACCCAAAAATTTCTATAGAACCGAGGGGTCAAAAACGTATATATACCCAAAAATTTGTATACGAAAACTACATACACTCCACTACTGCGCGAAAAATTCGGGGGGTCGGCCGCCCCCTCCCGCCCTACTTAAGCTGCTCCCTGACTGGTGGCACGATAATATTCTAGTGGTCCATCAGTAATCCAAATTTGTAGTTCAAAAGAATTAAAGAATATTATAATTCATAACATTGATATTTTTTAGATTTAAACTTTTTATTCCCTACCAAATTGTTGGTTGGTAGATGGTATGTTTCTATGTATTGCCGACTAAGTTTGGGTTCCACTTGGATCATGTATTGCATGTGGGTGTGGGTTATATTTTTGAGGTCAATTGTTTTTTTGAGTAAACTGCCATTTTGGTCCATGTGGTTTGGCCAGTTTTGCCACTTTAGTCCAAATCTCAAACTTATTACATCTGGGTCCCTGTGATTTGCATTTTGTTGCCATTTTAGTCCAAAATCCAAAAAACCTATTTTTTTGACTGTTGCAACCTCCTATTTTGTCCTGTAGTGCAGGGCATTTTGGTCCATGTTAATTTATTATAACATTTCAGTAATTAATAACATCTATCTTCAAGAACATCATCAAACTTCATCATCAAAACCCAGAAAATCAAGAACATCATCTTCAAGAAAATCAAGAACCCAGAACAAAACCAGAAACCATCACAAAAACAAAACCGATTTGTAAAAAGAAACGAGGCTCAGATCTGTATCTTCAAGAACATCATCAAACATCATCATCAAAACCCAGAAAATCCATAAAATCAAGAACATCATCTTCAAGAAAATCAAGAACCTAGAACAAAACCAGAAACCATCACAAAAACAAAACCGATTTGTAAAAAGAAACGAGGCTCAGATCTGTATCTTCAAGAACATAATCAAACATCATCATCAAAACCCAGAAAATCCAGAAAATCAAGAACATCATCTTCAAGAAAATCAAAAACCGATTTGTAAAACCGCCATGGCTGCAAACAGAGGTTGCAAGCGCACTTGCCCTCCTCCGATTCTGCCACGCCAAGCTGCGGAAAATCTCAAATGTTGACCCGATTTTGACTCGGATTAGGTGAAATCATCACAGCCTCATGGTGAACAAGCATAACAGAACAAGTAACAACACACACCACGAAAGAACAGTTGTCTCTCTATCTCTCTCTCTCTCTCAATACATATACATGTGTGATATGTATAAAGAAGTTTACCGTTAAAAAAAACACAGAGACATGTATACATATACATATATAACGGAGGGTTGTTGAAGATAATCAAAATCACTGGCGGAAAGAGGCGGCAACCACCCTCAGAAACCCTTGCTCCTCTCTGCCTCATTCTCCGAGTCAAAAGTAAAACAGAGATCCCTAATTTTGCTACACCATCGTAGATCGAACATAGAAGGTTCCAGATCTGCTAAACTTCCGGCGGTTTAGGGTTTCAGTATCGGCTTTGATGGTGACAGCGGTGGTGGCGCTTTAGGGTTTCAGTGGTGGCGGTGGTGGAGTTCACGGTTGTGGTGGTGGTGGAGTTCACGAAGAGAGAGAGAGAGGGAGGAGGTGGCGGTTGTGGTGCTATAGAGAGAGAGAAGAGAGAGAGAGAGTAAACTGCCAGAGAAGAGAGAGAGAGAGTTAACTGCCATTTTGATCATCATCATCCCCAACATCATCATCATCATCCTCAATATATGTTATTGCTAAAAAAAAACTAAAACAAATGAAATTTAAAAAAATGACTAAAATGCCCCTGCACTACAGGACAAAATAGGAGGTTGCAACAGTCAAAAAAATATGGTTTTTGGATTTTGGACTAAAATGGCAACAAAATGCAAACCACAGGGACCCAGATGTAATAAGTTTGAGATTTGGACCAAAGTGGCAAAACTGGCCAAACCACATGGATCAAAATGGCAGTTTACTCTTGTTTTTTAGATGAATTTATCCACTTGTGTAGTTGCGCCGCTTCTTCTTGTAACTAGTAGGGTGCCCGCGCGATGCGGCGGGGACGACACTTTGAATTGCGGCACTCGTTGCTGGTAGTTTTCTTATTTGTATATGATAACATTATTGTGGTGGATATATGTCATAAGTGTTACACATGGGAGCCTAACACCTATAATGTCTTGCAATGTTCGATCAACTGCCTCTATCGAATGACGTTTCGCCATCGATGCCTCATCCCATATAATTAACTTGGAGGATCTAATCAGTTTACTTATAATTCCTAAAATTTTGGGACATAGTTTACTATTTATCTACAAAATATCGTAAATTAGTATTAAATAATTCCTAAAATTTTGGGATATAGTTTACTATCTATCTACTAATATCGTAAATTAGTATTAAATAATTCCTAAAATTTTGGAACATAGTTTATCTTCTATCTACTAAATATCAAAGTTTTGTTATAAAAATTAATAATAAATAAAGTATAGAAAAACTGTTTTAAACATGTAAAGATTCGTTTGTTAATAAAAAATACTAAACAAATGACAAAAAATAAAAGATAAGTTGTTATCGTTATAAAGTAAGTTTATTTTGTTGTTGAAATTATAAAGTTTATAATTTTATTATTTAAAGTCCATAACTTTTTTAAATATCCGTATCATACTCATCCAATAAACTTTAATTTTAAAATTTTCGTTTTTGAAAAAGTAAAATGTAAAAAATAGTAGGTGACTTGTAGGTACGTTTTAAACACCTTTATCTAATGTTAAATTTCATTTTTATAAATATTTAAAAAATCATATTTTTATAAAACAATTTTTATAAAAAAAAAATAGGATGTAAAAGTTTATATCTTTATTAACTTTATCTTTTTATTTAAGAAATACAAATTATTCGAAAAATCTATAATATTATATAATTATTTTTTCATATCTGGTGTCGTCCAACAGTTTTTTTTATAGAAGGCACTAATGGATATATACGAAATCCTCGTGGAACATGACTGTTAAATTGAATAAGTTTAGTGTGCTTTGTAAATACAATCTTGAATTTACTCCAAACCAAGAGGTAGTTTTCATGTTTTGGCCATTCTTAGTAATCGAATTTATCTCTTTGGAAATGATCAAGTACGAACATGTAAATTATATAATACGAACATGATTAAGTACTAAAGTATATTAGTTCAATCAAGATGTAAATTATAAGTGCAATAAAATAACACAAAACATAAACTTCAAATATAAAATAAACTTTATTATTCATGGGATAGTCTAGATCAAACAAAAACAACTGAAAATGAAAAAAACATAAAAACACTTGATATATTTCATCTAATTTCTCTTCTTTTTTGATCTGTTTTTCTTGTTTGTGCTCGAATCAGCAGTATCATCTAATTCATCTTCTTTCTCATTGTCCTCAGAATCATCTAAATTTATAACCTCGACCCATTTCCATTCAGAGAGTCTCTTAGATCTTTTCTTTTGATTCTCATACTTCCGATCCTCTACAAACAAAAATTTAATAAAAAAGTTAAAAAATGATTAAATAAATTTTATAAAAAGAACAAATATTGAATAATTTTTTTTAAAAAGATTAAATAAATTTTAAAATTACCTCTTTACTAAATTGACGTTGAAGATTAGACTTGTATGGACTGAACATTGCACCATAAGAAATAAATTCAACACTATTATCACCATCATCCTACAATAAAACACCAAATAATAACATAACGAACTTGTTAATATGAAAGATTATAAGCGAAAATATTACTTAAAAACTAACAAAAGCTTGTTCGACAACTGGGGTGTTTACATTGGTGTGTTGAATCTGAAAAATCAAATAAGTTAGTATTCACATAAAAGTAAATAAAAGAAAACAATTATTCATTATTGCGATATAACAAAACTTATCATAGAACCGACCTTAGATTTTTTAATATCGCATGCTTGTTTTTTTGCATCAAGTGAATTTAGAACTGGCTCCATATTTTAAATCTGTCTAGCAATAGAAATGTAGAATTGTGAGTGTTTGCTAAGTATTTATAGTAGTCCATTAGGGTTTAGTTTTAGATTGGTTATCCATTTATTTAAGAAGTTTGTTGTGAGTTTTAAGTTTTTAAAATAAGATGCACATGTTTAGTTTGTTGTGGCATGTTTAATAGGAAGTTTGTTGTGAGTTTTATCTATACTATATTAAACATGCCACAACAAACTGACTCTGTACAAGTAAAATTAGGGAATATTTTGGTTTATTAATGCCGTTCAAAACAAAAAACTTGGGTAAAAAACAAATGTTAATGCACGGTAAAAAACAAATGTTGGCTTTAATCAATTGTACATTTACGCATCGGCTATTTGTACTTTATGAACGCACAGCGAAACTAAAAAAGACAACTATCGAAACGTTTAAAAAAATGTGCCGATCGTCATGGTACCTTCGGATTTTTTTAAAACATTACGGGTTGTAAGATATCGCGGGAATACATTAAAGAATTAAAGAGGGGGGGGGGGGAAGAGTAACTAATTACCCATAATTATGTTAAATGTCAAGGATTTAAATGTAATAGATTGAGGGGCTAAAAAATAATTATGGTTTAAAAGACCACTTTACCCTCATTCTAGGGGTTTATTTATAAATAATGGGGGAAGAAGTTCTTAACTTTTGGGAATCCTTCCCTCATGTATTATAATATAGTATAGATATGGGGAACGTGTATGGAAGGTAGCTTATTTATAATTTAAAAAAATATAAACTTTAATATAAAAAGCATAGGTTGTAGCATACTATCATAATACTTATTGAATGCAGGGGCGCAGCTCTTGAGGGGCGGGGGGGGGGGGGTCGCCCGACCCTCCGAACTTTTCGGTTAGTAGTGTTACGTATATGTTTTTCGTATAGAAATTTTTAGGGATATACGTGTTAGACCCCCCGGTTTAAAAAAAAAAAAATTATGTATATACGTGTTAGACCCCCCGGGTTTCTAAAAAAAAAATTATGTATATACGTGTTCCACCCCTCCGGTTTTCTAAAAAATAAATTATATAACCCAAACAAAATACCCCAAATAAAAGAGTGTGTTATTAACTTATTATGTATGTCAGTTATCATAAGCCCAAACATCCCTACCCAAATCAAAAGTAATGGCCCATTTATGAAATTTGACCCAATATGAAACTAATTAACTAAACCCAATATCAAACTCATATGTGCAGAAAAAGAAACAGAAGAAAAAACGCAGGTCTGGGGGGAAACTGGCGACTGGGCTGCTGCTGCTTGTTCGACCGGCTGCTGCTTGTTCGAGACTTCAATTCGATTCAAGATTCCTTGTTCGAGACTTCTTGTTCACTTGTTCAATCATCCTCACAGGTATGTTAATTTTTATGTTTAGATTTGATTTAGGGCTCCAATTTATATGAATTAGGTTGAAATAAGGTGTGAGTTTTAGCCCTAAACTTGTTGAATTTTTATGTTTAGGTTTGATTTAGGGCTTCAATTTATATTAATTTTTATGTTTAGGTTTGATTTAGGGCTCCAATTTATATTAATTTTTATGTTTAGGTTTGATTTAGGGCTCCATGGGGAAGAAGAATAAATGCATAACCTCTTTTTTCAAAAGAAAGAATGAAAATGAAGAACAAGTAGAGGGAATTGTTGATGGAAACAATGAGAACAAACGTCAAAAAGCTTCACCAAGTGAACCGGTTAGTGAAGTGAACAATGAGGCGAATCCAACTAAACCGGGTACCCAACTTCCTCTTCTTTTTAATGTTTTGGTATCTTTATTCAATTGTTTGTTAAACAATGTTTACGTTTTAATGTTTGAGAACGGCTTTTAATTTGATATTAATGTTTGACCCGACCCGAATCACCGACACCCTACCCGACCCGACCCGAATCGAATCACCGTTGCCCGACCGAACATAGAATTTTTTTTTAGGTCTAATGCCTTCCGACCCCTCGAATGTTTTTTTCAAGCTTCGCCACTGATTGAATGGTATAGAGTTAAAATGATTCCACCCACACGTATAATGTTTTATGGGCGACACATGTTCGTGATTTATGTCACAAGTTCCATTTAACCTAACTTTGCACTACCATCCAATTAAACCTTTCTTTCTCTCTCTCTCTCTCTCTCTATATATATATATATATATATATATATCTATATCTATACTATATAATAAAAGAAACTACTTTAGACACTTGTCATCATATTAGGGCATCTTTTATATATAATTATTATTTTAATTTAATCTTTTCTAATTAATTATAGATAACCCGCCTATTAAATATTATTTAGTTTAATATCTTATGGATAATTATTATTTAGTTTAATCTTCTTCTCATTTATAATATTATATAGAGAAAATTACGATTTCGGCCCCTGTGGTTATATCACTTTTACCCTTTTAGCCTAAAAAATATTTTTTAACATCTGAGCCCCTAACGTCTTCTTTTCTAACCCTTTTAGCCCCTAACACTAACCCCATCCATTAAATGTTAGGGGCCAAAAGGGTTAAAAAAAGACGTTAGGGGCCAAAAATGTTAGAAAAAAAGACGTTGGAGGCTTAGATGTTAAAAAAATCGTTTTTTGGGCTAAAATGGTAAAGTGATATAACCACGGGGGCCAAAATCGTAATTTTATTATTTGATGTATAAAATTAGATTTATTCAATTTGAACAATACACAAGGGTTTTTAAGGATATATATATTTTTTTATTATTTAGTATAGAAAATTACATTTATTCAAACCGTGTAATACGCATATTTTTAAAGATGTAATTTTTTTTATTATTTAGTATATAAAATTACATTTATTCCACCCATGTAATAAATGAGGTTTTTTAATTATTTTATTATTTGGTAAACAATATTACATTTATTCAACTCGTGTAATACACGTGGTTTTAAAGATATAACTTTATTATTTGGTATATAAAATTACATTTATTCAACCTGTAGAATATTGTTCTTATACATATAACTTTTTATTATTTAATATATAAAATTATATTTATTCAACTCTTGCAATAAAGAAGGTTTTTAAAGATATATTGTTTTGTTATTTAGTATATAAAATTTATTTATTCAACCCGTGTAATACACGAGGTTATAACCTAGTATATATATATATGTTTTAGAGTTCAAACTACACTAGTGTTTACTCTTGGACTTAATATATATATATATATATATATATATATAGGGAGGAGCTCATGCGAGAACCACCTTTATTTTGAGAACCGCGAGAACCAATGTGAACACAACCTAAAATAGCTAAAAAAACCTAACCCCCACCCCCCCCCCCCCCAAAACCTCCACCCCCCCCAAGCTAAATGCTAAAAACTAAAACCTAAAAAAAACCTACCCCCCAAGCTAAAATGCTAAAAACTAAACCCCCAAAAAACCTAAAAAAAATCTAAAATTTTTTTTTTGAATTTTTTTTATAAAAAAATCGCTACTTTTCGAAGCAAAAAAAAAAATTATTTTAAAAAAAATATTTTAATTTTTTTTTTGGCTTCGAAAAGTAGCGATTTTTTTATAAAAAATATTAAAAAATTCAATTTTTTTTTTTTTTGTTATTTTTAGCTATTTTTAGGCATTTTTGGTTGTGTTCACATTGGTTCTCGCGGTTCTCGCAATAAGAGGTGGTTCTCGCATGATGTTCTCCCTATATATATATATATGGAAGCGCTAAAATAAAAACCACCTCCGGTTGTAAGAACCGAGAGAACCAATTTCTAGCCATTAGATCAACAAGATGGATGAATGAGATTAAAAATAACTAAAATTAATATTAAATACTTTTTGTCTTACTATGTGTTTAATATTTTAATCCAAAATGGTAGTTTAGTAAAAGTACTTTATTTTGTCTTTATTGTTTTCTTATTACTTTTTTATATTATATTATCATATTAGTTTTATTTTTATAAACATAATTTTTTTATTAAAAATGTTTTTAAATTCAGATTTTTTTAAAGATTTTTTATACTTTATACATTTTACGTTTTACGTTAAACCTTTTACGTTTTACGTTTTTACCTTTTACGTTTTTACGTTAAACTTTTTTACGTTAAAAACTTTACGTTTTATGTTAAACTTTTTACTTTAAACTTTTTACGTTTTTACGTTAATCTTTTTGCGTTTTACGTTTTACGTTAAACTTTTTACGTTTTACGTTTTACGTTACACTTTTTACGTTTTTACGTTAACCTTTTTACGTTTTACATTTTACGTTTTACGTTTTTACGTTTTACGTTTTACGTTAAACTTTTTACGTCTTATGTTAAAAAGTTTACGTTTTACGTTAAAAAGTTTACGGTTTAACTTTTTTTATTACAAAAACTTTTTTACGCAAAACGAACGCACCCAGAAATCGCAAACTCGGTAGCTGTCTCAGATATATTGTTATCGTCATCGATTGGGGAAAAAAATATAAAAAACCAACAACATCAAAACAAAGTGTATCTCGAAAAAAAAACGGGTTTTGGCTCAGATTTTCCGATAATCAAAAGGCTGCAAAGTGGGGTTGCAGGTTCAAAAACCTACCCTCCACCATCGTTGCCGCGCCATCGTCATCAAAATCTATGTTTTTTTTTTCATCGCCACCCAAATCCAACCGATCAAAACCCACATAGTTCACTTATCAAAAAATCACCAGAAAATCAAGAACACGGGCCAAAAATCACCAGATCCATAAAACATTCAAACAACCTGCATCATCAGTCGTAAACATCAAAATCACCAGCAAATAACAGGGACACAAGATCAGAACCAAAAACAGGGACACAAGCAAAAAACCAAATACATTAAAATCACCAGCAAAAACAAGCAAAAAACCTTACCAACAAACATCATCAGCCGTAAAACAAAACCAACGAGGAAATAGAGGCCAAAGATACCGCCACCAACCCCCGCGCCACCACAACCAAACACCAGCCGCAGGGGGGCGGCGGAGAGGAAAGGGAGGCCAAAAACCCACCACCGCCACCACCGTCTCCGTCAATCCTCACCACCACCACCGCCGCTGTCAAAAACCAACCACCGCCACCGTCTCCGTCAATCCTCACCACCACCACCGTCTCTGTCGCCGTTAAAACCCACTACCACAGTCGTCGTCGAAACCCACCACCACCGTCGCCGTCAAAACATGGAGAAAGACAGAGGGTCACCGCCACCACCGCCGGTGACCGATTTGAAATCCGACAGCCGTTGAATCACCGTAAAAAACGTGGTCACAGGTGAGGATGGCGACAAAGAAATGGGTGTTGGTTTGAGAGATGGTGGTTGATGAGAGATGGTGATTGGATGAAAGATGGTCTGCAACTTGGGGAACTTTAAAAGATGGTCTGCAACTTCAAGAGAGAGAGAGAGACGATGAGAGAAAAGACAGAGGAGAGAGGAACTTTAAAAGAAAAGACAGAGGAGAGAGGAAGGATTTGACATTTGGGGTAAATGACCAATATACCCTTTATGTTGACATAATCTGATTGGTTGAGAGTGGTTCTCGCGGTTCTTATAACTGGAGGTGGTTTTCATTTTAGCGCTCCCCTATATATATATTTATCGGTAACTGCTACTTTTATAGTTATTTTAGTAAGACCATGAACACCACATCGGAAGGAGCGCGAAGAGGGGCTAGTACGGTGGATGTGAGGGGAGTCGTGGGTGGCGTGGAGGCGGATTTGATTTAATCTTTTTATTTTTTTTAAATATGATTAAATTATAAAGTCAATCATATAAAGTCATCTTAAAGCTTAAACAACCTCATATTTCACTCCTCCATAACACATGTTTTTAGGTATGAGATGCGATTTTTGGTTAAGTTCGTAATTACCAAAAAAACCTATGTTTTAATAGAAAATACGTTATCACCAAATTTTATTAACTTTTCTATAATTAAATTATAAATAGATATATTCTTTATTTTGTTTTGTATGTTTTGTTCATATTATCTATTTTTTCTCATATTCTAGTTTTTTGAAATTCTAATTCAAATTCTGTTTCACCAAGTCATATATTTCAAATAAACCGATCCCAATAACTCGAATCTAAGTCAAACCTCAAATAAACTTATCCGAAAAACTAGAAATAGACGTAAAACTTATAATTCAAATACAATTGAAATGTATTGATGATTTTAGTTCTTACAAAAAAACAAATAACAAGTAACAAGGATACCAAAAAAAAAAAAAAAAAAAAAAAACAAAGTAACATATCTTCATCGTTGCAATGTGTATCGGATGAACAAAACTAATAAGCTTCATTCATCTTCATGTTTAACATCTTTCAACGAATTTAGTTCCGACGGTTTTTCTGTTTCAACAACATTTCACGAAGCTCAGCCGCATCAATCTCGTTTGTTTGGCCCTCCGGCTTGTAGTAACCCGTTACTGGATCCGGAACCCATGGAGTCGATTTCTTCGATTCTTCGTTAACTTTCGCCATCATTGCAGCTCCGGTTCCCCTAACGCTCCCAGTTACACTCCCCTGTGTCGCAGTCGCAAATCCACGTCTGCCCAAAGTAATTAAAAAAGTATCGTCAAGTTTTTATTTATTTATTCATTTATTTATTTATTTCTAACAACAATTCCTAAATTTTTTAAAAATAAATACATCACAATCTGCACACTATACGATACATCACTTAACCATCAGGATCGTAATATAACGAATAAAGAACACTTTTTAATCTCAAATCACTAGATTCAAATTACAAGATCAAACTGCAATGGTAAAAAAATACATAAGAATGGCAGGTAAACGGGCAACACACTGCGCCGTAACCCACTTTTGAATAGCAAATCTAATTCTACATAATTAAACTGCAACGTAAAGTTACCTGGCGGCAACAACGGAGAGTTGTTCGACGATGAAGGTTGAGACGAGTTTAACGCTAGCCATTGCGACGAATGAAGATTTGAATCGTATCGTTCGAACGGTAGAGGGTAGAAGGTCTAGAAGCTTTAAGAATGGAGAACTTGAGTTGTAGTTGGAGTTTGTTATGGATGAATGAAGAATGAGAATGGGGTGGTATTTATAGAGAATGGAAGGAAGAAGGGCTGAAAGTGGGTCGGGTCAAGAAAGTGGACTAATGGGCCCAGGTGTCCATAACAAGTTGTGAAGAGACAATTTCCGTTTTTAACAGCCGGCGACTTTTTTTTTTTGAAGTTGTCATACAATTGATCATGTTAAGTTCTAGAGTCATCTATAGTAACTCACGTGAGGAGCTTGAATTCAATATAGGTTAGAGGGTTAAATGGGTTGTGTAGGCGTGTTCATAGAATAAACCCAAACACGATACGAGTATTTTTAGTTGACTTAAACCCAACCCTCTAACCAAAATAAAATTTTATATCTATATTACAAAGTATTAGTTAATATTGATTAATTCACCAAAGTTACAAGTCTACAATAAAAAATATATATAAATTACGTCGAAAACTATAAAATTTGGTTGTTATCAAGGGGCGGATCTACGAAGGAGGGCATGGTCGTCTGGGCTACTCCTCAACTTTGTTAGCAAAGTGTAAAATTAGTGTAGTTTTTTTTATTCTCCGTTTTATGTATACCCCTTGGTCTGATTATTTTTTGAAATACTAGTTTTTCTTATTGATCTGCCATGGATTGTTATGTTTGTTTTATCTTTTAAATTTTGTAATTAAAGTACTCAATTAGTTTAAGTTTGAACATGAAACAATAGCGAGAAAAAAAAGTTGTTTTATCTTTTAAATTTTGTAATTAAAGTACTCAATTAGTTTAAGTTTGAACATGAAACAAAAGCGAGAAAAAAGTATAAAATTAACAGGCCTACCTGCAAACCCGATAGGTTGACCCAAACACGGCACATTTGACAGAACATTTTTCGGCTTTTCAGATTTGTCCCAGAACTCACTAAAACTCGTTTATACAAATAATTTAAAAGTTATAAATTCTAAGTTAGGTTCATATCATATTAGAAATTCAATTCACGCGGATAAAACCGATAATATTAACCCACTAGTGGAACTAGTGAGTTGTATAGAAATGACGTCCTTTCATTAAACTAAAAAAATATGAATTAAATATATACTTATTATTTTATTTGCAAAGGCAGGAGATAAATATTATATTTTTTACGAGGTTTCTTACACGTATCTTATCACCAATAATTTTAGTCATGTATAGATTAAGTAGATTAATATCTTATATATCGAGTCACTGAATTTTGGTAAAAGGTCAACGAAACGTTGTAATGGATTGATGTCGTCTTTCTACAAAAAAAAAACATCGTTAGCTTTGCCACGGAGGATCTCGGAGGGGGAATCCGTGACCAAGCTTCAGCGTAAGAATAAGTAACCGTGCCGGAGAATGAAGAGCTTATTCCGACGAGTATAATATCGCCGGAATATCCTCGTTGGTGTGAACTCTAGGCTCGGAGCCTTAAATGTGGTCCAAAGGAATGTTTGGAGTAAATGATCTGTATGTGTATCAATGAAGTGAGTATTCAATGCTTACCTTAAACAATGTTGAACCTTCCTTATATAAAGAAGTTGGCTTATCTTCTTCGAAAAATATCTCAGTTTCATCTTACGGTTTCTCTGGACCCTTGGGAGACTCAAACACGTGTCTGATCCCCAACGGTCCGATACTCCGATCATTAAATGAAGCCAGTTGGCTCGTTGTACTGTTTCCAGCGATGTCTTCATATTGCCTTCGGGCAACTAATGAGGTCTGAGAGAGATAAGACATCTCTTTTTCTCGCCTTATCACACAACTCTCTTAAAAGAGACAAAAATCACTTCTGGCCTGTTGATGAGCCCAAGTAAAAGCAGAGCCCAAGACGAGACCATTGTAAGCCAAGTGGGCCTCGTCGTCATTATATATTACTGAGTATTTAAAAATGTTTACTGAGTTAAATAAAAAAATATAAAAACTTAAAAAGAAGTTGTTCATGAATCAAAACTGTATAAAATGCTTATTTATATACAATCTTTCATGATTTTTATGTAAGCGTGTATTACATTTGGTGCATAAATGATAAAATTATATACCTCTCTAAATATTTTTATCAATAGGCCTTTGATTCAAACACAAACAAGTTTTAACATACTAAACATAAAAAGTGAAAGAACATTTTTTTTAAACTTTGTTTACATCTATTTAAGCATGATGTTTAGTTGCAAAATGTAACAGATGATATATATTTTTCGTGTATTTACATAATTGCTCTCCTAGTGTAAATACACGGATTTTATTATTTTTGGATTATGTGACTAAAATGGGAAAAAAATTAAAAAAAAAAAAGAATTTCCCTCTCTCACTTAATTATCACGTTTAATATGTTAAATTCATTTGTAAAATAACTTTATTCTATTTGTATAAGCTTTTTTTTATGTATTTGAATTATAATATTATAGTAATTGAATATTATCTTTACTTATGTATTTGAATTCTAATATTATAGTAATTGAATGTTATCTTTACTTTATATATGGGAATTTGAAATCAACGAGGCTGTTTGGCAACTTCTGAATCAGAGTGTTGAACCAGTAAGAGGTCTGAACCATTAATTGCTAAATCAATAAGAGATCTGAACCATTAAGAGTTAGTATAATGCTTAACCGTTTAGAAGCAAATGTCTAACCAATTCAGAAAAGATGTCTTAACCATTTAGACTCAGTATAATGTTTAACCATTCAGAGACAAATGTCTGAATCGTTCAGACATCTGCTTATCTGTTGGTGAAACAAACAGTCTAAACCATTAAGTGTAGAGCCAGTAAGACGTCTGAGCCATTAAGAGCCTCATTAAAAGCTAGACAAATAGTCTCTCATATTTAAGTGTTTTAAAAAACTTTGTCTTACCACTAGACCACCAACCCCTAGTGGTTACGATAACTTTTATTAATATGTAATTTGTTTTTACTAAGTTGAAAATATAGTTTCGATATTAAATAATAAAATGCTCTTTAAAAAAAATAGCAACAAAGTGTATTTAAAATAAGTTCGAATATTTTAGTGCGTAGTAATTGGATCAAATTGTTTGTTTTGTACAAAACAAGAAAATAAGTGGCTTCGAGTCCCTCTATTGTTCATTGTTATTTACTCAAAATGGTTATATTTTATTTGTCGTTTGCGTTTTTTGTATTTAAAAAAGGCTTCGAGTCCCTCTATTGTTTATTGTTATTTACTCAAAATGGTTATATTTTATTTGTCGTTTGCGTTTTTTGTATTTAAAAAAATAGAAACATATTTTTTTTAATGAATATATGTCGTATTCATAGGTCTCATTGTACATGAAAAACAAAATACAAAATTAGAAGTGCATACGAATCTAACGTAGTCTGATAAAATATATATTTTGGCGTGTATAAAATATCTAAATGAAACATCTCCACACTAATGCTTAATGCAATATAATAGTATTGGTGGTTTACATCAATGTTTTAAAAACCGGTTTTTAAGTCATATCGCGTTCAACCGGTTGAACCGGTTTGTATCGGGCTGTTGAACCGGTTTACTAGTTAACCTATAAATTTCATAAAATACAAATTCATCTCAAAAAACAATCCAATCTGAACTAGAATTTATGTAACTAATCATAGTTTTATCTAAAAACAACTATTTTTATTGTAAACTATTAAGCATTTTAAGAATATTTTTATTAGTTATAAACAATATTGCATTGTACGAGGTGAGTAACAATTTCAACAACGACGAAATATTGGAATAGAAGGCACTAGGTTAATTACCAGAAATATGAAAGATCAATATTACCTTAATATTGTATTTTATTAAAATTAACAAATCAAATCTTCAGATAATGCAAACCGGTTCAATGGTTTGAACCGGTAGAACTGGATTTACCGCCGGTAAATAACACATACCGTATTCGGGTTTTACCGGCCTTTATAGTACCGGACTCGTGTATGATATCCGGTTTAACCGGCTGATTCATACCGGTATTTAAACATTGGTTTACATATGTCTACAACATAGGGGACTCCGGTTTACAACCACTTTAATTTTTCTTTTAGTCATATATATTCTTTTCCTCCAAATAATTGGCTTTTATTATATTTATTCTAGTTGCTAAGACAATGTGTAGTGGTTAACACATCATCTTTGGGTATTTTGTGCCATGTGGCAGCTCATTTAGTAATTGGGCATTATGGAGCGTTTTCTGAAATGAGTGTAGGGGAATGTGGGCATTGTGGGACATTATGTTTGTAATAAAATTAAATAAAAAAATAAAAAAATCTGATTGGTTTTACAAAAAGGAAAATGAAGGTGATTGGACACAAGAAATGAAGTTGGGCGTGGTAAATAAAATGCCTAAACCAAATTTTGCCAAAAAAACACCCTTGGGGGCTGATGTCGGGCGTGGTTGGGCATTATTGGGCAAAAAAACGCCCACTTTTTTTACCACTACGCATGGTCTAATGGTAGAAATAAAATGCTTTATGAATGGATTGGAGAGAAAAAAAACTATAATGTTGAAGAATAAACTTGTTAGGATGGTCTTTATGATTGAGTTGAGTCGTTTCTTTGTCATCTTGAGTTTCAAGTTACGCTACAAACGTTATATAAATCTTTCATAAAATGAATTGAGTGCAACCTTGAAAAATCACACTCCAAAAGGCAAATTTAATATTAGAGATAAAAATATAAGATATGTGTATATGTTACAAGTGCTTAACGAAACGGATTTCGGTTTCGAATTTTGAATTTGAATATGATTTAGAAAAAAAAAAAAAGAATCAAATTCGAACGAAATGTGACTCGAATTTGAGTTGGTTCGGTTTAAAAAAAATAAAGATATATACTTCAATTTAAAAAGCTCATATTATTAAAACTATGTAAAAAATAAACTATATATATTTCGAATATGAAATTGAAAACCGTAAATTCAAATTCAATTCAAAATTTGAAGCTAATGCAAATTCGATTTGAAAACTAAAAAATGTATTGGATTCGTATCGAATCGGATTTAGAGTTTTTATCGAATTCCCAACAAGCTTACACATATAATTAGGTTTATAATGTCAATCCAATTTTAAACACAAATCCATAACACAATGAAAAAATCTAGCACGATGAGCTTGTGACGGTTAAGTGTTAATTTATTTTGCGCTGTTAATTATGATTTTCATATCAGATTTTCTCTACTTTAAGGTTTTTTGGCTAAATTTATTTTTACCTTAATTAGGGGTTTTAAATAATTAGAAAACAACATGAACCCACAAACACGTATGACATAAAACGTACTATTGATCACTTTAACGTAGTGCATCGATGATTTAATACAAAAGTAGGGTGGGTGGTTATCAACGTATTATTGGTTCTGAAATTAACAGAACTTATAAGCCTTTACATCGATCAAATTAAAAAAAAAAATCATCCTTAAACTCATGGATTGAATTTCGAACACTTACGCAAAATTACCTAGCAACAAGAGGGAGTTGATCCGCTATTAAAGTTGTGATGATCTCAGCGTTAGCCATAACTACTATTGAGAATTTGATTGATAAAAATTAAATAGAACCGTTGGAATTAAATATATGATGAATGGAGAAATAAAGCATAAGCGGTATTTATAGACAAAACTTGTATAAGTTTTGGTCACACCTTGCTAAAATCAGAGTTGGGCGTAACGACATGTATCTTCATTGCACAGCGGAAGTATAAAATGCTAAGACTTCTAGAAAGTTGAACGCCCGCTAAGCACTCAAATCACAATGGTTTATCCTATTCCAACCGTGCATAGTTTGAATATGAAACCTGAGAAAGAATATACTAAAAACTCAACACAAAATTGGCGAGTTGATAGTTTGTTTGAAAAAGATTTAGAATAAATCTTTTTTGGTAACCGGTTTAAATATTGTTAAGAAAACGTAATAAACCATTTTACTCGACATGTTATTTGAAAAACTTTGTCCTTGTAAAACTTGTATAACCGTCAATTTTCGCGTACGACAGAGACAACATGCCCGCATGCGCCTATAACCAACCTCGAGCTAGTGAGTGCCTCGCCAACCATGTACTCAAGACGGTAGACTAACAGTCGGTTATAGTTCTGATCCTACGACCCTTATGGTTGAGTGGAGGACAATCCAGTCCTTATGTTTGTATGTATAACAATCTAATCCCAGTGTCTTTATGTAGGACAACCCAGTTTCGATGTTTGTAAGCAGGACAACCCCGTCCCATTGTTTGTTTGTAGGACAACCTAGTCCCGTTGTTTCGTATGTAGGATAACCCAGTCCCAAATTATAACTAGGACAATCCCGTCACTAGTAATGAAACTCATGCAATGTTTCGAAAATAGCGTGTGTTTTGTAAAACTGGTATATTTAGCATAAATCTTTCATAAACCATTTGAGTTAGTTGGAATTCGTTTGTAACATGGTTTGGGAATATGTAATTTCCGTTCATCGAAATATTGTGTGCTTTCGCAAAACTTTCATGTATTTCCACCCCCAAAAACATTTATAAAAATGTAAAACTGTAAAAAGTGGGGGTTATGAACTCACCTCGATATCCTTATACAAAGCTAGCATAACACAATCCATAATGTCATTTCCAAAACATAAACCCGCTAACATGCAATCTATAACATTCCTATCAAGGAATAAACTCATAAGTTTCTACTAAAACCGTAACTAAACTACGTGTCACCGAGCTCAACCGAATCGCTAACCAAATGATTCGATGGGAAGATGCTGTTAACTTGTTGGAACAATAATGCTATACCCACTCTAAAGAGGCGATTTAAAGGGTCAACATGTAATAAACTTTCTTTGTTCGAGTGCCTTGATAAACAACAAATATTGCTTCCGCGGATGATTATGGGGTCGACTACAACAAATACGACGTGTTTCTGGGCTTTAATATGTGAGGTATGCTTATGATTATGGGGGCTGATGACAACAAATACGACATGTTTCAAAAGGATCCTCGTAAAACGTTGCTAAAAATACTCTGACACAGGGGTGCAAACGAGCAGAACCGAGCCTGAGCTCGACCATGCTCGAGCTCGTTTAACATATGAATGCTCGAGCTCGAGCTCGGGCTCGGCTTGATTCGAGCTTTATTTCTAAAGCTCGAGCTCGGCTCGAATGTAATTTTTCAAGCTCGAGCTCGGCTCGGGCTTGACTCGTTTAGTATTTATCTTGTTCAGCTGATATAGGTTCAATGTCATGCTGCACAACCCAAATCAGAAAAGAAGCGTCGCACAGCACATAGGCGGTTTCAAACAAACCAAAACAATCTCTCACAAACTTCATCTGTCTAGAAGGTGTGTCATCAAGAAACCGCAAGATCTTCTCATCTTTCACATATTGTTTCACAACAATATCCTTCCTAAAGAGGTTGACCTCTTTAACAACCATTGCACCATCTACCACTGTTATCACTGGCTTCAGACAAGTTAAAAAAACAATAAAGCAATATAAACTTTAAAATGAAAAAATGAATTAAAGATACTTAGAAAGAGGTGTGTACATTTATCACCACCTCACTTTCATAAACTTCCTTCCTTAGGGTTGCCAAAAAGTATTTGTTGTACTTCGGACGTGACAGGACCTCTCTCAAGCACCCCTCGGCACTGAGATAGTGGAGGGTGATTGCAAACACGGGATATACAAATCATATTGTCAGCAATTTGAGAACTTCGATGTCTTTTTCTAAAGCCACAGAAAAAGGCTATGTATGGTACACTTTGTCGTTTTCATAGAAACCTTACCAACACCAATAAGCGTTTGGATCGAAGTAACCGGTATTAGCCGATATATTGTCATTGTTATTATTATTATTATTATGTTACCATAATATTGTATTATAGATTAGGAAGCTTTCCTTATAGATAGGAGGTCAGTTAGGCATTGTTCTCTATATATTGTATCTTGTGTATTATGTATCGAATCAATCAAAATCAATACATTAGCATGGTATCAGAGCTTAACAAACTCTGAAATGTCACACCCTGCTAGTTGCGGAAGCGTGTTGCGTGTTGCGTGTGACGTAAGAAAGGTAATCATTGCATCCAAATGAGTAAACACATAAACCACAACGATGCCATAGATATAATGATTTTAACAAAAGATTACAAGTTTTCCAACATAGTTTCAAGTTCACCAACGTTCACGACGTTAAACATGACATAGTTAAAGTTTTATTACACAACACAAAAGATAGTTTTTGACATAAAACATAGTGAGGTTTTGTCCCCAATATACCCATACGAAGTTGGGATATAAAAGACAAACCCTCCAAAAACCGACTATCGTTGTTATTGACCTTTCCGTTTCCTGTAGTGTATCACCGGCTCAAGACTTGTTTCCTGAAATACATGTAGTTTTTAAAAAGTCAACAAAAAGTTGAGCGAGTTCATGCAGTTATTGTTATCATATGAAATCTTTGCATTCTTGTAATGAAATCTCGGTATGTTAATAGCATATATGGAGTTTAAGGATCTATCAGTGGGTAGCGAGCCCCTGACATTATGTACCATAAGTACGCAACCAACCCGAGACAACTTTGACATTTTTGGGATCACAAAAGCACTCCATGGTTAACAACTAGGAGTGGAGCGTGTCTCAAGCTCAATAGATCTACACCTTTTGCATCTTGGTCACTAAGTGATTAATGGTTACTATGTCATCATCCTACTTATGTACATTGGTCATGTTATCATCTAAACCCATAGCTAACATACCCATAGTTTTGACATGTATTTCCCCTCGACTGTTTAAAAAGAAAACATTGAAATCATTGAAAGGAGGGACATGGACTCACAAATTTGCGTTCCGTATTATGTAATACCGTAGGTGAGCATCCATACGCGTGAATAACCTACATGTGCACTAACTTGATTAAACACTAGGTCTTATCGGACCTCGTACAAGTTGTTCATCTTGAATTCTTTATTATGTTATCGCTTGTCATCTTTTGGAACAACTTTGTATTTTTAGAGCGTTGGTAGTTTACTTGCTCGATTGTTATATATATTGAATTCATAAGTGTATACATGTATTCTATGTGTATTGAATTATGTGTGAACGGGCTTCGCCCTTCACATGTCCTCGTGCTACGCACGCATGTCATTGAGCCTTTGTTCATGTCATTGGGCCGAGCCCATGTCATTGGGCCGAGCCCATGTCATTGGGCCGAGCCCATGTCATTGGGCCGAGCCCATGTCATCTATGTTATTGGGCCTAAACCATGTTTTAATGTTATTGGGCCGAGCCCATGTATTTTATGTCATTGGGCCGAGCCAATGTTTTCTTGTCAAGTCTAGCCATCCGTGATACAGGATCAGGAATCCTCTGTATTGTTGTAAAAATACAATTAATAATAAATATGAAACTAAAAGAAGAATGTTTATTAAGTAACAAAAAATTGTAACACTTGTTTTTTAGCGGTTTGTAAAATGATATTAAAACTTACAAAATAACGTTCACAAGCCATACGAACAAAACGACGAACACCACCAGGTATTTATTCATCAACTTCATTTTCAGCATCGATAGGTGCAACGTCAGCCTGCAAATTAAATATATAAAATGTATTCCATTAACATATATAAAATATATATTTAAGTACCAAAATGTAACTTACCTCATCGACATCTTCATCAGGAAAATTGATTTCAACACCGTTTTTTCCAAAAAAATTTAAATGGAAAAAATTACCAAAAGCTTTTGTAAATAACAAAAAACAACCAGCCTTCAACTGCAACTGACTGACAATTACGTCAATACCAACGGTAAAACCGACTTTACCGTCAGACGTTACAATGGCAACGTTAAACATTTTGTTATCTATAAGTACAGTACAGATTACATCATTTGATGAATAATCATAATTTTTTGACAGGATACATTCAGGAATGACATGTGGGAATGATAAAAAAAGAAAAAAAGACAAATTAGTTTTAATATAAATAAACTAATACATCAACACATTAAGAAAAATAAAAAATAGAATTTATCTTACATAAAAATGAGATGATGGAGGGAGCAGATACGTCCAGAAAGAACCACGACTAACCCCATCAACGAAATATGTTAATTTAAACGTAGTAGAATCTACAGGATTAAATACTACCAAACAGCCTTTGGTTAGTTGCAAATATTATACAACATTGGACCAACCATGAAAAAATAATAACTTTCCTTTATCAGCGCTTAAAGAAACATTAAATTGTCGGCCATCTTCAATGTGTATAATAACATTTGTAGGGCCTTTATATACACCCCATAGTTTGACCGCAGCGTCATCTGGAATGGACTAATAAAACAAACAATTGCAAAATTAATTATAATTACAGTGAAAATATATAAAGTATGCAATAATAATAAACTGTATTTAATACTAAGAAAATAAAAGAACAAAAATAATTTATGTAATAATTTATCATTTACCAGAATAACTTAATCTGCTACATTCATTAGCCTACAGAACCAGGGTCCTCTGAAACTGATTTAAAATTTTCGATATTAATAAAGTGTAACATGTTAATGTTAGTGTGAGAAAAAAAACAAAAAACATGAAAAAAAAAACACAGATACTACATATGAAATGTAAAATATACTAACAAAATGAACAAAAAATACCTTGATGAACTTTCTGCCATATGAAATACCTACAAAAACAGGTTACATAAACAAACCACATCAGATGAATTATTAAAAAAATTTATAAATAACAACATAAAAAACAATGTGAACGACATGTTATAATAACAATCCATATATAACAAACCTCATCAAAAGTATCTGTTGTTCCAAAATCTATAATCAATGGAGGCAACCGATGATATAACCATTATGATACATCATAATAAAAAAACGCGTAGCCAAGTAATTTACACTGACAATTAAGAAAATTAAAAACCCCTTAAAATATATAATACTATTATCCTATAATCAAAAATAGATACAGTGACCTCAAAAGTTGATATATTACATAAACATGTGATATAAAAACAAAATCATAATAATTTCCATGACAATCAGAATCAGGCTTTGTATAACATAAACTTAATCAATAAATCAGACTAAAAAAATCATATAAACGGAATCATATAAAAAAAATTCATAAACAAAAAATATTCAATAACAATACGAATCAGGGTTTCCTATATACATCATAATCTGCATCAAAATATGATTTTAGGGTTTCGCATAAACATAATATTGTATAAGAAAACCATAATCTTAAAACCCCTTAATCAACATATTTTAAAATGCCAATGGGATTTATGCTTTTGAATGACATTCACAAACTTATTAACAATTCCAATCCAATAAAAGTTATTTTACATAACTTCAAATAGAACTTAAGAAAGATATTCATAGCAATCGGATCATGGGTATCTTGGTAAACTTTATAGAATAAATATACATTATAAATAAAAAGTATTCTGAATGAAAATCGGTTTTGGGTTTTGCAGAAACAATGTATTCGTTAAGAAAACCATACTCTTAAAACGCAAAAAATGAACATATTTTTAAATACCAATTGGATTTAGGGTTAAATAAAAAAAATTTTAAACACATTAAATAAAAGGAGAAACACATGAATAATGATTAAAGAAGGAATTTAAGAAAAACAACTTACAGATTTGTAGAGGGATATGTGAAATTCAGAAATCGATTCAAGAAAAAGTAGATGTAGATGAACACGGTGAAGAATGTAAAAACATCTATATATGTAGATCCACTGAAGAAGTTTATTGTTATATGGAAACCGAAGGTATTCTTGGAAGAAGATTGGAGTGAAGTTGAAAAGTTGTTTGGAACCACAACTACAAAGGAAGTAACTAAATTTTTTTAAAAATATAACGGCAACCTAATTATAGAAAAAATGTCTAATTACAGAAACATACTTATAATATCAAATTGATAAATTAAGCATAAAAACATTACTCTGTTTATAGAAAAAAAAAAACGTTTTTAAAAATAAATTAAATTTCATAAATTAAGTAAACTGCAATAAATATGGTCGGAACTACAAAAATCAATAAAAATAAAAAACTTGATTTTGTTTGAAACAAAAATCAACAAAAACCTCTAATCAACAAAGAACAATAACTTAACCATAACTGCAAAGGAAATAAGCAAATTTTTTAAAAAATATAACGGCAACATAATTATAGAAACAATGCCTAATTACAGAAATGTACTTAGAATTTAAAATTCATAAATTAAGGTTAAAAACATTAATCTGTTTATATAAAAAATTAGTATTTTAAAAAAAAATTAAACATATCATTAAAGCAAAATTGAAAAAATGATAACTGAAAAATCAAATTATACTATTTTTCAAAACACTGTTAATTTAATAAGAATAAGAATAAGGCATAAAGCAGACTACATATATAAAAAACAAACAATATCAATTAAAATCAATTAAATATATTATTAATTAAAAAAAACATAACACA
Organism: Helianthus tuberosus; assembly: GCA_030545235.1. Classification (NCBI taxonomy): domain Eukaryota; kingdom Viridiplantae; phylum Streptophyta; class Magnoliopsida; order Asterales; family Asteraceae; genus Helianthus; species Helianthus tuberosus. The sequence continues at coordinate 9,140,875 of CM060438.1, forward strand.
AAAAACATTCAAAATATATTATTAAGTAAAAAAGTGAACAAAAAGCATAAATAAAATTATATATGATAAACATTAAAAAATAAATAAAAGTATAAGATTTAACTAACCTCTGTTGCTTGACGAATGGTGGGATTCCGCTCGTTATGACGGAGTTAGGGATTCACATGAAAAAAAATCAACAAAAATTAGTAACTGCGATAAATATGGTCGGATCTACAGAAATCAATAAAAATCAAAAACTTTATTTTGTTTGAAACAAAAATCATATCTCCATCCATAAGTATTCATATATCCATCCAACTCTCTCTTTCTTCTCTATTCAATATCACAAAGATCCAACTCTCTCTTTCTTCTATATTCATGTTGAAGTTGCAAAACATTTATATTGTCAGGCTCTGATTATGAAAAAAGATGACAACACCATGGCTGCAACTTGCAAGAGAGGTTGCATGAACAACTGGCATCCTACAACCTTGCCATACCATAATGCTATCTTCATTCAATTTTTACTCAAATCTACAAAATCATCATAGCCTTATGTTCAAAGGACAAGTCCAAAGCACTTTCAATTCATTTTTATTCACCTTCACAGTCAACACTAAATGATTTGCTCAAGTATTTCAAATGATTTCTCAATGTCAAACCTCACTTATTCGGACAGACGTCTGCTTAATCATAGTTTTAGTCTCAGGTGAGAAGCATCTCATCAACATCATTGACTAAATATCCCTTAGGTGACATCGATCTAATTATCATCAACCAAACATCGATTACAAAAACATCTGTCCTGATAAAAAATGAATAGATCAATTTTCAAAACTTAGCCTCAGATGAGTAAATCCTAATTGAATATTGATGTAACAGCACATACAGGGTCAGTCAACACAGTTGAGATGATACAGGTTCAGGTAACAAAAAGAAACCCTCTGTTGTAGAAGCAACCAGTGATAGAGTTTTGATGGAATTTTTAAAAGGGGTCGGTGACATTGTCGAGGAGTGTAAGGAAATGCTATCACTTAGCATTTCCTGACACTCCTCGACAACATCACCGACCCCTCCATGTTTCAAGCAAAACACTCTCACTGGTTGCTTCTTCAACAGAGGGTTTCTCCTTATTACCTTGAACATGTATCATCTAAACTGTCTTTGACACATCCTTTGTGTCCTTCTCTCTTCATTAATAGCTAAAAAACATGACACGTAGGCAAATAGAGGTCATCCTGTAATCTCCCTTAATAGATAGTATAGATTCTGAAAACACTACATGTAATCAAAATACACGAATTAGATCTGTAATTTCTAAAATTAAGTAAATTATTACAAAAATGTAATAAAATTATATAAAACATATCAAGGCAAAAAGGCACTAAATAGCCACATTCAGGCGTAATTCAAGATATCAAGCATTCAAAAGATTCAAAACCAACTATAGATGATTGAAGTAAAAAAATGATTTATAAGTGAATAAATTGAATGAATTAAGTGAATATATTTACAATTTTCGTTTAATTATTTTTTTCAAGTTGAAATATCAGTTGAGTAATATAAAAATATGTTACCTAAGTTAACAAATTACTATTTTTAGAAATGGATTGACATTTCTAAAAAAATACAAATGTCAAAAAGATTATGCACCAACTTTTTCGTATATTTAAAAGGAATGCATAAAAAACAACACAAAATGAAATACCACCCTAAAAAATTACCACATGTTACACATATTAAAAAGGTAAACTCAAACTGTAAAACAAAAAAAATTCAGGTTTTTGACCAACCAAAGAAAATAAAAATCATGCCATATAATTTAGCATACGGTTGTTTAGTTTTTTTGGTAATATATATGTAGTTAATTTAGGATTTTTTTTTTACTAAACTTAATTGTTTAAATACAAAATATTATATGTCAGCAAGGATTTAAAAAAAAATTATATATATAAGATTGAAAATTTGTTTTTAATTTCCAAATTTAAATAAAAAAACGTTAATAATGTTCATTATAATAAAAAAAAACCAATTTGATATAAATAATTAATTAAAATGTATGTTAAAAAAGATTTCAATTATTTCAGTGAACAAACTTTAGTTTATTCAATGAAGATAGTACCATATTAAAAATAAAATTTCCAAGTGTAGATATTCAATGAAGATTAGGAAAACTCTAAATTGATTAAAATGGAACGGTTTTATTAAAAAATTAATTATAGTCAGTTATACAATTTAAAAAAGGAAACAAAATCATATTAAATTTTTGTTTTACGTAAATCTTTAAAAAACTGACGGTTTATTATAATAATATTTAATGTTAAAATAATAGATTTGGCACTAATCAAACAATGTACTTAAATGATGTTTAATATGATGAATACTTAACTTGATTCCTAAATTAAGATACATACAATTATGAAGCACTAATTATTTCACAAAAAGATATAATATTAACCACAAACATGTAGCAATACCAATAACATTAACGTCTACCAATCTATAATCAAATATGTTCAAAGACTAAGTTATTCGGCCACACATATAAACGGCCCAAAAAAAGTGCCAGCAACATCTACCATCACATATGTTTAACGTAACAACCACAACAAAAAACTACCATTAAATGTATACTAACGCCACACCTTGAAAATACTACCAAAACATACCATGTACCTTCACCAAGTCAGTTATAAAGCAACATACCTTTACTTTTAACAAATACCATATGAAACGAAGAACCGTATACCAACCGTTTGTCTCTAACAAACTCCCTCATACCGGTCACATTGAATCGCGGACAGCCTTGTGAGAACTCCTTACCAATAGCTACATCCCAAGTTCGACCAGCGCTGTCCTTGATGATCAAATCCATCTTTCGATCTAAACCATGAGTTTGAGCCCACTTCTTCTCCAAACGCTACAAATGATAATATAAATGTTAATAATACATACCATTAAAACTGCTTTTCCTACAACTAATGATTTAAACTGGATTCACTTAACATACATTAATGGTATGAAGAAGTAAATAATACAAACTTACGTAATGATTGTCAACAACAAAGTAACCGGTACTTCGTCATCAACACTCTCTTCAAATACAGGTGCAACAACCGCATCAGGCACCTCATCATCAGACACTTCAATAACACCATCACTTGGTTGTTTTTTGATAACAGAAAGTTCAGGCGGGTAAGTTAGAAGGGCAGGCTTACAACAAAAAACACTCAAATCAAACGTATTACGATCAATCATTTAAAATACCAACAAATGATCATCAGTTATCGACATATCCTCCTTGATCCGACTCCAACCTGTGGTAATGTAAATGTTATGGTCTAAAATTTCCATCCGAACAACTCATTTACGATTTCCAGCAGAACGAATCAAAACCGGATTTGAAGGACAGATATTCAGCATAAAGTGATGAACAAACAACCTGTTCACATACTACACAAAGAATAAAACAGTATCAGGATCAATGGTATAGCCGAAATAGAAAAAAATGAACGAACGCAAAGATAAAATAATTTAAAAACGTATAAGTTCAATTACCATGCAGTCGTCTCGGTCTTGAAAATCATTTTTAGGTTTGTAGTAGAAGTAGTTAGATGGTGCTAGAGAAATGTCTTGATAAAAGTGGAATAGGCGGAACAAAGATAAAGCTTCGTCATACTGACAAACAACCCACGAATCGTCCGGTAATTTCAAAGATGTGACAACATCAAACCAGCCATTGTAAAAAAAAAGTCGCCTGCAAGTTTGAACACTTTGACTTGAAAGGTACTCCCATCAAGGGTCCTGATGATTGCATTTTTCTCTGGATAACCAAACTTCATAATCCAGTCACCATAGTCAGCAGGAAGTTTCTGCAACGGAAAATATAAGTATCGTTAAATGCAATTATAATAACAGTTATCACAAAGTGTTATATTAAAACATCTTAATTTTTTTTCTTTAAATGATTATAATTTCAACACTCACCAACGATTTTCTGTCGCACTTCCACACACGCGCTGCGAATCCGTACACCATATCGCTTCCAAAGTTGTTGTCTTTCACAACCCCAAATTGTATATCATGACAGGTACATGTAAAAAATATAGAGTTCAAATAAGAGGCTTGAAATAGAATGTGCACTATAATAATCAAATCACAGATTTAACAATCCGATATGAAAACCCAAAACGTACTTATTCATCAATATACATTGATCAGGTATGAAGTGCTGGGATCATCTTACATATTTTCAATTACTAAGCAATTTTCTAACTATGGATCGTACGACTATATTTATCAGCAAGGTGTTGAGAAATTCAACATCAAATAGATGAATTCAGCAGATGGCAAACAACATATAACAGTAGATGAAAATAGTAATTAGAACCCTAATACACAAAAAACTTAAAACGTACAATTTATCAGCAAGGTTTTGATAAATTCAACATCAAATAGATGAATTCAGCAGATGGCAAACAACAAATAACAGTAGATGAAAACAGTAATTAGAACCCTAATACACAAAAAACTTAAAACGTACAATTTATCAGCAAGGTTTTGATAAATTCAATATCAAATAGATGAATTCAGCAGATGGCAAACAACAAATAACAGTAGACGAAAACAGTAATTAGAACCCTAATACACAAAAAACTTAAAACGTACAATAACTTAATCACTTAAATAACAGTAGATCAAAAATTTTCAAGAACATAAAAACTAAAAAAATACATCAAACTTCATCGAATAAAACTGCAAACATAGAAAACCGTTACTAATTAACATAATATAAAAGCTTGGTAATCTGAGGAACAGATTTGAAAAATCAACATATTCAAATGAAAAACCCTAATACACAAAACATATATACACCAACTTAAAAATCGGGGATTATAAACCCTAACAGACCAGCAAATCCCTATAAGAAATCGATATTCAAATCACATAAACAAACAACATGATATCGGGTTTTAAAACCCTAAGAAAAAAGGAACAAGCTAATCGATCTTCAAATCATGTACAATAAATTCATACATCATCACATAACAGACAATACATCACAAATCAAAGTACAACAAAGCATTCAAACAGAATCGATCAATAAGATGATGAAGAAGTTATCGGAATCATTACCGTCGATGATGATCACTGTTGAATATTTGAAGATTGAATAAACCTCGGTTCACAGGATCGATTGAGAGCGCAGGAACCAGAATCGCCGATTAGGGTTTCGGAGTAATGATTTGAACAATTTGAGATAATGAGAGAGAGGGAGAGAGTATAGAAAACGTATGTGATGAATGATGAGAGATGAGAGAGAATGAGAGAGAGCGTACAAAGGAAGCCTTCTCCAATCCAGGCTTATGAGCAATGCCACATGTCATCTCATTTGAGTTTTGCCATGTCATTGCTTGTGTGGAATCTTAGGTGGCTTGCACCATTGGGTGACATGTGTCCCCCAATGGTTTGCTTTATTAGAGATATAGATAAGTGCAAGCATCATTCAGATGATCATCAAATATTTGGTTCCGGTTAGGTTAAACAACTGAAACAAAACCAATTAGACATGACCCTATAATGCTTACTAGATTAGAAAAAAAAATTAAGCATGGACATCTAATGATTTAAAGTATACTAATTAAATTCAAATAACTGGGCTTAATTTTTTAACTATAAATTTGTTTATTATCTAACTCTTTTAGAAGAAAACAAAACAATGGTGTTGTTTGTAAAAAGACAATGGTGTCGCTCGTAAAAAAACAATGGTGTCGCTTGAATTTTTCTATTATACGTTGTATTTGCTACACAAAATTCAATGGTGTCGGGCGACACCGTTGTTCAAAGTGTGGCTCCGCCACTGATCCAAACAGCTCATCATGTTCAACGCATGGTTAATATAACAAACTACTAGCATTTCGGAGTGTTCATTATTTGGCTTCAAACCGATTAAACCAAAAATCAAAACGAAACCTTTTAAAACCACTCCGTATTAAATATTCGGTTTCGGTCGAAACCAAATAACAAATAATGGTAAGAAAAATTTGCAAAAATCTAAAAAACTTTATTCAGTCAAAACCAAACCAAACTAAAATTCGGGTTTCTATTCAGTTTTAAATTTTCATAATCCATTTCAGTTTCAACAGAGAAAGAGTTCAAACCGAATATACAAGAAATCAAACCGATAACACGATTTCAATAACAATAACAATAACAACACTTCCCAATCCAATCAACAACTTAAATCATGTTTCAGTACGATTTCAGTCACAATAACATAATTTCAATAACAATAACTAGGCCGGTAAACGAACCGAACGTTCATGAACTGTTCGTGAACTTGTTCGGCGGGAAGTTCGTCTATGTTCATTTATTTAATAAATGAACGAACACGAACACACGCGTTGTTTGTTCATTTATGTTCGGGAAAGTTCGTTTATTTTTTAACAAATACATATGGAGTTGTATTTATACAAATATAAACATAAAAGTGAATTTCCAACTACTTATATACATATTACTAAATGATAATTGGCCTTTCCAGTAGTAAAAATGTGTTTTCCAATAGAACTTATCGTAATTAACAGTGGCGAAGCTTGAGATTTCCGACGCGGGGGGAGGGGGGGGGGGGGTCGAAAACGTATATACCAAAAAATTTCTATACGAAAACTACATACATCACAAAACACCTCCAAACCTAAACACAAAACTGAAATCAAACACAGTGAACTATAACGTGTGTGATAACTGATCATTTACCTTCACGAGAAGTTTAAGGTAGATATTTTGTGTTTCAAACAAAGCCTGATTCTAAGATGGCTTAACTTTTATTTTTGTTGCAAACAAAGTATGTTTTTAAGAATGGAACATTAAACGAAGCATGGCCGGCCCTGGGGGTGGGCGGGGAGGACCACCGGCCAGGGCCCGATGTTTCGAGGGGCACATTTTTTTATGAAAAAAACTCGATATGTATATGTAAAATATTTTTTAGTAGGGTACACCCATACAAACACCAACATAGGCCCCCTTACAAAATTATTCTTATGGTTTAAGATTAGTTATTAACCCTTTTGGCATTAGGTTTAGACCTTTAGTGAGCCCAATTCCCAATTTCGTTAAGGGCTAAGGGCACATTTTTTCGAGCTCGAACAGGGTACACGAATTCTCAGGGCCGGCCCTGAAACGAAGTCTACTAAAAAAAGCTAAGATCGGCCTAAACAAATTAATATGACAACTAAAAATCACAATATCTCATTATTAAACTGTAAAAATAAAAACATGTAACAATTAACATGAACATGTATTTGGAAAACCAGTTCCGGTTATAAAAAAAAAAACCCGGGTACTGGTATTAAAAAACCCGGGTACAAACGGGTATAAATCGGGTTTGATTCCGGTTACAGTTTTTTACATAGAAATATATACCATACTAGCTTACAACCCCCGTGTATTACACGGGTTGTATGATGAAAAATGTAAATTATAAACTTGTATATAATCCTTATTAATGAAACGACTTATTTAGATAAATTAGTAAAACAAAAGAATAGTTATATTTTCGTTACTTGTACATGTGATTTGATACTTTATTAGTAATTATTGTTTATATCCAAATAATATATTTTATCTTAACAAATATATATGGTTAGGGTAAAATGAAAACTTCTACGAGTTGTGAGAACTTAGAGAACTCAACCTTACAAAAGGTTTTTTGAATTTTTTTTACAGAGGGTGTGAATGAGCGGTTAGAGACTAAAGGTGTTAAACTTTTTTATTTTGGATTCAAGTGGTTAAAATCACTAAAACATAGGGACTTAAAAAGTAATTTATTATTAATTAAATTTGAAATTATACGTTTGATCTCTAACTATATTAAATAATATTATACTTATTATATTAGTTGATACATTTATATTTGTTATAGATAATTATTAATTAAATTTGAATTTAGACGTTTATCTCTAACTATATTAATTAATATTATATTATATTTTGTGTATAAAGTTAATATGTAATACTATTATTAAAAAGGAGGAGGCACCAGAGAATGACACGTATACAAAAAGATTTTCATTTATTAGTATAGGAAGATTTATACACTTAATGTTTATCTAATAATTTTCTCCAACCCGGGAAGCAGTCCCGGGTGATAACCTAGTATTAGATATATTAAAATATTGTTAATTAATATTTAATAAGTTGAAGGAGAAAATGCCATGTGACATTAATTGGAGTCTTTTATTAATATTTAGATGCATACTTGGTGGGTATAGTCAGGTGCAGTTCCGAGTACGAAAAACGGCTTTTTTAATACCCAGGTCAGTTTTTTTTTTTCCGATTCCGGTTTCAGTTTTTTTGTGCACCTCTATAAGCAACTGTTAGGCATAAATAGAGTAGAGGTGCACAAAAAAAATCCAAACCAGAAAAAAAATATCTCAACCAGGGTATTGGATACCCGACCCTACCTATAGGATATTCACCGCGTATGACCTTCGGCTAGAGGTGTTCAAAAAACCGAATTAACCGACAAAACCGAACCGAAGAAACCGAACCAAATAAAAAACTGGTGAGTCGGTTAATTGTTTTTTTTGAAAACCGAAAGTAGCGGGTCTATTATGATTATCAGTGTTTCCATACCCACCATAACTGAACCGAACCGACATGTAGTAAAAACCTTGTCGGATTTTGGACTTTTCACCATTTTTTAATATTTGACCCTTTTGGTTAAACGTTTGTTAGGAAAACTAGCGGGAAAGCCGCGTGATGCGGCGTCGGTGACAATTTACAGCGCGGTACTTGTTTTTTGTTAGATTCTTAATTCTCTTTTAATATATTGTATAGTACTTATGCTAGTTTTCTTATTCGTGGCATTTGTGTGGTCTATGTCACGTATGTGGTATTTGACACTTCCCCCCCCCCCCCCCCCCCCCCCAATTCCTTAAAACCAACACCATTCAACATAGTTACATGTGAATGATAAGTAGTCAGTAGTGATATATGTGGTGCTTGACACTTTGCCGCCCCCATTTCTTAAAACCATCACCATTCAACTAGAATAAAAAAAATTAATTTTTTATGTTATCAACATTTAAAAAAAATTAAATTAACGAGTTGACTCGAAGATTTAATGAGCCAAGCTAGAGCTCGACTTTACAGCTAGAATAGATAAACGAGCCGAGTTGAGTTGGCCCGTTTAAGTTCAAGCTTGAGCTTGAGCCTAACCTGGCTTGGATCGATTGCAGTCCTAAAGTTGGGTATCAATACCATGTTTACCGAAAAAGTACCACTACCGATACCGAAAGTACCAAATACTGAAATCCCTAAAAGTTGGTACCAATACATGTACCGAATAGGCAAAACCGGTACAGATACAAATCTTCGAGAAAAAAAATCCAATCCCTAGTGGTTAAGAAAGAGCTATCAAATTTTATCATCTACCCATCATATGATAAATATTTCTGGATTTCTACCTCGACATAATTAAAACGAATTATTATTGTGATTTTGTTTTTCATTTTAGTGATTGAAAATGTTCATCTTTCCAATCCTAACATAATTAAAAAAATAATAGCTTTGTGAGTTATGAATTCATATTTAGCCAATTAGTCAATTAGTCAATGAAATGAAGCTTGTTTGTAAAGGGTTAGTCATATTTTATAATGCTATTGTATGATAAATATTTTCGTCATTTCAGCCTAAAAATGTGATTAATTTGATTGTTATACTAAAATAATAACTAAAATGAAATAAATATATCATTTCTATCTTCCTCTTTTCACAGCTTTATCTTCTCCTGCTGTCGAGTATATGCTTTATTGTTCTTTATTTTGGTCTTCACACTCTAGTCAAATGAATTGTATGTGCATGGTTGATTTTACATTAAACATTTGTTTCATGTTATCTTTAACTACTATTTTAAACAAGGAATAATATGTAAGAACTTAATTTAGTATTTTACCCTTTTAAGTAAAGTAAAATATATTAAAATTGTCTTCAAATCAACCAACATTTACATCAAATAACTAATATTTTAAATAAGGAATAATATGTAGGAACTTAACATTTACATCAAATTTGGAAGAAATATGTCAAAATCTCTTATACTAAAACAAAATAATGTTGACTTTTTGACCTTGATGTGGCAATGCTCTTTGGCCAGAGAATTGATTTTTGAGCGCCATTTATCTCAATTCTCTCAATTCTCTTTCAATTCATATATGCGCCTCCTTCCTCATACGCCACTTTCTTCCACAATACGATTCACAAACCCTAATTCATCAATCGGCGCTCTTTTCGGTTTCTTCCTCTGCCAGTTTGTTCTTCATTAATCGCCGCTCTTTTCCTCCCAGCAGTTCCTCCGTAACAACGATCGTTACTCGAATTCGTCTCGATTTGTTCTCCTATTCTGTTGTTTGGCATCCAGGTAACAATCGTTGTATCATTTATTTTGAATATGCGATCTTAATTCCATGTTCTGTTTGGAACCCTATTTTCATGTTGTTATTATACGATTATCTCAATCCCTTAGAACCCTAACTTACATCTCATCAGTCTATGTTAGATGACACGTATTTTAACACGTATGTTGTAGATTTGATAGCTTTGTTCTGTTTTCATCCCTTCATTGGCAATGCGTTTCAGGTAACGGATTTTGCGTTTTCTCTGGGTGTTGTCGATCTTCGCTTCCTGATTTATACAGGTATATGGTTGGTCTCTTTTATGCATTATCCCTTTATTAGGTGGTAGTTTTTTTACTTTTATGATTTCAATCCCTTGATCTCTATTATAGAACAACCCGATTTCAAGGTTTTAGGGTTTAGTTTATAGGTTTTTTAAGTGTTTCAATATGTTGATATATGATGTTGTGCTTTCCAGATTGTAGTGTTTTAGGGTTTTAGTTTTTAAAATGATTAATTGATATGTTTAAACTCCAACATGTTTAAGAATAAATTTCACTGTCGTTATTACAGGTAAACTGATTTTGTATTGTGTTGACAAGATCATTTTATGTTATAGGAGAGAGAAAGAGATGTGTTAAGAATCTCTGAGCCACAACAGCTAACATCGAAATAGTCGGCGAACTTTGTCTCATCCAGTAAGTGAGGATAAACGATGGCCGCAATGGTGGCTGCATTACAGTTCCTACGATGATGATGTTTACGGGCTGAATGTTTGAAGCTTATTTGAGCGTTGTAATCATCGGAAGAATCAGGCCCCACTTCCTCGGTGTCATATCCACCGTATCTCCTTTCTTTGCCGCCTTTTGGTAATATTCTTTCGCCAATTTGTTGAATTAGGTCATTTATTTTTTCATACGACGGGTATGCAGTTTGTTTTGTGATTAAAGTAGATTGGTAATACTGTTCAGTTAGTGTTTTTTTGTGTTTCATTCCAAATATTTTCTTATTTTGCTTCAGGCTACACGAATGTTGCAAATCTTTATTTTGAGATAGCCTATATCAGCTAATAAAAAAATGCTTTCCATAGCCAGTGCAAGGTGCTTTAGTTTTTCTTTCTTAAATTTCATACGTTTGGGCTTTGTTTCTCTACTCTTATATTGTTAATTTTTTCCCTTCGTGTAATAGTCTCTTTGGCAGGTAATTAATCATGTTTTTATACAGGCTTATCTTTGTGGAATTATTGTATACCTTTCTACTCATGATTTCAAGCAAGCAATGTTGCAACTACTGTTATCGGTAAGTTCACTTTTTATGTCTATAAATTTATGTATCAATTATTTTAGTGGTTGGGTAGCTTGGTTATTTCAATTATTTTAAAGCAAAATAAGTTTGACCTTTTGGTTTTGTTTTGGTGTTTTTATGAAAAGTAGTTAATTATCAAACCTTTTGGCAGTTCTCTTATGGATTTGGTTTTTTATGGAAAATAATTATATTGGCTAGGAGGTTCAAGGGGAAAAAGGTTGTTTTCTTGAAACAACTTACATCTGAGTTGTTACAGCAATAGATCACTGGTAATTTTCTTTTTTTATTGTTTTAAGATTGTAGAAATAATAAGTTTTTCCTTGATCACTGGTAATATGAGTGGCAATTCTGACCCAACGGTTATACGAGGGTCAATTTGGACTTTTAATAAAGTGTTATGGGTGAATTTGGGTAAAGCTAAAAGGGATGAATGGGTCTAACTAGGCATATTGAAAATAGGTAAAAAGGTTGAACGGGTCTAGCTGAGTTGAACAAAAAAGATGAACGAGAGTAACTGGGATAAAAAACAGAATGGGGATATTTTTACTCAGATTATTGTTTCTTACATTGTGCTTAGAGAAAAAAATGAGCTTTGATTGCAAAGAAGATAGACTGCAATATTGACGAACGATGAATTATAAGGTTTTGCGGAGAAGATGACCTGTGGCGGGACCCTCTGGATATCAATATAGTGGAAGCTACCAGATGTTATATTATTGTATCAAATACTGGGATAACTACACACCAAAAGATTCATTTAAATGGAGCACCCTGGTAACCCCAATGACTAACTGTCCAAAGGTAAATAGGTAATAATGTTTTGTCTGTTGGTTGGTCAAAAAAATAAAAGTATATGCATAAAACTTTCTACATTTATTTTCTTTAAAAGAATGTTTAAGACTATTGTAGTTATGTGATTCAGTTGAAAACTTTAATCGTTTATAAAAGAAAGCAATAAAAAGTGTTTGTGGATCTATCATTTTTACCCGTATCAAAAGTACCCATTTTGACCCATTATCCTAATATTTAGGTTGAATGAGTTAAACGGTTGTTTATGGTTTGGAAAGTTGAAGAATATTTATCAACTTTGAAGGTCTGAGTTTATGATTTGCTTAATTTTGAATTAGAATTAAATTATTGTTTTCTTGGAGGCGTGGAGTAATTTTTTTGAACTGATATTAGGAATACACTGGTCCGAAAGTCTCTAATGAACCTCAAGATTTTTGGAAGCCGATATGAGCAGGTAATTCTCCGTCTTTTACTACAAAAATTTTTTAAGGGTGTCTCTGTGTATTATTTTGAACTCGAAGAAACCGAAATTCCAGTGACAAGTTTGAATTCGAAAATTCGAATTAGGTACAGCTCTTAGCCACACTAATACTTTTAGTTTGAGACATATCTTATATGTTGCCGTATAAGATAAAAACTCAAAATTACAAGGTAAGATATATTTGGGATGCCCTTATGGAATTGAGATTTTGTAAATATGGAATTGGCCTCCATACTCTATATGGGCTGTCATTTAGGTGGCATCATTTAGGTTCAAGATTCTCTTTAGATTTTAGCTCGGATAGCTGCTCTGATTTAATTATCGAACAAAAACCATGGGATGTAATTCTATTTATCAAGATTCTCTTTCACAAGGTTGTCAATAGTGGTCATTATGGTCGCAATAGCGAATAGCGTAGCGTATAGGTCGAAGGTCGCTACAAGGTATGTAACCATAAATAACAGGGTTTCAGTTATCTTTTATTTTTTTTAAATATAAATATCGATTAAATATAGCTATAAAATAGTCGGAATTTAATCATGACGTTAGCAAAACGCTCAATAACCTTCATAGGAATTTGGTTCATCGACGCACTCATTCGGAAATTCTGACCCTACTTGATGATATTAACTTCGATAGCGATCTTGGTGTGGTGGGTGGGTTTGAAGGCTCTACGTTTTCTGATGATACTGAAGAAGATTTTTTTTCTATGTGCCTTGATATGGATAAGTTTAATGCGTCATCCGTAGCTGGTGAATCGTCATCAGCTGCGGTTCAAGTTTCAGCAAGTTTGAGTTTGACTCCTGGGCCTGAGACCTTTGTTCCGGGCTCGTGTAATACTAAGCCGTTTAAATCTCAAACCGTTCAGTTTCAACGGTTTGTGAACACTCTTATAATGTGTTCAAGTGGATATAAATATTTACAACCTCTTTAGTTGTTTATGTCAAATATATAGGTTAGTATCGTACTAAGTTCGGAACGTTTGTATACAATCTTTTTGTACAGTTCTGCAATAACTGGACCAATTGGAAAGCAATGTGCTGATCTTTGTGGCCTATAATTGCAAGTGTTGCTAATGAAAGTGTTTTAGAATTGTTTAGTAGATTAGCGAGTCGGTTTTTACGCTTTGAACTGATCTTTTCCTTTTTTTGTTTGGAATTGTTAGAGTTCAATGTGAGTTGCTTGAGTGGGAGTTTAAAAGCTATCTCGGATGGCACGAGCAGGTAAGTGTCATCGCATTATCTTCACATCATTAGAAGTTATGTTTTAAAATTGTTTTTACTAGGTATATTTTTTTAATTTATTTGTGGCAGGCTGACTGTCGTTTATTTTGTGGGCTCCATTACATACTATCACAAGGTAAGTCGGTTCATTTGTTGGTAAGAACAATTATGATCATATGAAGTGCATGTTTTGTTTTTTGTAATTTGCAAGTAATTGGATTGATTTTTGTATGAGCAGGCATTATGGATTTATACAAATGACCAGTTCTGCCCAAAAATGTTGACATTGGTTTTTATGGATGAAAGTCGTCAAGGTATATAATCTGAAATTTATTTTTAGAAGAAAATGAAGAATGTGTATACAATTTTATATGTTGTATAAAAGCATTAATTAATTAATATAATGACAAAGTTTAGAAAATAAGCCTGACCCGTACTAAAACATTTCAAGTTGGCTACATTTATACTTCTGACTATTTCGAATTTAATTTATAGAACTTGTGGGAATATGCAGGTGTTACTGAAAATCGGATCATTCATTAGCTATCTATTCAATTTTATAATTAATTAAAAACATATAATACAACAGAAAGTATACTATCATTTTATATTCGACAAAGAAGAATAACAATACCATTAGTATATAATTTGTGTGCGTGTGTGTATATATATTCACGAAATTTTTTGGCTAATAAAATGATAAAAAGTTAGTTTTTGGTGAGAATTGTGCGGAGTGAATTTAAATGTTTGTGTTAAGCCACCCGCGAAACTCGCGGGATCTTAGACTAGTATATTATAAAATGACGAAAAAGTTGATATGCGTTTTGACTGAAAAGTAATACAATAAATAAGTAGGCTTAATGAAAGAACTTTATGTTCTAAAATATGTGAACCAAGTGATTCTCACATTTAAAATACATAACATAATTATGATAGTTGATTATATGCTAGTATACTTTTTGAACCTATATATACACCATCTATTATTAAGAGTCTAACACACAAAAATCCATCACTAATACCAAAAATGGCACTTACCAAACCAAAGAGGGAGACACTAGAAATGTTTTTTCTTTGCTTTTCTCTTGGTCTTTTATTCCCATTCGCCGAGGGAAATAACGGGCTATCTGCATATCAGGTTCTACAAAGCTACAACCTCCCGGTTGGTCTTCTTCCAAATGGTGTGTTTGGCTACACTTTGGACCGTTATAGTGGTCGGTTTTCAGTTAATGTAACTAGTAACTGTAACTTGCATGTGGCAGGTTATGAGATCGTATACAATTCCCCCATCACTGGTGTGATTTCTCGAAATAATCTCGGGAATATAGATGGTGTGAAGGTGAAAATAGCATTCGTTTGGCTTAATATCTTGAATGTTAACCGGAATCAAGATCAACTTGTGTTCAATATTGGCGGTTTTGTAGACAAAAGCTTCCCAATTAGCGACTTTTACTCGTCTCCTAATTGTAGGTAATTTAAATGTTGGAACGAACATTCGATTGGAAGGGGGTTCAGATCGAACTATATTGATGTAATGTAATTTTTGGATGATCTCGTTTATTAATTCAAAAAGATAATAATAATAATAATAATAATCGCAAGTTTTGTTGGATTATTTTCAGATTTTTTTAAACTCTCAAGTTTTTATTCTTATGTTTTAAATCCTATGAGTACTACTCATCCGAGTTAGGCTATAGGGTGTGGTCATGACCCTCATGATCACCATGACCCTCCACATAGGCACCATGTCATCTATCTTTAATCCACCATTCAAAACCATTACCCTAAGGGTGTGGTCATGACCCAAACCACTATCTCCTTTATTTTTTTAATTTATTTTTGTCTTAAAATTATCAAATGGGAGGGTCGTGGTAATCGTGGTTTAATCCATGGGAACCACCATTAATCAAGGAGGGGGATGGTGTACCATTAATGGTCCTATGTGGAAATAATGTTCCAATCCATGACCCCCACATCCCATAGCCTTAGAATGAGTCTCAATCTGACTTACATTTTGACAATTTTTATACTTTTTCTTGTTCCAATTCTTGGTGTGTTCATGTCTAAATTACCAGTAACTTTCAATAATTACGAAAATCTTGGAAGACCTAAAACTGTGTTAGCAACTAATTAATGCTAGTCTTGGCCATGTTTTGGTGGAATATATATCTTTTGTCTATTAAAAAAAAAAACTAAATACACTTCTAGCCATGCAAGTCTACCCCAATGACCATATGGCGAGTAAAAAACGGTTTGGTATGTGGTATTTAAGTGTAAAAAATTGTTCTTTAAAATGATCACTGATCACACCGAATTTTTATATTATTCAAAGCTTGAATCAGGCCATCGGGGACATATTTGATGGAGAATACCTGAAGAAATTTGGTGACGATAGTTTCGTAAATTGCATGGGCCGGGTCAAGAGCTTTAAGGTTAAACTGGCCCAAACTATAACCCAAACTTTATGACTCGTTGATATTTGATAGTAGGATCAATGGGCTTTCAGGTATTTGTTGGATCAGGCAGAGTCTTTTAGTAAGTGATTATGATTTGAACTTACATTAATTAGTACTCATCGTCTTAAACCATTGACAAGTCTTAAATGATATGGTCACTTTTATGTTTCTATTTTTACAAACCTTGAATGACAAATTGAGAGCAAATATAAATTATATAAATAGAAGAATTAAAATTTACCAATGTATAAGGGAAAATCTGAGTGGACTTTGACTATGTTGTCTAATTCGTTGACTTATAATATTTCAAACCCTTTTTTGGATGAATCATGCAAAAAATCTAAATTCTTCATGTATTTTATATTTTTTTACATATTTGTTGCGAATTAAGTAATTCGTATGTAGCGGGTCTAAAGATGTTAATTTGTACGTCAAGGAATTTGTTTTATAATTTATATACTTTGATACAGTTGTTGCGATCTTGATAAGGTTCGTTTCCAATCTTTAATAAGGTGTTATTTGTCGGTAATGAACACCTTATTTTTTTATTTTTTATTTTTAAAGATTTGAAACTATCCTTCTCAAGAATTTGATTAACATGAATGCTAAAGAAGGGTTAATAAATAGTACATCCCAGTAAAATTCGCAACAGTTGATATGTGTCAAAATATTAATGACTAAAAAGTTGATATGTCTTTTGACTGAAACCAACATATAAAGTAGTACAATAAATAAGTAGGCTTAATGAAAGAACTTTGAGGGTGTTTGGGATTCCTTTTCTCCTTCTCCTTCTTAGAAGGACTTTTCAAAATAAAAAAGTCACAAATTATAACTTCTTCGTTTCTCCTTTTTGAAGACAAAAAAAACTTTAAAAGAACTTATTTCGTAAGTGTTTGAGATTCCTTTTCTCATTCTCCTGACTTCTAGATAGTGTTTGGATGGAAAAGTCCTTCTCAAAAGTCCTTTTATCTCTAAAAGGACTTTTAAAAAGGAAACCCAAACATCCACTTTATGTTCCAAAATATGTGAACCAAGTGATTGTCACATTAAAAATATATATCTAGAAACATAATTATGATAGTTGATTATATGCTAGTATACTTTTTGAACCTATATATATACCATCTAGTCTTAAGAGTCTAACACACAAATATCCATCACTAATACCAAAAATGACACTTACCAAACCAAAGAGGGACACATTAGAATTGTTTTTTCTTTGCTTTTCTCTTGGTCTTTTATTCCCATTCGCCGAGGGAAATAACGGGCTATCTGCGTATCAGGTTCTACAAAGCTACAACCTCCCGGTTGGTCTTCTTCCAAATGGTGTGTTTGGATACACTTTGGACCCGCATAGTGGTCGGTTTTCGGTTAATCTAACTAGTAACTGTGCCTTGCATGTGGCGGGTTTTGAGATCGTATATAATTCCCCATTCACTCTTGTGATTTCTCAAAATAATCTCGGAAATATAAACGGTGTGAAGGTGAAAATTGCATTCGTTTGGCTCAATATCTTGAATGTCAACCGGAATCAAGATCAACTTGTGTTCAATATTGGGGGTTTTGTAAAGAAAAGTTTCCCAGTTAGCGATTTTAACTCCTCTCCTACTTGTAGGTAGATTAAATGTTGGAACGATCATTCGATTTAAAGGGGATCAGATCGAACTAGATTGATGTAATGTAATTTTTGGATGAACTAGTTTATTAAATAAAAAACATAATAATAATCGCAAGTTTTGTTGGGTTATTTTGAGATTTTTTTTTAAACTCCCAAGTTTTTTTTCTTATGTTTTAAATCCTACTAGTACCACTCATCCGAGTTAGAATGAGTCCCAATCTGACTCACATAATACACTTCTAACCATGCAAGTCTACCCCAATGACCATATGATGAGTAAAAAACGGTTTGGTATGTGGTATTTATGTGTAAAAAAATGTTCTTTAAAAAGATCACTAATCACACCGAATTTTTATAATATTCAAGGCTTGAATCGGGCTATCGGGGACATATTTGATGGAGAATACCTGAAGGAATTTGGTGACAATGGTTTCGTAAATTGTGTGGGCCGGGTCAAGAGCTTTAAGGTTAAACTGGCCCAAAATATAGCCCAAATTTTATGATTCGTTGATATTTGATAGTAAGATTAATGGGCTTTCGGGTATTTGTTGGATAGGCATAGTCTTTTAGTAAGTGATTATGATTTGAACTCACATTAAATAGTACTCAACGTCTTAACCCATTCACAAGTCTTAAATCATATGGTCATTTCTTAATGTCGTCTAATTCGTTGACTTATAATATTTTCAAACCTTTTTATTTGGGATGAATTATGCGAAAAATCTAAATTCTTAATGTATTTTAATTTTTTTTACATATTTATTGCGAATTAAGTAATTTGTATGTCACGGGTCTAAAGATGTTAATTTGTACGTCAAGGAATTTGTTTTATAATTTATATACTTTGATACAATTGTTGCGATCTTGATAAGGTTCGTTTCCAATCTTTAATAAGGTGTTATTTGTCGGTAATGAAAACCTTATTTTTTTTATTTTTAAAGATTGAAAACGAACCTTGTCAAGAATTTGATTAACATGAATGTTAAAGAAGGGTTAATAAATAGTACATCCCAGTAAAATTCGCAAAAGTTGATATGTGTCAAAATATTATAAAATAACTAAAAAGTTGATATGTGTTTTGACTGAAACCAACATATAAAGTAGTACAATAAATAAGTAGGCTTAATGAAAGAACTTTCAGGGTGTTTGAGATTCCTTTTCTCCTACTCCTTCTTAGAAGGACTTTTCAAAATTTAAAAGTTATAAATTATAACTTCTTCTTTTCTCTTTTTTGAAGACAAAAAAAACTTTAAAAGAACTTATTTTCATAGTGTTTGGGATTCCTTTTCTCCTTCTCCTGACTTCTAGATAGTGTTTGGATGGAAAAGTCCTTCTCAAAAGTCCTTTTAACTCTAAAAGGACTTTTAAAAAGGAAACCCAAACACCCACTTTATGTTCCAAAATATGTGAACCAAGTGATTGTCACATTAAAAATATATATCTAGAAACATAATTATGATAGTTGATTATATGCTAGTATACTTTTTGAACCTATATATATACCATCTAGTCTTAAGAGTCTAACACACAAATATCCATCACTAATACCAAAAATGGCACTTACCAAACCAAAGAGGAACACATTAGAATTGTTTTTTCTTTGCTTTTCTCTTGGTCTTCTATTCCCATTCGCCGAGGGAAATAACGGGCTATCTGCGTATCAGGTTCTACAAAGCTACAACCTCCCGGTTGGTCTTCTTCCAAATGGTGTGTTTGGATACACTTTGGACCCGCATAGTGGTCGGTTTTCGGTTAATCTAACTAGTAACTGTGACTTGCATGTGGCGGATTTTGAGATCGTATATAATTCCCCAATCACTGGTGTGATTTCTCAAAATAATCTCGGGAATATAAACTGTGTGAAGGTGAAAATTGCATTCGTTTGGCTCAATATCTTGAATGTCAACCGGAATCAAGATCAACTTGTGTTCAATATTGGCGGTTTTGTAAAGAAAAGCTTCCCAGTTAGCGATTTTAACTCCACTCCTACTTGTAGGTAGATTAAATGTTGGAACGATCATTTGATTGAAAGGGGATCAGATCGAACTAGATTGGTGTAATGTAATTTTTGGATGAACTCGTTTATTAAATAAAAAACATAATAATAATAATTGCAAGTTTTGTTGGGTTATTTTGAGATTTTTTTAAACTCCCAAGTTTTTTTTTCTTATGTTTTAAATCCTATGATTACTACTGTCACACCCCGATATTTACAGCTCAGCTATGTGGGCCCGGTGGGGAGTATCGTGAAGTAAGATTGGTATCGTCGTAGTCAAACATACACGGAATAGCACAGCGGAAGTCTTAGAATATAAAATATTATAATAAACACAAATGTCTAAAATATATCAAAGTATTTAGTACAGACAAGTTTGTAATAACCCACAGGCGGATCATTAAAACAAAAGGAGTTTATCAGACTAATGGCTTATGCGAAGGAGTTGCAAATTCCTCGTCTAACAATTTCGAGCAGCTTCTAGCCTATTTACGTATTTGTACCTGTCACTTAGACTTTTGAAAATACGTCAGTTTTCACTGGTAAATAAAATCAACCGACACATTTGAAAATGTTTATGAAAATTGGTTTAAGTGCACAAGGCACGAAAATCTTTTAAACTTGGGATAAACTATATCTCATGTTATCAGTTTTACATAAATTGCTATACATGCGGGGCCCGGTACTATGCCGGTTCATGATTAACCGACACACCACTTATTCCCTTATTGGGAAACCCATATTGGGTATAAAATTATTTAATAACCCATATTGCATCTGTCGGGTGTATGCCTACACCACGTGCTTAGGTCGTGGCCATTTGCAATTAATGAGTCAAAGATATCCAGGACACGGTCACATTAACCCCCAATGTTTCAGTCAAGCAATACGAATTAAAACAGGTTATTTGAATTTCCCTACTTATTGGTCTTCGAATCCCATACCTGACCATGCGGTAATTATATTACCGTATCCCAAGTCCGTATAAGGGAAAATAGGTTAAGAGTATTTCCCAGAGCTAGCTCCTGTCTTAAATTGCAAGATTTATAATAACTCAGCCGTATTCAATTAAGTAAGCATAGGTACAATTTACCGGAAGGCTCTAGTCTGGAATGATGGTATAAATAACCAATTAGAATGCTAACGGGTTTTATTTAAGTCATAGACTTAAACCAGCTAGTTGGATATATTAAAAAACGGCACGATACGCTAGATTAAGCGATCACCGGAATAAAATATAATTTAGACCCAACAAGTATGAAGGCTTGTATAATATGGGCAAACTAAATACATTCTGGATTTTGAAGTAAAAATGATAAGGTTTGACCCGTTTCAGCTAATTTATGCAAACTAGTTACATAAACCGTACCGAACGCGTATAAGCATAAACGGGTAACCGGATGAGTCATATACAAATCCCATAAGTTATTATGCTTAAAATATGTTATGATAGTAGGATATCAGCAAATATGCCCAAAAAGATTTTAAAACCAAATTAAGTCTGGTAAGGGCATTTTGGTCATTTTAAGATTTATAAAAGAGGTTTAATAGTAAAATGAGGTTCTGGTCTATAATATTCAGTAAAAATATTTATTTTATAAATTTATAATAGTAGGATATCATACATATGTGTGGTTTACCATTTACGGCCAAACTATGCACCGTAGGGGCATTTGGTCATTTCACATATGCTTTTAAGGACAAAATTGGAAGTCTGAGTTCAAGACTTATACTTACTGTTAAAGTACTAAAATTTATTTATGAAATCAGTAGGTAACAACTCTTAGGTGTTAAATATGGTTTTAAACCATACTATGCGCCTAATTTGCGTAAAAGTCGATAATTGACGATATTTGAGATGTTTATGAAAATCTGAGATTTTGATCAGCCTTTAATATTTAAAATATTTTATTTAACACATAACATCAGTAGGAAAAAGTTTGGCATGATATTCATATGTTAATCTTATTTTATTAACAAAAAGGGTATTATCGTCATTTACCGAATTATACGAGAACTCAATGCTATGGTTAGTTTATAATCTGACCAAAAATTCCAAAAATCCCTAAAAATAATATCAAAACAGTAGGTAATGAGTTTGGTGCCAAAATTTGGGTTTAAACATGATTTATGCTAAAAATGTAATTTAATTAACAAAAAGTTTCATTTTACGATATCTTGCATAACTTTAGTTTGAGACCAGAAATTGATGTCAAATTTAGTTGACATACTTATATATCAGTAATAAAGCTTTTTGTCCTCTCACATTTTCAAAAATCTCGTTTTTATAACATAAGGGCATAATAGTCAAAATTAAGCATAATAACGGAAACAAGCAAATAACTCAGATTTCTAGTATGATCATGTAATATAACCTTATAGGGTTATGCTAAATTAAATTACGATCATAACGGAACCTAAAATCAGTAGCAAACTAATTTAGTTCGGTTCCTAATCGAAAGTCAACGCAGAAGTCAAACTTTGCGACTTTCGGTTGCGAACCGACCCTAGAACTGGAATTGACGAGCCGAACATGTTTACACATGTTCTAATAATTATTACCAAGTTGTTTAAGTGATAAAACATATTTTAGAACATTTTTAAACTTATATCGCAATTATTTCGAAAACTGGCCCGTTGACTTTTTAAAACAATATTACGTTGACTCGTCAATTGACCAAGCAAACGTGATTCTTAGGAGGTTCCCTTTTGAGGGTTTAACACCTACCTAATTACGATAATGTAGCCATGTTCGTTGTGAACAATGGCTTGACCGTTTACGATCTAGCTAAAAGTCAAAGCGTTTATCGTAAACGCTCGACTTTTCAGCTTTTTAAGCCAAATAAAATAAACTAGTCATGAAAGGACACTTACATATGGTCCTTAGGACTGAAAATAACTCAGAGAAGGCTCCAAAATATTCAGGATCCTCCAAATTGAGAGAGATAGCAAGAATGAGAAGGAAGTATGATTTTGAAATGAAATCAACACCCCCTTTTATAGAGTTTAGAGGATGCTTGGATGATCAACAAGTGTCCTAGGGAGTTCTAGGATTAAAACAAGTGTAAAACTAGCTAATAAATCAGTATAACAATCCATAGTTTGCTAAAAATGGTTTGTGTGTAGTGTGGGCATCAAGAATTAACAAAACCATCAAAATAAAAGCTGTTTTGCTGCTGTTTAGGGGCAGTCAGCCCACGACAGCAGGTCCCATGGGCTTCACGGCCTGCTACTTACCCAGCCCAGCCACCCCCAAGTTTGGCAGATGTGCTGTTTTAGCCCATGTCATCTTTTTTGCGCTTTTATACTTTTAAAGTTTGCATTTTTGGCACAAGACTTGGTATATTTAATATGCTATGCTAATATAAGTTACAAAAGTGTTAGTGGCCCAACTCCGGCATACCTGGGAGGACGACTGAATGTCATGAAGTTCCCGGTTCGTTCAAAAGGCCTCTCAAAGGCGTAGTTTCGCTAGTTGTCGCTTTTAGTCCTTTTGGCGTACAAATTTATGCGTATAATCGTTCTATGGAATCTAAGCCTTAAACAGCTCATATTAGGCACATCCGGGGTATGACTGAGCTTAACGGAGTTTCTGGTGCCTTTAAAAGTTCACCCTAAAGTGTAGTTTCGCGCGTTGACACTTTTAACCCCTTAATTGCGAACTTGCGCGCATTATCGCGAAACGGCATAAAGGTCTTACATGGCCAGTATTAGACACTTCCCGAAGGTATGATCAAATATTACGGTGCTCCAGTTTTCTTAAATGATCATTCTAAGGTGTAGTTATAGACGTTGACGCTTTTGGTCCCTCTAACGCGAAAACTTGCGCGTATCATCGTTTAATAGCATCAAAGCTCTGTGCAATCCATATTAAGCATTCTCAAAAGTATGATTGCACTTTATAATACGTCGGGTTCGTTAAAAGGTCATTCAGAGGTAAAATTAAACATATTGACGCTTTTAACCCCTTTAACTTGCAAAGTTGCGCTTAACGTCACTTAGGTTGTGTTTGTTTTTGCTTAAAGTGTCTTCAAAGGGCTTATGTCTGCGGGCGGGCATACATAAGGAGTTAAAGACTGTTTGTTTTTTTAAAAAAAGAAGACCTGAAAGGGGCTTTTATTAGCTTAAAAAAAAGCACACATCTAATATCTTCAAAAACCAACAGATCTTCACATATACGCTCCCCAGACCCAGACGACTCCTTCACTTCCTCCCGCCGCCACAGATCGCCGGCTCCCACCATCACCTATCGAACTTCCACAGGTTCATCTTATCATCTTTCGAATCGTTTAATTTGTTCCGATTGTTTGCGGTTTTCTAGAGTTAGGGTTTCGGTTTGAATCGTTTTCTAGGGTTGGGGTTTCGGTTTGAATCGGTTTAAATCGTTTTCTGCTGTTATATTCATGTGGGTCTTGATATTTTTCTCATGGGTTATGCTTCAATTCGGTTGCTGAAAAATTGAAATTACTTTTTAGGTTTATGACTTATCTGTTCTTGTTTTCACTTGTTTGGTAATCTAGTCTTTGATTTGGTGGAACTGTTGTGGAACAAGTCAACACTAACATCATCATTTGATTTACTTTTTTATTTATTTTGGTTGTTTAATTCATGTGGGTTTGCAATATGTTATGTTTTCTTTGTTTGGTTAACAAACAATCTTTGATATTAGTTTATTATGGTTGTTTATAGCACACATCTACGTTTTCTTTAGTATTACCATAATATAATAAGTTTATAACTTAACAGTTCAACACCAGAGCCGTCCCCGAGAACTGTCAAAAAAATTTAGTGGAATAAAGACTTGAACTTATGGCTGTGTTTTTTTTGTAATTTATGGCTGCGTTCTTTGTAAATTATGGCTGCGTTTTTTGTAAATTATGGCTGCGTTTTTTTGTAAATTATGGTTGCGTTTTTTATGGCTACGATTGTATGTTGTTTGTGATTGAATTTTAGATGGAAACTAATGATGGTCGACAACAATGGACACATGAGGCTATCAAATGCATGTTAGAAGCATGTCTTGAAGAAATAGGGAGAGTAGGTAGAAATGGACAAAGCTTGCGTAGAGAGTCTTGGGGTAGGGTAGGAGCGAAACTTAAGGAAGAGTTTGGATTTGATTTGAATCAAAATCAAATTAGAAATGCTTTTGATACCATGAAATCAAAATATGTAGGATGGTGCTATTTGAGAAACAAGACTGGAAATCTCTACAACCCACAAACAAATATGTTCACTTTAACGCCTCAAGAATGGGACGACTTTAAGAAGGTGTGATTTAGTTCAAATTTCAATATCTTGTTATATATTAATATTAATATTAATAAGAATAATAAGAATAGAAAAGTATTTATTATAGTCCTTATTAATTTGGCGCAGGGTCACCCAAGGGCAATGTCATTGAGAACACGACCATTGCCTCATTCTGACCTTTTCATAGTTGTGTTTGAAGGCCTTAGTGCAACTGGTGGTAATCAATGGACATCCACCCAAACATCTGGGGTTTCATCATCCCCACAAGTCCAAACACTTCATATAGAAGGTGCTAAGTTCATTTAGAAGATGATGATGGAGACTCTCATGAACAAAGTTTTCCAATGGGTGATGAAGATCCTATCAATAATGAGGGACCTAGTGTTCGACCCAATGATGATTCAGAAGTTAGGCCCAAGAAAAAGGCTAAAACATCTAAAAACTCCATTACCCTAGATGATTTGGCTAGTGATATGCGTGATGCACTTAAGCATATGGTGAAAAACATGGAAGGACCATCCATTGATGAATGTTATGAGAAGTTGAAATCAGTTGGGTTAGAGCCTATAGATCCCTTGTTTTTAGGAGCATTTAACATCTTTGGTCAGTCAACATACATGAGACAAGCATGGATGACATTGCCATCAGAACCTGAGGTGTTGAAAGAGTGGATTAAGATGACTGGGACGACACTGTGGATGTTCAAGTAGGGAGGGATATGGGTATTTGTTTTTTTGTTGTTTTCATATGACATTATGTGTGTTTGGTGTAATTTGAACCATTATGTGTTTTGTTTTTGGTTGTTTTGGAATGACATTGTCAAACAATTATGTAATTTGAACCATTATGTGTTAAGTAAAATGGTAGTTTTTGAGTTTTTTTTGCTTGTTTTTGACAGGTTTCTCATGGATTATAATCAAAGGTTATTGCTCCTCATTGTGATGTTCTTTTATCTTAGATACTTTTGGCCGAGACATCTTAAAAGAAAAAGAGATAATACTTCGGTTATGTCTGGACACCATTTTACTTTAGAGTTGTTGCAAGGGAATGATACGCAATGCATTGAACTCCTACGTATGTCACGTGATTCTTTTGTTCGACTTTGCACACATTTTAGACTAAAAGGTTGGCTAAAAGATAGTAAACATGTATCCCTTGAAGAAAAAATGGCTATGTTTTTGATGATGCTTGGTCACAATCAACGTTTTTCGGCTGTTAAGCGTAGATTTCAACACTCGAAACAAACAATTCATAAGTATTTTCATGAAGTATTGTCAAGAATGATGGAGTTTGCTAAAGAGGTTATTGTCCCAACATCTTTTAATCCTAATCCAAATATTCCGGGGCGTCATAAGAGATTACGAAAAGTTTTTAAGGTACGTTATACAAATACTTTTGTGATTTCCTTCCACGTATATTAGTAACTATTAAATTCTACATAGGGAGCGATTGGTGCACTTGATGGTACTTTGATACATGCTATTGTCCCTGTTGAGAAACAACATTTATATAGGGGAAGAGGAAAAGGCGATTGCTATCAAAATGTTTTGGCCATATGTGACTTCAACATGATGTTTACGTTTCTCGTGGCCGGATGGGAAGGAGTGGCACATGATTCTAGAATATTGTCCGGATCTTTACCAAATGCAAATGCACCATTTCCATTTCCTCCTCCGGGTATATATCTATGATTCCAACTTTTTTTTATATTATATAGTTTGAAGATTGAATTGTTTTTTCAGATAAATATTATCTATGTGATGCTGCTTATGCACACACTCGAGGCTTTATGGCACCATATAGAAATGTGAGGTATTGGCTTGGAGATTTCCGTCGAAATCGTGCATTAAACGACAAGGAAAAATTCAACCACGCACATGCAAAGCTTAGAAATGTTATTGAACGTGCGTATGGTGTAATAAAAGCACGTTTTCCAATATTAAAGAAAATGGCTCCCTTCTCGTTGGTTACGCAACGAAATATTACCGTTGCATGTTTTGCGCTTCATAATTTTATACGGAAAGAGGGTTTAAGCGATGACCTTTTTGATGAATATGATGACCCAACTATACACCTTCAAGATGGAGATGAACATATACAAGATGGTGGTGAAAATAGAGAAGAAGAAGTACCACGACATGGAAGTTCAGCGGACCGTGAATTTATGAGTCAACTTCGAGATCAAATAGCACAAGAATTAATGCAAAACAATGTACTTTGAGTTTATTTTATTATTTTTTAGGTTATTGATACTTGGTGCTATTATGGTTTTTTTATGTAACTTGAATGTTAAATGACTTTTATCAGCTATGATAAGTATGATAGTTAAATAATTTTCAACTTATACATATGATATCCAGTTTATAAAACAAACAGTATTATATTTTCAGCTTGCAGACCTTCAGACCATATCTTCAGTTGCAGACATAAAATCAGCTGAAATCAGACTGCAGACAGTTTTTGTCTGAAAAAACAAACAGCACCTTATTGGCATAAAAGCCTTAAATGGCCAATATTAGGTATTCCTGAGAGTATATTCAATATCATGAAGCTCTCGGTTTGTAAAAAGGTCACTCAGAGGTAAGAATTTACATGTTGACGCTTTTGACCCTTGGACGCGCAAACTTTCAATAATTATGCAAACGGCTTCTCTCGACCAACGAGTGGCTTAATTATAATTATGAATACCGTGTATTGTTATTCAGAGGTTTAGTTTAAGCATGTTAACACTTTAGTCCTTTCGCATTCAAAGTTTTCGACTTTTCACAAAAATTAGTCCTTTATAGTCTACGTTTGACTTTATTAGGGTTTAGTACACGTGTCAACGTATCATTGGACATGATTTTACAAGGGGTTACAACTACTCATCCGAGTTAGAATGAGTCTCAATCTGACTCACATTTTGACAATTTTTATACTTTTTCTTGTTTGAATTCTTGGTGTGTTCATGTCTAAATTACCATTAACTTTCAATAATTACGAAAATCTTGGAAGACCTAAAACCGTGTTAGCAACTAATTAATGCTAGTCTTGGCCATGTTTTGGTGGAATGTATCTCTTTTGTCTATTAAAAAAAGGGTTATCGGATTTTATCACCCCTAAATATTGGCTATTGGCCGTTGTCACACCCAACTATCACTTTAACGCCCGCCACCCCCAACTTAACACTTAGTGTGTTCTGTCACCATTACGTTACTGATCACTAACTTTTGATCCTGTTACTATACTTTTGGGGGTGTCTTAAGATTCCTAAAACCTTCTTAAGATCCCTATGACACCCCCAAAAGTATAGTAACAGGATTAAAAGTTAGTGATTAGTTAACGACGTGGTGACAGAACACACTAAGTGTTAAGTTGGTGGTGACGGACGTCAAAGTGATAGTTGGGGGTGGCAGCGGCCAATAGCCAATAGTTGGGGGTGATAAAATCTAATAATCCTTAAAAAAAACTAAATACACTTCTAGCCATGCAAGTCTACCCCAATGACCATATGGCGAGTATAAAACGGTTTGGTATGTGGTATTTAAGTGTAAAAAATTGTTCTTTAAAATGATCACTGATCACACCGAATTTTTATAATATTCAAAGCTTGAATCGGGCCATTGGAGACATATTTGATGGAGAATACCTTAAGAAATTTCGTAACGATGGTTTCGTAAATTGTGTGGGCCAGGTCAAGAGCTTTAAGGTTAAACTGGCCCAAACTATAGCCCAAATTTTATGATTCGTTGATATTTAATATTAATGGGCTTTCGGGTATTTGTTGGATCAGGCAGAGTCTTTTAGTAAATGATTATGATTTGAACTTACATTAATTAGTACTCAACGTCTTAACCCATTAACAAGTCTTAAATCATATGGTCACTTCGAGTTTGAGCTCATCGTATTCAACTCATAACTCATTCACCGTCTCGAATTTGTTTCCAAATCTTTTATGTTTCTATTTTTACAAACCTTGAATGACAAATTGAGAGCAAATTTAAATTATATAAATAGAAGAGTTAAAATTTACCAATGTATAAGGGAAAATCTGAGTGGACTTTGACTATGTTGTCTAATTCGTTGACTTATAACATTTTTAAACCTTTTTTTGGGATGAATTATGCGAAAAATCTAAATTCTTCATGTTTTTTTATATTTTTTTGCATATTTGTTGCGAATTAAGTAATTCATATGTCGCGGGTCTAAAGATGTTAATTTGTACGTCAAGGATTTTTTTTTTATAATTTATATACTTTGATACAATTGTTGCGATCTTGATAAGGATCGTTTCCAATCTTTAATAACGTGTTATTTGTCAGTAATGAACACTTTATTTTTTTTATTTTTTTATTTTTAAAGATTGGAAACGAACCTTGTCAAGAATTTGATTAACATGAATGTTAAAGAAGGGTTAATAAATAGTACCTCCCTGTAAAATTCGAAACAATTGATATGTGTCAAAATATTATAAAATGACTAAAAAGTTGATATGTGTTTTAAGTGAAACCAACATATAAAGTAGTACAATAAATAAGTAGGCTTAATGAAAAAACTTTATGTTCCAAAATATGTGAACCAAGTGATTGTCACATTAAAAATATATATCTAGAAACATAATTATGATAGTTGATTATATGCTAGTATACTTTTTGAATCTATATATATACCATCTAGTCTTAAGAGTCTAACACACAAATATCTATCACTAATACCAAAAATAGCACTTACCAAACCAAAGAGGGACACATTAGAATTGTTTTTTCTTTGCTTTTCTCTTGGTCTTTTATTCCCATTCGCCGAGGGAAATAACGGGCTATCTGCGTATCAGGTTCTACAAAGCTACAACCTCCCGGTTGGTCTTCTTCCAAATGGTGTGTTTGGATACACTTTGGACCCCGCATAGTGGTTGGTTTTCGGTTAATCTAACTAGTAACTGTGACTTGCATGTGGTGGGTTTTTAGATCGTATATAATTCCCCAATCACTGGTGTGATTTCTCAAAATAATATCGGGAATATAAATGGTGTGAAGGTGAAAATTGCATTCGTTTGGCTCAATATCTTGAATGTCAACCAGTATCAAGATCAACTTGTGTTCAATATTGGCGGTTTTGTAAAGAAAAGCTTCCCAGATAGCGATTTTAACTCGTCTCCTACTTGTAGGTAGATTAAATATTGGAACGATCATTCGATTGAAAGGGGATCAGATCGAACTAGATTGATGTAATGTAATTTTTGGATGAACTCATTTATTAAATAAAAAACATAATAATAATAATAATAATCGCAAGTTTTGTTGGGTTATTTTGAGATTTTTTTAAACTCCCAAGTTTTTTTTTTCTTATGTTTTAAATCCTATGAGTACTACTCATCCGAGTTAGAATGAGTCCCAATCTGCCTCACATTTTGACAATTTTTATACTTTTTCTTGTTCGAATTCTTGGTGTGTTCATGTCTAAATTACCATTAACTTTCAATAATTACGAAAATCTTGGAAGACCTAAAACCGTGTTAGCAACTAATTAATGCTAGTCTTGGCCATGTTTTGGTGGAATATATCTTTTTTGTCTATTAAAAAAACCTAAATACACTTCTAGCCATGCAAGTCTACCCCATGACCATATGGCGAGTAAAAAAACGGTTTGGTATGTGGTATTTAAGTGTAAAAAATTGTTCTTTAAAATGATTACTGTTCACACCGAATTTTTATAATATTCAAAGCTTGAATCGCGCCATCGGGGACATAGTTGATGGAGAATACCTGAAGAAATTTGGTAACGACGGTTTCGTAAATTGTGTGGGCCGGGTCAAGAGCTTTAAGGTTAAACTGGCCCAAACTATAGCCCAAATTTTATGATTCGTTGATATTTAATATTAATGGGCTTTCGGGTATTTGTTGGATCAGGCAGAGTGTTTTAGTAAGTGATTATGATTTGAACTCACATTAATTTGTACTCAACGTCTTAACCCATTGACAAGTCTTAAATCATATGGTCACTTCGAGTTCGAGCTCATCGTATTCAACTCGAATAAACTCATAACTCATTTACCGTCTCGATTTTTTTTCTAAATCTTTTATGTTTCAATTTTTACAAACCTTGAATGACAAATTGAGAGCAAATTTAAATTATATAAATAGAAGAATTAAAATTTACCAATGTATAAGGAAAAATCTGAGTGGACTTTGACTATGTTGTCTAATTTGTTGACTTATAACATATGTTGTTATTTTGAACACTTTGACTATAAACAATAGAAGAACTAGTTTAATACCCGTCCGGTGGACGGGTTACGTTGATATATTATATTGTAACAGCATGAATTACAAAACGCTATTAAAATGTTCTTTTATGTAAAAGCGATCCTATGTGTATTTAAATTCATCTAAAAAATATTGTATGTAACAAAAATAATTGATATTAACTTCTCTAGGAAGAGAGTTTTAGTGGTGACACATTCATATTTCTTTCTGTAATTTTGTGTTTTTGATAAGTGTTAAGAGTCTCTCCCTCTCAAGCTGCCTCAGACCTTATCAAAACTCACAAACCTCTCATTAATGGCAAAATAAAAACACAATCTCACTAAGAAACTAACCTGTTCAAGAACCCACCCCGAAGATTGTTCAACAACCGAGCCAATCCATTCATCTATAAATTCAAATAAACATTCAACCAAAACCACAAAATGATATGAAACCCATAAGTACTAAAAATCTTCAGTCAAAAACATCAAATATTAAAAATATGGTGAAAAGTCTTAAATCCTACAAAGATTTATTACATGTCGGTTCTGTTCGGTTACGGTGGGTATGAAAAAAATGATAACCATAACCGACCCGCTACTTTCGGTTTTAAAAAAAAACATTAACCAACCCACCGGTTTTTTATTTGGTTTGGTTTTTTCGGTTCGGTTTTGTCGGTTAATTCGGTTATGGTTCGGTTAATTCAGATTTTTGTACACCCCTACTAGTATACCTATCCGGTGGATGGATGTTTTTAGTGTTGTAATGACAAGGTTTTATATACATTTACATGTATAATATGAACTCATCAAATGGGGCTAAAAATGAAAAAGCAAAGTTGGAGACAATTTCAATAACTCATTATTTGAATAGAAAAGATTCAAAATGTATAGAATGTTTCTTTCTTTACAGGGCTCATATTTACATGTGATTTATGCCTAAAAATATGTCTAAGCAAGGTTGGAGCTAACTTTTCAATGTTACTTATCGCCAGAGATAAAACATTACACGGTCAACCTTATCGTAAATATGAAAACGTAAGACAAAAGCACAACTTTTTAACTTATGAGTAAATAAAAATGATAGACTTCACTAAAGAAACACAACAATAAAAGTCATGTATATAACTTCCTAAGTAAATACATCGATCTAACAAATACATTCCATGTTTAATTATGTTCTTTTGAATATCTTCAAAATATATTTCATATGTAATTATGTTCTTCAACATTCCAATGGACTCTAGTTGGTGGATTTATGAATTAAAATATCAAATAATTTATCCCAGCAACCCAGAAGAAAAAAAAACCTCTCAGGACATCTCGGAACCCGATCCGTCGTTTTCAGCCTTCATTTAGTTCGACCATATATCGAGAGTTGGCTCTGTTCCAACTTGTACCATCTCCCCTCAAATCTATGTATCGATAATTCCTATAGGGTCGGAACAAAAAAGTATATGTGACTTATGACGGTTCTTGAATTTGAATAAATTGACACGAAATTTTCCAGACATTAGATGTGGTTTAATTATATCACACCTCTACAAACGTGGCACTATTGCTCATGACTTTCTCGGTACGCCTTGTATTCAGGTGTTGTTGCCTGTATTCGTGTAAGGACAAGATATAAAGGGCAATTGGGAAATTACACTAAACCTACAGGTGCAAAACATGATATAAAACTGAAAAAAGAATACTCACAAAGTTTCTGTTGAGAGAAGACATGAACATTCAAACCCTTGACCTTTGATGTCAGACCGGCCAAATTAAACCTGGCAAACACGAAAGTAACTTCATTAAACAATAAAGTGCTAAATCATGGTGTAAAGTAGAGAGACACCCCTCAACGCAATCAAGGTTATGTTGAGCGAATAGACCTACCCTTTGACTTTTGAGGTCATCAAGATTATCATTAAACTTTTAACATCAACACAAAGTCTTTAAATTGTGAAAATTAAATTAAACTCAAAAAGCAACCTGGTTTCCTTTGAGAAAATAAAATACCCTTTGACTTTTGAGGTCAAATGCATCACATTTTGACATTAGCAGCGATCAAGATCCTTTAAATTAAGAAAACACAAGACTTTATAACTTTTAGCAACACAAGATAAACAATTAATTTGAATAAGGATTAACCATCTAAACTCTGCAGATTATCAAGAAGTACATGAACCTAAACGCCGTCGCACACAACCAATCCCCGTCGCAGGTTCAGATTTTCCGGTTGTGTTATCATATCTTGACAACCTTGTTGCGGTGCTTGGATTCGTGGAAAAAGAAACTTGGAAGCTGCTGTCCGGTTAGGGTTCAACCCAAGAAGGTTGTAAAATCCTAATCTGAACTGGTAAAACCCTTGCTGGGGTTTGCTGCCTTGGTGAGATCTTTCCTTGTTATATTTCTGTTTTTCCGTTTTCTGCATTTAGGCATTCTTGTTGCCGGGGTAGTTGGACCGGTTTGATTGATTGGGACACAGGAAGGGTACATCCTGTTGCATTTAGGCATTCTTATTGCTGCTGTTATATTCTGTGTTTCTTATTTGTTGTTTGTTATATTCTCTTGTTGATTACCTCTTGTTTGTTGAGTTGTTATTGTCTGTGATACTCGCGTCTGGTTTTTTGTGTTGTTATTACTGCTGTTTACCTGTTGTGTTATCTTATTGTGTGAACTTATTGTGTGAACTTATCTTATTCTGCTGTTTACCTGCTATTTACCTGTTGTGTTATCTTATTCTGCTGTTTACCTGTTGTGTTATTGTTTAGGCTTTGTTCTTGATCGTATTTGTGATTGTTTACTTACTTATTGTGTGAACTTATTTATAACGCTCTATTTGATCATTATTTGTTATGCGTGTGCCCTTTTTGGATTATCGGGTGATTTGTAGCAATCATAGACAGTAGATACCATGATTTTTCATTGAGATCGTGTTCGAGGACGAGGGGTGCAGGGAGGGGAAAAGAAAGGGGGTATAGTTTGCGCGTGGCTTCGTGGAATGTAGGAACCCTTAGTAGTAAGTTGTTGGAGATCATAGATACACTAAAAAGACGTAGGGTAGAGATAGCGTGCCTTCAGGAGACTAAGTGGAAGGGACATAAAGGGGATGAGCGCAATGGGTACAAGTTGTTATATTCAGGGTCTGATGGGGTAAAGAATGGGGTTGGATTTCTAGTGGATATAAACCTGTATAAAAATGTGGTAGAGGTGATACGATACAACGATAGGATCATGGTGTTGAGATTAGTACTAGGAGAGGAAGTGGTGACAGTTGTTTGTGCATATGCCCCACAAGTGGGATTAGGGGATCAAGAGAAAAGAGATTTTTGGGACTGCCTAGACGGAGTTGTGAGGGCCATACCTAGGGAAGAAAGAATTTTCATAGGAGGCGATTTTAATGGCCATATTGGTAGGCATAGTGATGGTTTTAGTGAGGTGCATGGGGGCTTTGGTTTTGGTGATAGGAACAACCCTGGTAGGGATTTGCTAGAGTTTGCGGTGGCCCACAACCTAGGTATTCTGAATTCTTTCTTTAAGAAGAAAGAATCACAGTTGATTACTTTTAGCAGTTGCGGACGTAACACTCAGATTGACTATATTTTGATGAGGCTAGGAGATCGAAGGTGGTGGAGGGATTGCAAGGTTATACCAGGGGAGACAGCAGTGACTCAACACCGTTTATTGGTGGCGGATATAGTCATGAGAGGAAAGCTGACCAAGGGAGAGAGGGTAATGCAACCTAGGGTTAGATGGGGTATGTTAAAGGGCGACAAAATCGAAGTCTTTAGAGATAAGGTCCTCTTAATGACATCGCCTAGAGTAGATGGGGACGCAAACCAAATGTGGGAGGACATGGCAAACACCATTACTAATGTGGCGAAGGAAACGCTAGGGGTTGTAAAAGGAAAGAGGTGTGGCCATAAGGAGTCATGGTGGTGGAATGAGGATGTGCATACGAAAATAAGGATTAAACAAGGGTGCTTTAGGGATCTTTTGAGGTGTACAGTCGAGGAGGAGCAAGCGATTTTAAGGGTTAGATATAAAGAGGCTAAGAGAGAGGCGAAGAAGGCAGTGTCAGAGGCGAAGAACGCAGCTTACAAGCAGATGTATGATCGACTGGAAACAAAGGAGGGGGAGCATGACATGTTCAAGATTGCAAAGGCTAGAGAGCGTAGAAGGCAAGACTTAGGAGCAGTGAAGTTTTTAAAGGGAGAGGACGGATGCGTTTTGGTCAAAGAACACGACATTAAGATGAGATGGCAAGTGTACTTCTACAATCTTTTCAATGGCAGGAGGGATTACCAACAAGAAATTGAAGAAAATGATGATTCACCTACGCAAAGGCGACTACGGAATAACGGCTACTGTCGACGTATCACACAGGAGGAGGTGAGAACAAACCTTAGAAAGATGGGAAGGGCTAAGGCAGTTGGGCCAGATAACATACCGATTGAGGTATGGAAATGCTTGGGAGAAGAAGGAGTACATTGGCTAACTATTTTATTCAATCTTATTTTCAAATCTGGGAAAATGCCAGATCAATGGAGGAATAGTGTAGTAGTACCTGTGTATAAGAACAAAGGGGACGCCCAATGTTGTGGGAATTATAGAGGGATTAAGTTGCTAGGACACACTATGAAATTATGGGAGAGAATAATTGAGACGAGAATCCGAAGAGAAACTCAAGTCACGGTAAACCAATTTGGTTTTATGCCAGGGCGATCGACTACGGAGGCAATACATATTCTAAGGAGATTGATGGAGAAGTATAGGGAGAAGAAACGGGACCTACACATGGTGTTCATTGATCTTGAAAAGGCCTATGACAGTGTGCCACGTAGACTGATTTGGGATAGTTTGGAGAGTAGAGGGGTTTCTGGGAAGTATATAGACTTAATTAGGGATATGTATGTTAGGTCTGAGACTAGTGTCCGAGCGCCTGTAGGGGATACTGATTCTTTCCCGGTGGAGGTAGGACTACACCAAGGGTCCGCTTTGAGCCCTTTTCTATTTGCAGTTATCCTAGATGAGTTGACAAAGATTATTCAGGGGGCTCTTCCGTGGTGCCTGCTTTTTGCAGATGATATTGTGTTAGTTGCTGATAGTAAACAAAGCCTGAATGCGAGGTTAGAAGAGTGGCGAGCAGCTTTAGAGGGAAGAGGTTTAAAGATTAGTCGATCTAAGACTGAGTACTTGTATTGCGACTTTAGTGGAGTAGACAACGATGAGGACATTCAGATCACCATTGACAGTCAAGTGGTCCCGCAGGTGACTAAGTTCAAGTATCTAGGATCGTTTGTCCAGAGGGATGGGGAAATAGATAGTGACGTTGCCCACCGCATCCAGGTCGGATGGTGTAGGTGGAGAGCTGCCACTGGGGTATTGTGCGATAGGAGGTTCCCAACAAAATTGAAAGGGAAATTTTATAGGGTTGCAATTAGGCCTGCTATGTTATATGGAACCGAATGTTGGGCCATTAAGGAAGTACAGGCACGCAAGATGGAGGTAGCAGAGATGAGAATGCTAAGATGGATGTGTGGCCACACAAGGTTAGACCGGATAAGAAATGATGTTTTTAGGGAAAGGTTAGAAGTAGCTAGTATATCAGATAAGATAAAGGAGGGTAGATTGAGATGGTTTGGGCATGTGAAGAGGAGGCAGACGATAGAACCAGTTAGAGTGGTTGAAACCCTCGAGGTGGAGGGGAGGAGGAGTAGAGGCAGACCCAAAATTACTTGGGATGAGCGGATTAGGCAGGATTTGCAAAAATTGCACCTCTCTGAGAACATGGTCCATGATAGGAGCTCGTGGAGACGTAGGATTAAGGTTAAGGATTTCTAGGAAAGGGGACAATCGTGTTTTTAGGTGTAGTGTATGGTCGTACATAAGTAACTATGTGTATAGGATGTTTTGTACAGTTGTGTTTCTAGGTGTAGTGTAGGGTCGTAGATATGTAACTATGTGTATAGACTGTTTTGTGTGTCATATTTGTTCTGTTCTACCATGCACTATTTCGCAACTCATACTACATTGGTAGCTTCATACACATACACACACACCTCATGCTCTATTTATTTCTTTCCTGGGTGTTTTGGAGCCGAGGGTCTCTCTGGAAGCAGCCTCTCTATCCCTAGGGGTAGAGGTAAGGTGTGCCTACATCCCACCCTCCCCAGACCCTACAAATAGCTTTGCTATTTGTGGGATTTTACTGGGTATGATTGATTGATTGACATGAACCCAAAACTTATATCATATTAGTATCATTTTAATATACATGTTTATAGACCATGTCCCAAATCATACTATTTCACGATGCATATACACACAGAATATATACACATACATATATTACCAATTAATGGATAACTCTTCCTGAATCCTAATTCCTTTTATTCAGAAATGTAGATTAGTACCAAAATAATGCAATTTTAGGAAAAACCTTATGCACTAAAAAATATATGTAAAGTGAGATTTCAGAGCAGTTGTATGGCAAATATTTAAATTAACTAACCGAACTCGGGTATCTTCAACAGCAAGATCAGTCCCCAAAGAATCATAAAATAAATTATAACTCACTCAGCCTTACGATCACAAGCACGCAAAGCCACCCTTCATCACTAGAGAAACTACATAACAAAAAACAATAACATCGACTCATTTGACACATTAGAAAAAAAACCAAATCAACCCATTTATAGTTGTTAATAGCGATGATGGTGAGCGCTATAGCGAATAGCGTAGCGCTGGATCATCGCTATCTGATGTTTAGCGCTCAATAGCGACAATTAAGGTTTTTTTTTTCTTTTTAAATATTAAAAACCGAACTTTTAGGCATTTTAATTGACCAAACAGTTGTAATCTTCACTAATTGCATTAAAAAAACCTTAAATTCGTGTATAAAACCCTATTTTTTAAAAGAAATTACAACTATGAAACCATTAGTAGGAGAAGGATCAAGATTGAGATGCTACCTTGCTCTTTTAATAGAGGTGGATCCAAACAAATTTCACATTATCCACGTTCACACGAACTATCACAAAGAATAATCATTATCAAGCGGGGCTTCCATCTGTTCACATTTTGCACAGAATATCTACCAGAATAAAATGGCAACAATATCATATTAGAATAAGATACCAAAGTTATTGTGAAAACAATGTCATACATCTTCACTGTCGATTTTCCGAATTGAGTGATATAACAATTATGGAATCCTTCCTCACATGACGCATAAATTTGTTTAAATAAATCTCTAATTTTCAATATGCAGGGATTAATATTTGATTGGGCGTGTTCAAACTCCATTACTAAAGATGACTAAATCAAGAATCAAATGAAGAGTATCAGGATTCTAAACATATAATTGAATAATATGAAAACGTTGATAACAAAATCAATTATGACAAAAGGAAATGTTTTGAGTTGAGGAACGAACCTCTGCCCTTTTCACCCCTCACCAACATAAGCATCAATGATGTTCTGCTCATATTTCATTCCATTCAATAAATATCTTATATGTGTTTTCTATCTTTGAAAACTCATTGAAGGCCAGTTTTAAAGCTTCCTGATCTTGATTCGAAGATGGAAACAGAGGAAGGCGAAATAAGAGAATCGTTCCGCAAATACGCCCTTGTGAACAACATCTTTTTGTGTCCGGGACAGTTAAAGCGGGCGAAGAACTCATAGACATCGGAGGCTAGTTAGAGTAGGAGTGAATGAGATTTGAAGGGTGATACAGGTTACAAATAGGGGATAGGAGAGGGCGATAATGGAGGAGGGACTGTTATTCAACTGCCACTGAGAAGGAGAGAGAATGTTCAACTGAGAAGATAACCACCACTGACATGGAGGTCATGGGCAGAAAAAATTGCAGCAAAACCACCGGCTTGAAAACTGCAAATAACTGCCCCAAAACTGCCAATCTCCACCACCAAATATGTGAGATCATGGGCAGTAAAAGGTGGAGCAAACCACCTCCTGAGAAAACCGCAAATAACTGCCCTGAACCGCCACCAAAGCGGTTAATTTTATGAGTTTAAAGGGCTGAGATTTAATCTCAGCATGATCCGACGGTAGAGATTGATTCAAAAAGTGGTTAGACTTAATGGGAACCATATATATATATAATTCTAAAGTTAACAAATACTAGTATATTATGAGTAGAATTACTCAAAGCTAGTTACAATGATACACAACAAAAAAAAGATATAATAACATCATATTTATATAATATCCCCTCAATGCAAGTATAACAAGTCCTTTGTTGCAACCAAACCACTTCTAAATCATCCCATAGTGTGTACTCACTTAGATGACCAACATTCATCGTTTAACATCTAGTTCGATCTTCCCAACGAACTTATTGTCGACGATTCTTCTGTTTTAGAAGCAGATCACGAAGATCAGCCGCATCAACTTGGTTTGTTTGGCCCTCGGGTTTATAGTAGCCAGTTACCGGATCTGGAACCCATGGATTTGATACGTTCGATTCCTCACCTCCTTTCTTCATCATTGCAACTCCGCTCGCCCTCAAGTTTCCAGACACATTTCCGGTTGATATCACCGCGTATCCACGCCTATAATTCCACAAATTAAATCAACTATCAAACTACATATCTAACATAGAGTTAAAGATCAAATACTAATAATTCAAGTAACCCAAAATTTCAACATAATTATCAAACAATCTATCTCTAGATAATTCACTGAGAAAAGATATAGGATGTTAATTAGTTTATGGAATCATAAAAATTAGACTACTAACTAGATAATCAAACATAATAACAAACATAGTTGTCAATAGCGAGGTAGCGATCGTTATAGCGCCAGGGGCGCAGCTTAGGCTACCCCAGGGGGGCGCCCGCCCCCCGAACTTATCGATTCTTAGTGTTATGAATAGTACTTTCGTATAGGTATATACGTTGCCCCCCCATTTCGGAAAAATTGGGGGGGGGGGGGGGGGGCGTGGCTTCGCCAATGTATAGCGCGCTACGTAGCGTATGGGTCTAGGCTCGCTATTAGGGTTGTAGCGATAGATAGCGATAACAACGACAATTTATTTTATTTTTTTGTTTTCTTTAATATAAATAGCAATTAAATATAGCTATAAAATAGCTAGATTTTAGGTTTTTGTTAAATATATACATGTAAAATAGCATATATTCCAGGGTATTTTGATATAATATACATTTAATTTTTTTTCTAGTGTATCGTTATTTATAAAATAGTCAGTGGCGGATCTAGAAAATCTTTATAGGGGCAACGTTTCATATAAAAATGGGTAACAGAATCGAAAAACGTCAATTTTTTCCAAAATTTAAACTACCGTCGGAGTGTTAAGGGGTAGCGGGGGCTACCCCTAGTATCATGCTAGGTCCGCCCCTGAAAATAGTAAGCCCTTATCTATCGCTATTTGTTGTTATTTGCTATTAACAACTATGATAACAAAGGTATAATCGATCTTTATAAATTTAATGAGAAAAAACAGAGGATCAAAAGTAATTAACAAATTGAAGTAAATTACCGGCAAACAAGGGAGATTTGATCGGCAACGAATGATGAAACGAGCTTAGCGTTCGTGATAGATCGCGCCATAGGATATGAGATTGAAGCTGAAGAATATTCGAGAACGAAACTCTAACAGGGTAATTTAGAGTTTGTGTTCTCGAATAAATTTGTTTTATGAGTTTAATATGAGAAAATGTTTGGTATTTATAGAGGAAGGGGTGGGCGCGTGAAGGTACTGGGAAATGAGGGAAGGTGATGAGCTGGCACTGAAAGAGTGAAGTGGTCAATGACAAAGTGACACGTGGACTTGTTCATTGTTTGGATGTAGAGTCGTCATCCTTTTTGCTAATGACTCTTGTCATGACTTTTCACAACGTGTAAAATACAAGAATTTTATATTATTTATTTATTATCAATATTAATATTTTAAGTAGTTTGGCTGCTATGCTGGCATATAGGAATACGACTTACGGTTTAATCAATAATTTTAAAAACCGAACTGATATATAAACTTGTGGGTGGTTTACTGGTTCACTGGTCTAACCGATTGATGTGGTTTCAAAAGCGGGTTGGTTAGAGCCTATGAAAAGAACCCAACCTATTGTAGCCAGTTAGCCACGGACACTGCTATCAACAACGTCCTATGGATAAGGCTTTTCACGAGTGGAAATCCATCCTTCGACATTATTCGAGCCGTCCCAACGTCCGACAGCTCACATGCTCCTCATTAGAGAGGCTTTTATATGTTTTAGCTTTTTATGTTACTTGTATTAAATAAGTTAGAGAGATTTATTTAAAAAAAAAATCTAAAAAGTACAATATTAATAGCTTCATTTAAAGTTTTTATTATCCCCTTGCCAAATTGCTAGTAGTGAGACATGCCATCATACATTAATTGACCCAGAATGATGCATGTATGTATGCATATATGTATCTGTATCAATGGCGGCTGATATTCATATTATTGACTAAATAAATATCGTGTGTGTGGGTCAATCGGGTTTGTTTTTTTTTTTTTTTTTTTTTTATGAAAGGTAGCTTGTTATAACTAGAATTTCTCTTTCACGGCAGAGAATTTTCGTACGAATCAAGTGATATGAAACTGCAATATATAAATGTAAAAAAAAACTTAACTATCATAAGAAAAAAATGGTGACGTGTAGTGATACAAATGATAGAATGGAAATAAATGGTAAAAGAAATAAAAGTGTAAAAATTAATATGGATAACGTAAAAACCTAATAAATTAATACTTTTCATTTTTAACCAGTGTACACCAATAATAATGATCACAGAAAAAATCATACTATATCAATTTAAGAATAAAAGTATATTATTGTTTTATGGCATTTATTAATATAGTACACGTAGCAAACATGTTAGTACAATATCAGAGGTAAAATGAAGAAATATAAATAAAATTATGGCTAAAAACAAAACAAAAAATGTCCCTGTAGCTAAAATAATACTTATGAT
The DNA here is from genome assembly GCA_030545235.1 of Helianthus tuberosus. Lineage (NCBI taxonomy): Eukaryota > Viridiplantae > Streptophyta > Magnoliopsida > Asterales > Asteraceae > Helianthus > Helianthus tuberosus. Next base: position 9,183,566 of record CM060438.1, read on the forward strand.
GTACTTCTTTAATATATATTATAATAACTAAATTAATATCATTATAAGTGTAAATTATGGTGTAACGAATTTATTTTAATCGAAGCATCACAATTATATTACGTGGTTTTCCCGGTCCATAACATATTACTAGTGCCATAATGAACTAGTCAAGCCTCAATCAAACTCGATACTTAAACATAATGTTTAAAAAGAAGCAGAATTCGAGCACGACTTCTATTAAACTAAACAAGTATAATCGAGGTTGTTCGTTCAAAAAAGCTCAAATTTACCCTTTTAGTTTGTTTATTTAAGGAAAACTATAAATTTTATAGCATGTAAAATTATACCGAAATCGATTACTCTAGACTTTATATAATAAAATATATGTTTAAACATACCTAAAATTAAGTAGGATATGATTCATATACATCGAATGGTTTGGAATTAAAAAGATTCCACCCACACATATTAATATAATATCTTATGGTAGATACGTGTTCACGATTTATGTTCCTCGTTCCATGCTACCAAACCTTACAAATCAACCATACAATTGTGATTTTTATAAACTAGTTATTTTCCGCTCGGGCGTTGCGGCGGGACCCAATGACTACAAAAGGAGTGTCAGCAACGGCAAACAGATGCCGAATATTAAAACATAGATAAAATGACGTGGTAAGGATAATCACTCCGTCATAAAAAAACGATTTTAAATAACCTAATATATAATAATAGGACCCACACGTCCTACACGTTGGAAATTCGGTTGTTTTCAGTTCAGTTATTACGGTGCTAACACGTTGAAATATAGATGAGCTCGGTACCGGTAACGACAGCGAAAGTACCGATCCGGAAAATCATCGAAATTAGGTACCGGCACCGAAAATGCTCGGTACAATACGATATGGTATTTGAAGGTAAAAATCAATAAATACAGGTATGGTGCTAGACCGGTGTCGAAACGAAAATAACGATTCTGAAAACGCCAAAAGGTGGGTACCAAATTGGTACCAAAAATGATTTGGTATAGTAAATTTGGTACCGATACGATACCGATTCGTTTACAGGATTTGATACGATTTGCTCATCAATATTCTAAATATCCAAGTTAATTTTACATGTTACAATTCATTCATTACATAAAAAGACAAAAAAGAAAGCAAAATAAGTTGTTGTGTATATAAAACCTCATTCAAACGAAATACAGTTTACTTACTGTGTGTATCAAAAGTAATCTAAACGGTGCAATTACTTGCATTGCTGAGTTGCTACAGGATTTGATGAGCTTGGTAGCAACCGGTACCGAAAATACCGTTACCGAAATCCCCAAAAGTGGGTACCAGTACCGAATATACCTAGTATGGTACGGTTCGGTACCGGTCGGTACTGGTACGGCACCGGCATTTGAGGGTAAAAACCGGTGAATACCTGTGCAGAACCGGTACCGAAAATACACCGATTTGGTAAATTTGAGACCATGGTACCGGTCGGTACTGGTACGACACCGGTATTTGAGGGTAAAAACCAGTGAATAACTGTGCAGAACCGGTACCGAAAATACACCGATTTGGTAAATTTGAGACCTGTACCTATACTGTCACACCCCGATTTCCACGTGTCACCAGTGGGCCCGGTGGGGGATTATCGTGACGTGGTTGGCAACATAATAGTCAAACAACACAACAATTATTATGCACAGCGGAAGCAAATTTAAAAGATGTAATACAACCGAATTTAATATTGTAATATCAAAGTCACAATATCCGGAAGTTTATCCACAGACGGATCGAAAATAAAATAGAGACAATAGTTCAACAGACTTTTAGGCATCTTAAGCTTGCGAGACTTCTATTGATGCTAAGGAGAAATATCCAGCCAATTTCGTATAGTACCTGCATTTAGCCTTTTTGGAAAATAGGTCAGTTTACGCTGGTAAATACAAGTAACTGACTCATTTTGAAAATGGTTTAAGAAAATTGATTTGGATGCACGTGGCACAAAATATCTTTTATAATTTGATTAAAATGCATAGAGGCAAAATTAACCGTTTATAACTTGGGAGAATTATTTAATATTATAATCTTGTGAACGAATTACATGTTACTTGTGCGTTCAGTCGCCCGGATCTTGTCCGGGTTAAAGATCAATAGACACACCACAATATAGAGTTATACACTGACAGGTGTACGCCTACACCCCGTGCTCAGGTCGTGGCCATCTCGTAAGATGATGCCAAGGATATCCGGGACATGGTCATTAACCCCCCAAAGGCTTTAAGTAAACAAGACTGTTTAAACGAGCCGATCAAATTATTCAACTACCCACTCAACTGTGGAGATTTGATGCTCGATCAAGCGGTATGCTATATACCGTAACCCAAGCCCGTATAGGGAAAATAAATTAAAAGTATTTACCTGAGCAAGTATTAATCACAATAAGCAAAATGCACGTAGCTTTTACTGGTTCTCCTAATCTGGAACGAAGGTTTAATATAACCTATTAGAATCCTAACGGGTCTTTAATTAAGCTTAAGCTTAGACCGGCTAGTTTCAAAGATACGGTTCGTACGCACGATCAAGCGAAGACCGGATAGAATGTGATTTAGACCCGACAAGTTTGAAGACTTGTTTAATATGGGTTTATTATTCACATTCTGGATTTTGAGATAAAACCGATAAGGTTTTACCCGTTTCGGCTAATTTATGTAAACTTGTTACATAAACCGAACCGAACGCGTAATAAGCGTAACGGGTATCCGTAAGAGCCATATACAGGTTTCCTAAGTTAATATGATTCAAATATGTTGTGACATCAGTAAGATGTCTTTCATTATGCCCGAAACGTGTTTAAACACAAACTAGGCCCCGTAGGGGTAGTTTGGTCATTTAAAAGTTTATAAAAGAGTTTAAGTGTTAACCTGAGTTACAGGTCTGATGTAATCAGAAAAAATACATAATTTGCTAAGTTATATCAGTAGGTTAAAGCATATATGTGAAATTTATCATTCTTCACCAAACTATGCCCCGTAGGGGTATTTTGGTAATTTCACATAAGCCGAAAAGTTCAAAACTGAAGTCTGAGTTTATCAACCTTAGCTTACTGTTAAAATGTTATAATTTACCTCATATATCAGTAGGTATCAACCCGGGTATGTTCAATATGATTTTAAAACATACTATGCGTTAAAAACGCTAAATAAGCCGATTAAAGGCCATTTCCGGGTTCGATACTTAAATTTGATATTTTTATATTTCCAGAAGGTTTAAAATAATTTATTTATCATATGTGATCAGTAGCAAAAGGTTTGGAGTCGTTTAGATATGTAAAACTCATTTTATGGCCCGTAGGGGCAAAACCGACAATTACTGGATTAAGCCTACGACTATGAGTTATGCTCAGCAAAAAATTAATTAAAAATCTTTAAAATTCCCAAAATAATATATTACATCAGTGGGTATTAAGCTTGATGTCAAAAAGTAGGCTTAACTAGGCTATACGCTAATTATGTCGTTTAATTAACATAAAGCTTTAAATTTGCGATATTGAGCATAACTCTTAATCTACAAGTCAAACTGATGTCAAACTTTGCATACAAGTTTATATATCAGTATTTAAGGTTTCTACACTTTTACATTTTCATAAATCACGTTTTAAGGTAATAAGGGCATAACGGTCAACATATGAGCAATTAACGGAAACATGCATATTAATTGGATAACTAATGAACCAAGGTGTATAATCACAGAGGGTTGTTCTAACATGTAACCTAGTCCAATTAAAGCTCTGAGGCATTTCTAAAACATGCCTTAACGGGTCAGAACTGAAAGTCAAAGTGAAAGTCAAACTATGCGACTTTCGGTTCCGAACTGGGTCTAAACAGGAAATTGTCGGGTTGAACATGTTTAGACATGTTCTTACACTTATTACTAAGTTATAACAATGATCTAACAGGTTGTATATGGTCTATAATGTTAATTATGCATAAATGACATTTTAAGCTTCCTGTTGACTTTTTCTAAACTAGTTTGACCCGACTTTTGACCTGGTTAGAGTGGTGATCAGGGGAAACCCTTTTGAGGTTTTATTAACCACCTAAATACCAACTTATATCTACTTTTAATTCGAGATATGACTGAGCTATTATTGACTAATCTCGAAGTCAAACCGTAATTACGACGGTTTGACTTTTAGCTAATTAAATAAGCTAAACTCAATTAAAGAAGGACTAGCAGACTTACAAGAGTCCTATGCACGACTTATGATCAGTTGGACCTGCTTGAGAGCTCCAGAATTGATCAGATTGCAAGAAGGAAGTGTGAAGAACTTGTTTATATATCAAGGCCTTTTATAGTGAATCAACCTACCACAATTCCTTGACACCTAGCTCTATGATCGACCACAACCATCCAACATGTGTCTCTAGTGCCCTAGTACAGTTTAGGGGTCGCCCACCATGTTAAAATATCGTTTAAGATCGAAATTCCGCGTTTCCAGGAGTCTGTCCCGCTTTTCTGCATCTGGCGGCCTGACGCAGCCCGCCTCCCATTTTGCCGATTCCAACGCGGGCCGCCTGGGCCTGCGAAATCAGATTTTTCCTTTTCTTTTGTGTTGCACTTGACCTTTGGCTTCACGAAGGGGCAACTAAGGTTATTTCTTGCATTTTAACCCCCTTATATTTACCCACAAGGGCTTTAGGACTTATACCCACTTTGCCAAGTCCCTGAACACTTCCGGTTAACCCGAAAAGTCTTAACTTTCAATGTTTGCACTTTAACCCCTCGCACACGAATTTGATCATAACTTTCTCACACGATAACGAAACTTTATGAAATTTATATCGTGCATTCTAGTGAGCATAATTAACATTTACAAAGCTTCGGGTTTGTCAAAAGGTCACTCAGAGGTATAAATTAAACATGTTGACACATTTAGCCCCTGTAGTTTGTAATCTCTCACTTTTAGCTTCGTATGATCCATGATTTATTCGTTTGATGTTATAAACATCATGTAAGGTTATTATGAAGTATATTTATTCACAGTTGACACTTAGAATACGTATATTCACATACTTTCCATGTTTGTCAACTTTCGTCCTTCTATAATATTCTTTCACACGTTTTAAACATTTGACACGCGTCTACACATTATAGGACGTGAATTTTCGAGGTGTTACATCCTCACCCCCTTAAAATAAATCTCGACCCGAGATTTACTGAAATAAGTAAGGGTACTTTTCTTTCATCGTGGATTCAACTTCCCACGTGTATTCGGGACCTCTACGGGCATCCCATTTGACCTTTACAATAGGTACATGCTTCCTTCGAAGCTTCTTTACCTGTTGATCTTCAATCGACAAAGGTTTTTCAACAAATTTCAAGCTCTCGTCTATATGCACATCTGTATGTGGTATAACCAGTGATTCATCAGCGAAGCACTTCTTCAGATTGCAGATGTGGAACACATTGTGAATTCCACTGAGCTCTTCCGGTAAGTTTAACTTATAGGCAACTGACCCGACACATTCGATAACCTCGAAAGGTCCTATGTATCTCGGGCTTAGCTTGCCTTTCTTACCAAACCGCATCACTCCCTTCCAGGGTGACACTTTAAGTAGGACTTTGTCACCTACTTCGAAGTGAAAATCCTTACGCTTAGGACCAGCGTAACTTTTCTGCCTATCTCGGGCAGCTTTGAGACGGTCACGAATCTGGACAATCTTATCCGTCGTTTCGAACACGATCTCTGGTCCTGATAACTGGACATCTCCAACTTCCGCCCAACAAACGGGCGATCTACACTTTCTACCGTATAATGCCTCGAAAGGCGCAACCTTAATGCTGGTATGGTAGCTATTGTTGTAGGAGAATTCGATTAATGGTAGGTTCTTATCCCAACTACCACCCAAATCGATCGCACATGCACGTAGCATGTCTTCCAATGTTTGAATAGTACGCTCACTCTGACCGTCAGTCTGAGGATGATAAGCCGTACTAAAATTCAAACGTGTGCCCAAAGATTGTTGGAAACTCTTCCAAAAATGCGACGTGTACCTAGTATCTCTATCAGAGATAATAGCCACAGGTATGCCATGTAAGGCTACAATCTTATCAACGTATAACTGGGCTAACATATCGGAGCTATAAGTCTCCTTGATGGGTAAGAAATGAGCTGACTTAGTCAGTCTGTCAACTATAACCCATATCGTATCACTTCCTTTCCTTGTCTTGGGTAACTTGGTAATAAAATCCATAGTTACCATTTCCCACTTCCACGTAGGAAGTTCAGGCTGTTGTAGCAAACCTGACGGTTTCTGATGCTCGGCTTTGACTTGAGCATATGTCAAGCATTTAGCTACATAGGTGGCCACAGACTTCTTCAAGCCTATCCACCAATAGTTTGCCCTTAGATCCTGGGTAGCTGATGGAAATTCTTAATCGTTGCCTAATTAGGGTTGCGGTATGTATGCATAAGCAATATGAACCATCTTTCTTATTTAATAACATAAAACCCTCAGAATATTGAGTCAGGCTATATGAGCCTATGTCTTAAAACCTACTTAATCAAGGTTTCGATTATTCCATAATCAATATGGAGTTTTCACAATACTCCCGCCCACAGCGGGATACAAATCTTAATTCTACCTGCCTTCCAGGAGGTAAGCAGGGAAAACTTATGAGAAGATAATCAAGATGCAAGGAGGCTACAGAGATTTTCCATATCTCAGGCTCCAGTTCATCCATCATTGCTCGTGTTAAATAAGTGACACATTTATGTTATAAGTCCACGAATTCCTTAATCGGGAACATTTACTTGGACAATTCCATTCTGAATATCTTCTTTGAATACTACTAGTCGTCTTTAGTACAATATGACCATTGGGATATCTTAGGGGTTCCATGCATTAAACCTCCATACTGATCAGGCATGGAAGTAATCTATGGGACACACTAGGATACGCCAACCCTCATATGGCACTTTTATCAAACATAGTTTGGCATTCGCAGGCGATAGAAAAATAATGGGAAAAATAATTAAAATAACATATGTTGTCGTACTCTATGCGAAGAAAGAGTACTCTTGGATTTTTCGGAAGGTTTTTCTTGCCGATACGAGAAGAATCGGTTACTATGGTTTCCTTGGTAATTTATACCTTGTGGATAATATAAAAGTTTGCTAAGCTTATGGTTTATGAAGATTTATTATTGCCTGTATTAAATCAGGACGCTTAGCAGAAATTATCATTGGTAAATGATAAGGGATGTACTTGATGACATCGTGAACTGCCTCTTGGCGTTCGTCAGGTGAGTTCAGGCATTTCTTCCCTTAGCCTTTCCAGTGTTTAGTCAACATAAGCAAGCCAAGAGTAACTAAAACATAAAGGTAAATTCTTGGATTCTAATACTTAGTCAACATAAGGAGGATAAGTAGGTGACTTATAGTAAGAAGTAAGGAAGTTATTGTACATGTGCTTATATTTAACCATAAATGGAAATTTCACAAACTAGGCACCTAGCTCGGTTGGCTAGGCGCGCGAAAGGGTGTGGCCTAGACCCAGGTTCGATTCCGGGGACGGGCGGTTCCACCATTTTTTTCGTTGCTTTTTATTAAGCCTGTTCTTGCTCTTTTTCTTAGATTTCTGGGAGTTATCTTCCTCCTTTGGTTCATCCTTCGTATACGAAGTGTGAACAAAACTCTCCTCATGAGAAATTGAACAGAGTTTTGAATGAAAATTAGAGTGAGAAGCATTCGGCTCTTTGGATTGTTTCATGACCTTTTCTATGGTCCTTCCAACTGCTGCGTCAACCACAGCCTGGAGATTAACTCCATTAATATTGAGGTTTACTTTTGTAGTTTTATTAACTTTCGTCGCATTAATAGTATTGCGACTGTCGTCCACCTCATCCGAGTTTTCGACACTCGAAACTTGGTACTAATCACCAAGATTTAACAATTATTAGTCATCATCTTGATGACCTGACTTAGGTTAGCCACGACATTCATAAACCGTATGGGCTATTCCGTTCTGAACATTCTTAATGAACGCTTTTTGAATGTATATCTATTACATTTAGTTTAGGTCACAAAAGGACTATCAATGGCATTTAAGGTTTGGAGCGAGTCCAATACCTGCTTGACAGGGGACCATAATGTCACAACTGTCTTTGTCACAAGGACGATTATAAATAGCTCAAAGGCTAGTCTTACAAGAATTTTATTATATATATACATATATGGCATAGAAGCCTGTCTCGATGGACGTAGAAAGATATGGCATAAAGCCCAGTCACGAAGGACATGAATGATTATACGGCACGAAGGCCTTGTCGCAAAGGTCATTTAGATATCTGGCACAAAGGCATGTCACCAGGAATGTTAACATTTAGTATGTTAGCTTGTCACGAATGACAAATTATAGCACATAGGCTTGTCATGAATGACTTTAAATCATAACTCGATGGTCTATCACCAAGGACCTTAATTTATTAGCCGCAATTTTATTAGATTAGGGCTTTAAGGTTTGAACGTGGTTCTTCTCCTTTGGACAGGGAGTCATAGACTACAACTGTCATCGTCTTCGAAAGACGATTCATTTGGCAGAAAGGTAAGCCAAATCAACATCACTAATGGATGTTTATATATAACCATCGTATCTAATGATATTAGTCATGATCACATCGATCATATTGACTATTAGGTTTGGGTATAATCACACCATTTTGAACAGGGGATCATAAAGATCACTACTATCTTTGTCTTACCGACACTAGAATAAAGTATAGCCCGTAGGCATTTCTTCACGAGGGATGTTAATATTGTGATCATCATACTGATGATACTAGTCAGGATCGTAATGATAGTATAGACTATGGGATTTGAGTATAGCTCACCCCCTTGGGCAAAGAATCACAAGAGATTACAATTGCCTTGTCTCAATTGGACAATATGTTATAGCTCTTAGGCAAAACATCATTAAGGATGTTAAAATTTTTAATCATCGTATTGATGATTTTTGTCATGATCGCATTGATCATATAGACTATTAGGCTTGAGCATAGTTCCCTTCCTTGGACAGGGAATCATAAAGATCACAATGTCCTTGTCACACATGGACAATATAATATGGCCCATAGGCGAAACATCACTAATGGATGTTTATAATAGGTTAATCCTATTAGATGATATAAGTCATGATTGCATTAATCATATTGACTATTTGGCTTGAGCATAGCTCACCACCTCAGACAAGGAATCATAAGGATAACAATGTCGACGTCCCAAATGGACAATTTATTATAGCCCGTAGGCAAAACATCACTAAAGGATGTTAAATAATATGATCATCGTATTAGATGATATTAGTCATGATCGCATTGATCATATAGACTATTATGTTTGGACATAGTCCAACATTTTAGACAGGAGGTCAAAGACCACCACTGTCGTTGTCTTATCGGACAACAAGTTTAGCCCCGTAGGCACTTCATCACTAACGGATGTTTATAGTATGATCATCTTATAGGATGATATAAGCCATGATTCCTAAATCACTAGGTTAGATAAGGGAATTGGAAGAATCCAATATAAGGATGACTGTTGTGATTTTCTCGAATCACAATTGTCAAGAGTGCTAACACGTTCTTAGGTGTTAACAAGGATCTGAATCCCTGGAGTAGGTTTCACCATCTTGGCCGCGTAGGCTAGGTTTCACCTTTAAGATTCCCTTTTAAAATGCATACTGACAGGGAAGGAAAGATATTTATTTTATTTAGGATTTTTATCATAAATCTTAACTCATACGTTAATAATAGCACAAATGGCCTAGTCGCGTAGACAAGTTAAATTTATAAGCCATGATTTCAGAGAATCGCGGCATTAAGGTTTGAATCAAAGTTCATTACCTTTTCCTGACAGGGAGCTGTAGGCTACCACTGTCTTTAGTCTCAGAGGACATTAACTATAGCCCGTAGGCACTTCCCTTCTAAGGGATGTTTATTACGGAATTGTCCCTTAGGGAAATTCATTAACCATGGTAAACAGAGACCATATGTGGTTAATTTATTAATCACATATATTTAGGATTTCTATTATAATTTATCCTAAATTATAAAACATTAACAGTTTTATTAGTGGCACCCAATGGCCTGGTCATATGGACATTTATAAATTATAAGCTTATGATTTCAGAGAATCAAAGCAACCATAACAGTTTTATTTAATAGCACAAAAGGCCTAGTCACAAGGACAATTTTAAATTATAAGCCATGATTTCAGAGAATCAAGGCCTTTAAGTATATTAGCACAACAGGCTTAGTCACAAGGACATATATAAATTATAAGCTATGATTTCAGAGAATCAAAGCATGAAGGTATTCTGGCACAATAGGCCTAGTCACAAGGACATTTATAAATTATAAGCTAGGATTTCAGAGAATCAAAGCCTTGAGGTTTGAACCTAGTTCATTACCTTTTTCTGACAGGGAGTCATAGCTACCACTGTATTTTGGCTCATGTAGAATAGAAATGAGCAAGGCCCGTAGGCACTATATTACCACGTATGGTTAAAATATGATCATCTTAATTGATGATGTAAACCCAAGATTCAGAGATCATTAAACTGGGTTAGGAATCTTTAGAAAGATCCTTATATAATAATAACGTGTGTGATTTTTAATGAATCACATCTGCCAGGAGTGTTAACATGTTTTAAGATGTTAACAGGGATTTGAATCTTTTAAACAGGTCTTACCATCTTGGCCCGGTCTTATAATTGACCCGAAGGCTAGGTTTCACTCTTAAGATTCTTAGTTAATGGTTTGAATCTTTTTAACAGGTCTTACCATCTTGGCCCGGTCTCATAATTGACCCAAAGGCTAGGTTTCACACTTAAGATTCTTAATTTAACTAACGCAGAAAAATTTTAAATTGAGGTGTTAATATGGATCTGAATCTAATTATGGAACTACCATCTTGGCCCGGTCTTAAAATGACACGTGGCTAGGTCTTGTCCTTTTTAGATTTTGCCATTTTATTATAATAATGGTAGATCTTATAAAAGAAATGTTAATAAGAATCTGAATCTAATTTGAGGAACTGCCATCTTGGCCGGGTCTTAATATGACACGAGGCTAGGTCTTGTCCTTTTAGATTATAATGGTAGATCTTGCAAAAAAAAAAGGAGATGTTATTTTCCATTTATTTAATATTCTTGTTTAGAATGAAAGTTTAAACTTAATCATTCCACTATATAAAAATAAAATTATAAAGTTGCCCTAAGCGGGACTTGAAAGGAATAATGTTGTCCTCGTAGGGACTGAAAGATAATTATGTCCTTATAAGGACTAATAAGGAAACGGTCTTCAGTAAAAGGAGTTTCTTCTTCATTTAATTTTTGAATGCTTTCTCCTTGGATGCTCGTTTCATTCTAGCCGCGGTACGAAGCTCAGCATCTCAGGGCTCCGGGTGTGGAGAACTCCTATTACGGCTTCTTCGCTTGGCGACGTATCCAATAAAATTTGGAAGTAAAAATTTATAGATTAGGATTGTGTATCACCCCGAAAAATATAAAACTTTATATTAGAAATTATAAAGTATAAATAAACGAGAATTTATTAACTAGAAATTTTTAACCTAGTTAGTTAAAAGACTAGAAGTAGCTTAAGATAGGGTTAAAAAGCTACTAAACAATATGTTGAATAAAGTTGAGGGGCTTAAGTTGTAAGAATGGAAACTTGAGATAATTAAAACTAATAAAACAAACCAAACACCCCATAATGGGGATGTCTGGTCGATCAGGAGAACCAGGGGCGACACCCCCACCTTCCATGTCTCAAAAAATTACTTGAAATCTCAAATTGGAGGTGCAAATCTGGTCCAAACGAAAATCCGAGCATAGAATCGTGATCCTCATCATAAGAGGATTACAAGGTATGTAAAATTTAAGGAAAACTCTCAACTTGAAATTTTCATGAATTGGGAAAAATCTGAAATTAGGGTTGCATGTGTATATTATGATGATTGAGGAACAACTATAGTGTCTAAGGACAAACCCTAGATCAATAGAAGTTGAAATCATAAGAAATTTGGGGTGAATCCATAAACACCATGGTAGGTGATTAGTGGGTCATGTATATTTGGATGAACACTAGAAAGTAGATTGTTAATCTAGTGTAATTTGGCAACTTTGAAGTGATTTCAGCAATTAGAAACTAACAATCATGTAAATTGGTTGATTTATATGAAAATAGGGTTAAATGATAAATTAATGATATGATGTTTAATCATGTAAAAATCTGCTTATGAAGTGTTTGTTGAAATGCCTCTATGAAGGCTATAAAAACTGAAATTTCGAGTTTAAACGCATAATCATGATGTTCGGTGTATTATGCGAATTATGAATTGAAAAGAGAGAGTTCTAAACATATGATGAATGAACTCTATAGGAACGGGCGCATGAGCGTCAAGTGGACAAGCGGTTGGCGAACCACGTCAAAAAGGGCTACTTTGAAGGTATGTAACTTGACCCGTTACATTAAGTAAATGTTGATGGTTATAATATGTGTATTTGAATTGTAGATTAATAGTTGTTTTAAATTAAAGTGGTGATGTCGCTATATTGAATGTTTGATCAAAAATTGATTGGAACTTGTTGGTAGTCGTCATATGGGAAGGTCCTTTAGACGAGCCAAACGGGTCGAACAATCAAATAAAGCATGGATTTGCTTCGAACAATGATTGATTTGGTCTTAGTTATGGATTGGTAATTGACATATTAAAAATGCAGGGAATTAACATGTTGGTGTGTTAGAATGAAACATATGAGAAATTGGTTTGGGCAAAAACAAATAAAAGTCAAAACACAAAGTTACAGTGACTACCGTAAGTTACGGTGTCACCGTAACTTACGGTAGAGATCTTGAAGTTGTACGGTGTCTATCTCCTGGTTTACGGTAGACATAAAGTTTCAGAACGCACCGTAACTTACGGTGATACCGTAAGTTACGGTGTAACTTGGAAATTTGTAATTTATTTTGTTGGCTGAACTTGTGTTTATTTACTATATGTTAATGTCAAAAACTAATATTTTTAAAGGTTTTTGACCATAGGTATTGAAGTGGATCTTACGGATGGCGATCAAGTATATGATGAAGAACTGAACACTACATTTTGAAGCTTCCGCAATATTAAAACTTATAAAGGATTATGTTTATGGGTGTAAACAAATAAATAATGTTTTGGCATGTTTTATCTTGGTTTTAGTTGACTTGGGTTATGTCAGTTATGAACTTGACTTTTGAAATTAGTGTTAAATGGGTATTTTGTTATAAAAATGGTATGAAATGTTATTAGAATTCAATTATATTTAGAAGGATGTTACAGATTGAGAATATTCCTAAGTTAAGTCTAGACTCAGAAGGTCAAGGAATGTGCTACTGTGTCATTGAGATTAAACACAAAAGTTAGTGTTTAATTCACTCAATGTTAACCTGTCACACCCCGATTTCCACGTGTCACCGGTGGGGGATTATCGTGACGTGGTTGGCAACATAATAGCCAAACAACACAACAATTATTATGCACAGCGGAAGCAAATTTAAAAGATGTAATACAAACGAATTTAATATAATATCAAAGTCACAATATCCGGAAGTTTATCCACAGACGGATCGAAAATAAAATAGAGACAATAGTTCAACAGACTTTTAGGCATCTTAAGCTTGCGAGACTTCTATTGATGCTAAGGAGAAATATCCAGCCAATTTCGTATAGTACCTGCATTTAGCCTTTTTGGAAAATACGTCAGTTTACACTGGTAAATACAAGTAACTGACTCATTTTGAAAATGGTTTAAGAAAATTGATTTGGATGCACGTTGCACAAAATATCTTTTATAATTTGATTAAAATGCACAGAGGCAAAATTAACCGTTTATAACTTGGGAGAATTATTTAATATTATAATCTTGTGAACGAATTACATGTTACTTGTGCGTTCAGTCGCCTGGATCTTGTCCGGGTTAAAGATCAATAGACACACCACAATATAGAGTTATACACTGACAGGTGTACGCCTACACCCCGTGCTCAGGTCGTGGCCATCTCGTAAGATGATGCCAAGGATATCCGGGACATGGTCATTAACCCCCCAAAGGCTTTAAGTAAACAAGACTGTTTAAACGAGTCGATCAAATTATTCAACTACCCACTCAACTGTGGAGATTTGATGCTCGATCAAGCGGTATGTTATATACCGTAACCCAAGCCCGTATAGGGAAAATAAGTTAAAAGTATTTACCTGAGCAAGTATTAATCACAATAAGCAAAATGCACGTAGCTTTTACTGGTTCTCCTAATCTGGAACGAAGGTTTAATATAACCTATTAGAATCCTAACGGGTCTTTAATTAAGCTTAAGCTTAGACCGGCTAGTTTCAAAGATACGGTTCGTACGCACGATCAAGCGAAGACCGGATAGAATGTGATTTAGACCCGAAAAGTTTGAAGACTTGTTTAATATGGGTTTATTATTCACATTCTGGATTTTGAGATAAAACCGATAAGGTTTTACCCGTTTCGGCTAATTTATGTAAACTTGTTACATAAACCGAACCGAACGCGTAATAAGCGTAACGGGTATCCGTAAGAGCCATATACAGGTTTCATAAGTTAATATGCTTCAAATATGTTGTGACATCAGTAAGATTTCTTTCATTATGCCCGAAACGTGTTTAAACACAAACTAGGCCCCGTAGGGGTAGTTTGGTCATTTAAAAGTTTATAAAAGAGTTTACGTGTTAACCTGAGTTACAGGTCTGATGTAATCAGCAAAAATACATAATTTTCTAAGTTATATCAGTAGGTTAAAGCATATATGTGAAATTTATCATTCTTCACCAAACTATGCCCCGTAGGGGTATTTTGGTAATTTCACATAAGCCGAAAAGCTCAAAAATGAAGTCTGAGTTTATCAACCTTAGCTTACTGTTAAAATGTTATAATTTGCCTCATATATCAGTAGGTATCAACCCGGGTATGTTCAATATGATTTTAAAACATACTATGCGTTAAAAACGCTAAATAAGGCGATTAAATGCCATTTCCGGGTTCGATACTTAAATTTGATATTTTTATATTTCCAGAAGGTTTAAAATAATTTATTTATCATATGTGATCAGTAGCAAAAGGTTTGGAGTCGTTTAGATATGTAAAACTCATTTTATGGCCCGTAGGGGCAAAACCGACAATTACCGGATTAAGCCTACGACTATGAGTTATGCTCAGCCAAAAATTAATTAAAAATATTTAAAATTCCCAAAATAATATATTACATCAGTGGGTATTAAGTTTGATGTCAAAAAGTAGGCTTAACTAGGCTATACGCTAATTATGCCGTTTAATTAACAAAAAGCTTTAAATTTGCGATATTGAGCTTAACTCTTAATCTACAAGTCAAACTGATGTCAAACTTTGCATACAAGTTTATATATCAGTATTTAAGGTTTCTACACTTTTACATTTTCATAAATCACGTTTTAAGGTAATAAGGGCATAACGGTCAACATATGAGCAATTAACGGAAACATGCATATTAATTGGATAACTAATGAACCAAGGTGTATAATCATAGAGGGTTGTTCTAACATGTAACCTAGTCCAATTAAAGCTCTGAGGCATTTCTAAAACATGCCTTAACGGGTCAGAACTGAAAGTCAAAGTGAAAGTCAAACTATGCGACTTTCGGTTCCGAACTGGGTCTAAACAGGAAATTGTCGGGTTGAACATGTTTAGACATGTTCTTACACTTATTACTAAGTTATAACAATGATCTAACAGGTTGTATATGGTCTATAATGTTAATTATGCATAAATGACATTTTAAGCTTCCTGTTGACTTTTTCTAAACTAGTTTGACCCGACTTTTGACCTGGTTAGAGTGGTGATCAGGGGAAACCCTTTTGAGGTTTTATTACCCACCTAAATACCAACTTATATCTACTTTTAATTCGAGATATGACTGAGCTATTATTGACTAATCTCGAAGTCAAACCGTAATTACGACGGTTTGACTTTTAGCTAATTAAACAAGCTAAACTCAATTAAAGAAGGACTAGCAGACTTACAAGAGTCCTATGCACGACTTATGATCAGTTGGACCTGCTTGAGAGCTCCAGAATTGATCAGATTGCAAGAAGGAAGTGTGAAGAACTTGTTTGCATATCAAGGCCTTTTATAGTGAATCAACCCACCACAATTCCTTGACACCTAGCTCTATGATTGACCACAACCATCCAACATGTGTCTCTAGTGCCCTAGTACAGTTTAGGGGTCGCCCACCATGTTAAAATATCGTTTAAGATCGAAATTCCACGTTTCCAGGAGTCTGTCCCGCTTTTCTGCATCTGGCGGCCTGACGCAGCCCGCCTCCCATTTTGCCGATTCCAACGCGGGCCGCCTGGGCCTGCGAAATCAGATTTTTCCTTTTCTTTTGTGTTGCACTTGACGTTTGGCTTCACGAAGGGGCAACTAAGGTTATTTCTTGCATTTTGACCCCCTTATATTTACCCACAAGGGCTTTAGGACTTATACCCACTTTGCCAAGTCCCTGAACACTTCCGGTTAACCCGAAAAGTCTTAACTTTCAATGTTTGCACTTTAACCCCTCGCACACGAATTTGATCATAACTTTCTCACACGATAACGAAACTTTATGAAATTTATATCGTGCATTCTAGTGAGCATAATTAACATTTACAAAGCTTCGGGTTTGTCAAAAGGTCACTCAGAGGTATAAATTAAACATGTTGACACATTTAGCCCCTGTAGTTTGTAATCTCTCACTTTTAGCTTCGTATGATCCATGATTTATTTGTTTGAAGTTACAAACATCATGTAGGGTTATTATGAAGTATATTTATTCACAGTTGACACTTAGAATACGTATATTCACATACTTTCCATGTTTGTCAACTTTAGTCCTTGTATAATATTCTTTCACACGTTTTAAACATTTGACACGTGTCTACACATTATAGGACGTGAATTTTCGAGGTGTTACATATACCCGATACTATTTGCTGATCTCTTAATGATGTATTCCATTCTAATTTTAATTTAAAAAATAAATTATAAAGTACTGTTCATTCACTTTCTTTTTTATTATATATAGATAGATTATAATTTAATGATTATTTTATATTATCAAACCAATATATTTTAAACAGTTATCTATTTTAGTCACTATAATTTTAAGTATATTTTAGTAATTATAACAAGATTTGAAGATGTATGATCCCAATTCCTTGCACACATGACATGGACCACACCATCTTCCTCATCCGACATGGCGCCTACATCAGCAAGTGAATCCAGAAGCTTCTGGAAGGCGTCAAGGTGGCACCGAAGATGCTCCTCCAGACAAGAAAGACAACACATGTAACCAATAATCGGACGCCATGTGGACCTGCGACACAACTTGGGGGCAGACCGACAACTGCAGTACTAATTCCCCTGCATGGGAAAATAACGGCGCGCCACGTGTACCACTATCCTGACCACAGCAGAGGAGACCGAGAGGATATTCACCTTGGTCGGACAGCTGGCGCCCGGTAGCAGCTGGCAAGGTCTCGCCTCCCTCCTTCACCCTTCGGCTATAAATAGGACCCTTCATCATTCAGGTTAAACATTCTGCTCTCCTTACATTTCACCTATAACACACACTATTTTCTCCTCAGAACAGTACTTATTCTCACGCTGGAGCCTGATTAAGAGGGAAACCCCCATATTCCCCTCTTAACGAGCTAACGATATTGCTGTTTTGCAGGACATCAGTCGTTGGCGAGTAGAGAAGGGGATTGAACCCACATACGAGACAACCCGGCTGATTAACCTTGGTGTTAACCAGTGTTTCATCAAGATTCAAAGCCATTCCCTCATACCAACCGAAAGAATTCACGTTTTTCGTATATTGATCAAGATGTAAAGGCTTGACAAAAATAGAAGACAACGAAATGCGTTGAATGATTCACGTTTTGCATTAGGTTATTTTTGTACATTGGGTTTGATTCCCACAAAATGGTTTTTACCAGATTTATTGGGCTTCATTTGGAACTGGTGTATAGACATTATTGCCTAGTGAAGATAAATATGATCAGATGGTTCCGCTGGTGGAAGTGGCGAAGCTTGAGATTTTCGACGGGTGGGTCGAAAACGTATATACAAAAAAATTTCTATAAAACCGAGGGGTCAAAAACGTATATATACCAAAAAATTTGTATACGAAAACTACATACTCTCCACTACTGAGTGAAAAGTTCGGGGGGTCGGCCGCCCCCTCCCGCCCTACTTAAGCTGCTCCCCTGGCTGGTGACAGAATAATACTCTAGTGGTACGTCAGTGATCCAAATTTGTTGTTCAAAAGAATTAAAGAATATTTTAATTTATAACATTGATATTTTTTAGATTTTAACTTTTATTCCTTACAAAATTGTTGGTTGGTAGATGGTATGTTTCTATGTAGGGATGAGCTCGGTACCGTCCGGTACCGAAAGAACCGGTACCGAAAATCTCTAAAAGTGGGTACCGGTACCGAATATACCCGGTTCGGTACCGGTATTTGAGGGTAAAAACCGGTAAATACCGGTACCGAAAATGCTAAAAGTCGATACCGAATCGGTACCGAAAAAGTTCCTGGTTCGGTAAATTCGGTACTGGTTTTGGTTCGGTACCGGTTCGGTACCGGTAACGATTTGCTCATCCATATTTCTATTTCTATGTGAGGCCGACTTAGTTTGGGTTCCACTTGGATCATGTATTGCATGTGGGTGTGGGTCATATTTTTGGGGTCAATTGTTTTTTAGATGATTTTGTCCACTTGTGTAGTTGCGCCGCTTCTTCTTGTAATATGGGGAACGTGTATGGAAGGTAGCTTGTTTAAAATAAAAAAAAATATATAAACTTTAATATAAAAAACATAGGTTGTAACATACTATCATAATTCTTATTGAATGGTTTAGAGTTAAAATGATCCCACCCACACGTATAATATTTTATGGGCGACACATGTTCGTGATTTATGTTCCAAGTTCCATTTAACCTAACTTTGCACTACCATCCAATTATACCTTTTTCTAAATATATATATTTAATGGTAACTTCTACTTTTATAGTTATTTTAGTAAGACCATGTGTTGTGGAGAGTATGAATGGGCGTGAACACCGCATCGAAAGGAGCGCGAAGAGGCGCTAGTACGGTGGATGTGAGGGGAGTCATGGGTGATGTGGAAGCGGATTTGATTTAATCTTTTTATTTTTTTAAATATGATTAAATTATAAAGTCAATCATATAAAGTCATCTTAAAGCTTAAACAACCTAACATTTCACCCCTCCATAACACATGTTTTTAGGCATGAGATGCGATTTTTGGTTAAGTTCGTAATTACCAAAAAAACTAATTTTTAATAGAAAATACATTATCACCAAATTTTATTAAGTTTACTATAATTAAATTATATTTTTTTTGAAGGGTGACTTTCTATGTACAGGACCTACTGGTCACCGGGTTCTTGTCAAAGACAATCCCTCGTCAGCTCCGCCTCCGGACGCGATATTCTATTCTTTATTTTGTTTTGTATGTTTTGTTCATATTATCTATTTTTTTTTCTCATATTCTAGTTTTTTTTAATTCTAACTCAAATTCTGTTTCACCAAGTCATATATTTCAAATAAACCGATCCCAATAACTCGAATCTAAGTCAAACCTCAAATAAACTTATCCGAAAAACTAGAAATAGACGTAAAACTTATAATGTATTGATGATTTTAGTTCTTATTATATAGACGTTAAACTTATATGTAACAAACACACCTCTATTTAACAAACATATTCCTCTAAAAAACAAATAACAAGTAACAATGATACAAAAAAAAAAAAACAAAGTAACAGATCTTCATCGTTGCAATATGTATCGGATGAACAAAACTAATAAGCTTCATTCATCTTCATGTTTAACATCTTTCAACGAATTTAGTTCGGACCGTTTTTCTGTTTCAACAACATTTCACGAAGCTCGGCCGCATCAATCTCGTTTGTTTGGCCCTCCGGCTTGTAGTAACCCGTTACTGGATCCGGAACCCATGGAGTTGATTTCTTCTATTCTTCGTTAGCTTTCGCCATCATTGCAACTCCGGTTCCCCTAACGCTTCCGGTTACACTCCCCTGTGTCGCAGTCGCAAATCCACGTCTGCTCAAAATAATTAAAAAAGTATCGTCAAGTTTTTATTTATTTATTCGTTTATTTATTTATTTATTTTTAACAGCAATTCCTAAACTTTTTAAAAATAAATACATCACAATCTGCACACTATACGGTACATCACTTAACCATCAGGATCGTAATATAACAAATAAATAACACTTTTTAATCTCAAATCACTAGATTAAAATTACAAGATCAAATTATTGTCTTTAGTTAACGAAACTATTTTTTAATGAAATCAAAACACTAAAAAAATACATAAGAAAACGGGCAATACGCTGCGTCGTAACCCCTTTTGAATAGCAAATCCAATTCTACAGAATTAAACTGCAACGTAAAGTTACCTGGCGGCAACAACGGAGAGTTGTTCGACGATGAAGGTTGAGACGAGTTTAACGCTAGCCATTGCGACGAATGAAGATTTGAATCGTATCGTTCGAACGGTAGCGGGTAGAAGGTCTAGAAGCTTTAAGAATGGAGAACTTGAGTTGTAGTTGGAGTTTGTTATGGATGAATCAAGAATGAGAATGGGGTGGTATTTATAGAGAATGGAAGGAAGAAGGGCTGAAAGTGGGTCGGGTCAAGAAAGTGGACTAATGGGCCCAGGTGTCCATAACAAGTTGTGAAGAGACAATTTCCGTTTTTAACAGCCGGCGACTTTTTTTTTTTTTTTGAAGTTGTCATACAATTGATCATGTTAGTTCTAGAGTCATCTATAGTAACTCACGTGAGGAGCTTGAATACAATATAGGTTAGAGGGTTAAATGCTGGGGCGGAACTAGAGGGGGGTCAGGGGGGTCAAGAGGGTCAGCTGACCCTTCGGTCACCATAATATATTAAATTTTTTTATATAGAAACTCAGAGTTTTAAAGAAACAAACATAAAATGGACCCCTAATTTTTTACATGTAAAGAAAATAAGCTAATGATGACCCTCCGACTAAAATGTTCTGGTTCCGCCACTGGTTAAATGGGTTGTGTAGGCGTGTTCATAGAATAAACCCAAACACGATACGAGTATTTTTAGTTGACTTAAACCCAACCCTCTAACCAAAATAAAATTTTATATCCATATTACAAAGTATTAGTTAATATTGATTAATTCACCAAAGTTACAAGTCTACAATAAAAAATATATATAAATTACGTCGAAAACTATAAAATTTGGTTGTTATCAAGGGGCGGATCTACGAAGGAGGGCATGGTCGTCTGGGCTACTCCTCAACTTTGTTAGCGAAGTGTAAAATTAGTGTAGTTTTTTTTATTCTCCGTTTTATGTATACGTTGGTCTGATTATTTTTTGAAATACTAGTTTTTCTTATTGATCTGCCATGGATTGTTATATTTGTTTTATTTTTAAATTTTGTAATTAAAGTACTCAATTAATTTAAGTTTGAACATGAAACAAAAGCGAGAAAAAAGTATAAAATTAACAGGCACACCTGCAAACCCGATAGGTTGACCCAAACACGGCACATTTGACAGAACATTTTTCGGCTTTTCAGATTTGTCCCAGAACTCACTAAAACTCGTTTATACAAATAATTTAAAAGTTATAAATTCTAAGTTAGGTTCATATCATATTAGAAACTCAATTCACGCCGATAAAATCGATAATATTAACCCACTAGTGGAACTGGTGAGTTGTATAGAAACGACGTCCTTTCGTTAAACTCAAAAATTATGAATTAAATATATACTTGATTATTTTATTTGCAAAGGCAGGAGATAAAATATTATATTTATAAAGTTAAAAAGAAAAATTATAGTAGTCTTTCAAAAAAAAAATATACTTACTTCTGTACGTACCTTTTGCGAGGTTTCTTACACGTATCTTATCCCCACTAATTTTACTCATGTATAGATTAAGTAGATTACAATCTTATATATTGCATAGTTAAATAAAAAATATAAAAACTTAAAAAAAGTTGTTCATAAATCAAAACTGTATAAAAGGCTTATTTATATACAATCTTTCATGATTTTTATGTAAACGTGTATTACAATTGCTGCATAAATGATAAAATTATATACCTCTCTAAATACTTTTAACAATAGGCCATTGATTCAAACATAAACAGGTTTTAACATACTAAACATGAGAAGTGAAAGAATATTTTTTTTAAACTTTGTTTACATCTACTTAAGCATGATGTTTAGTTGCAAAATGTAAAAGATAGTATATATTTTTCGTGTATTTACATAATTACTCTACTAATGTAAATACACAAATTTTATTTTTTTTGGATTATGAGACTAAAATGGGAAAAAAAATTAAAAAGGAATTTCCCTCTTTCACTTAATTATCACGTTTAATATGTTAAATTCATTTGTAGAATAACCTTATTCTATTTGTATAAGCTTTATTTTTATGTATTTGAATTCTAAGTGTGGGAGTTTGCTACAAAGTCTATTTTTCCTACAAAGTGTAAAAAGTCATAAAACACTATAATCTCAACCATAAAACACACTCAAAATCAAAAAAATAACAAAGTAAAAATTTCTAAAACTCCATATTTGTGGGTTTTGTGTCGTGTTGTGTTGTAGATGATAAGACTTTGATTATCGAATGACTAACATTAGTATGTTTTATATTGATTATCGTGTTGTGTTTTATATTCCTAGTTCTATGATGGTGCGTTTGATGTTTTTTTGGATTGTTAGGGTTTTGCTATTGTGTTTTAGTGATATTCACTCTATTACTTGTGGGTTTTAAGCGTGTTTTATGGTTGAAATTGTGGTGGTTTTATGACTTTGTACACTTTGTAGAAAAAATGGACTTTGTAGCCGAACCCCATCCTGAATTCTAATATTATAGTAATTGAATGTTATCTTAACTTATGTATTTGAATTCTAATATTATAGTAATCAAATGCTATCTTAACTTATGTGTTTGAATTCTAATATTATAGTTAATAATCAAATGTTATCTTAACTTATGTATTTGAATTCTAATATTATAGTTAATAATCAAATGTTATCTTAACTTATGTATTTGAATTCTAATATTATAGTAATTGAATGTTATCTTTACTAAATATGTGGGAATTTGAAGTCAAATAGTCTGTTTGGCAATTTTCGAATCAGTAAGTGTTAAACCAGTAATATGTCTGAACCATTAGGTGCTAAATCAGTAAGAGATCTGAACTATTAAGAGTCAGTGTAATGTTTACTGTTCAGAGGCTAATATCTAACCAATTCAGATAAGATGTCTTAACCATTTAGACTCAGCATAATGTTTAACAATTCAGAGGCAAATGCCTAAATCATTGAGACATCTGCTTATCTGCTGGCAAAACAAACAGTCTGAACCATTAAGAGACTCGTTAAAAGCTAAATAAATAGCCTCTCATGTTTAAGTGTTTTAAAAAACTGTCTTACCACTAGACCACCAACCACTAGTGGTTACGATAACTTTTATTAATATGTAATTTGTTTTTACTAAGTTGAAAATATAGTTTTGCTATTAAATAATAAGATGCTCTTTTAAAAAAAAATAGCAACAAAGTGTATTTAAAATAAGTTCGAATATTTTAGTGCGTAGTAATTGGATCAAATTTTTTGTTTTGTACAAAACAAGAAAATAAGTGGCTTCGAGTCTCTCTATTGTTTATTGTTTCTTACTCAAAATCAATGTTTAAAAAACCGGTTTAAACAGGCCGATTGTACCGTCGGGTAGAACCGGTTAAACCACCCGGTACACCCGGTTGAACCGTCCGATACATCTGGTTAAACCGTTTATGAGCTAAATCCGATACGATATAAAAACCGGATTTTAAAACATTGCTCAAAATGGCTATATTTTATTTGTCGTTTGCGTTTTTTTATTTAAAAAAATAGAAACAAATTTTTTAATGAATATATGTCGTAGGGGATGGTTCAAATGAAAACCACTTTTATTACGAAAACTCAAAAACTAACTAAAAAAAGCCTAAAAAACACACCAAAATTTTTTTTTCAATTTTTTTATAAAAATCAAAGGTTTTTTTATATAAAAAAACTTTTTTTTCAAAAAAAAAAAGATATTTGTAGTGCACCTGTGTAATATTACACATGTGAACATGTGCACTACAATTTTTTTTTAATTTTATATATAATTTAAATAGCGAAAATTGGTATGCAAAAAAAAATGGTAAGTTTTTTAGGTTTTTTTAGTTAGTTTTCGAGTTTTCGCATAACTAATGGTTTTCATTTGAAATTTCTTATATGTCTCGTATTTATGGGTCTCGTTGTACATGAAAAACAAAATACAAAATTAGAATTGCATACGAATCTAACGTACTCATGATAAAATATCTATTTTGGCTGTGTATAAAATATCTCCACAATAATGCTTAACGCAATATAATAGTTGTATAAAATATCTCCACAATAATGCTTAATCCAATATAATAGTATTGGTGGTTTACATATTTCCTATACATACATTTACCAAGTTAGGGGAATAGTGTCAGGCAGCTGCCTGGCACTCCCTTATTGGACCAACACGTTTATTGTTTTATATCCATTTTAAAATTACGTTTTAGTGTCCAGCTCAAAATAAAATTACGCTTTTTGTCCCCATCTCAAAATTACGATCTTGCCCTCTATTCAAAATTACGACTTCGCCTGGCACTCTCCCATTGGACCAACCAGTTTATTATTTTATATCCATTCTAAAATCACGTTTTTGTCCCTCTTTAAAATTACGCTTTTGTCCCCAGCTCAAAATAAAATTACGTTTTTGTCCCCAGCTCAAAATTACGATTCTTCCCTCCATTCAAAATAAAATTGTGGTTTTGCCCTTAGCTCAGAATTACCTTTTCGCCCCCAGTTCAAAATAAAATTTTGTTTTTGCCCACAGCTAAAAATTACGATTTTGCCCTCTGTTCAAAAATGTGATTTTTCCCCGTTTAAAAAATTGTGATTTCGCCCTCATTTCAAAATTACGTTTTTTCCCCAGTTCAAAATAAAATTATGTTTTTGCCCCCAACTCAAAATTACGATTTTGCCCTCGGTTCAAAATAAAATTGTGCTTTTGCCTCCAGCTTAAAATTACGCTTGTGCCCTTAGTTCAAATTTATATTACGTTGTTACCTCAAGTTCAAAATTATGAATTTGCCCCTGTGAAAATTCACAATTTTGCCCCTGGTTCAAATTTACAGTACTGCCATTACTTTAGCTTTTGGCAAATTACGATTTTACCCCAGTCAAAAAATACAACTTTCCCTCAGTTAAAAATTACAATATTGCCATTGTTTTAGTTTTTTTATCAAAACTATAAAAGTGTTTTGTTTTAATTGGTTGACTCGATTTAATTGTTTTTCGTGTCAATGAGCTAAGTAACACTCGCTCATTATTCGGTCATCGCCCCGCAACGCGGGCGGGGCATCAACTAGTGTCTACAACATAGGGGACTCTGGTTTACAATCACTCTAATTTTTCTTTTAGTTGTTTGTATTCTTGTCCTCCAAATAATTGGCTTTTATTATATGTATTCTTAGTAGCTAATGTGAGAAATAAAATGCTTTATGAATGGAAAAAAAAAACTATAAGAGTAAACTGCCATTTTGGTCCTTGAGGTTTGGCCAATTTTGCCACTTTAGTCCAAATTTCAAACCTTTTGCCATTTTGGTCCCTGTGATTTCGTTTTTTTGCCATTTTTGTCCAAATTTCAAATTTGGCCAGATTCCCCAACTTAAAACCTGATATTTTGTCTTTACCCTCAGGGGTATTTTAGTCATTTTGGAATTATTATAACACATTTTTAATTAAACAATACACATTAATCAATAAACCCTCATCTCCCCTTTCAGATCTTCAAAACCCTCATCTTCATCTCCCCTTTCAGATCACCACCGCCACCATCACCACTCTCTCTCTCTCTCCATCTCTCCTTTCTGCCGCCATAAGCACCACCACCACCGTTTCTGAAACTCCGTCCTGGTCTTATGTCCTTCATCTCCGCCGTACACGGGTTGAGCTTTATGGGTTGTATTTAAGGAAATGGCTTTGAATGTTAGGATCTGCAAGTATGTTAATAACCCTAATTTGGGGAGGCAAATGATTTGGGGTTGTTAGAGAGAGAGAGACATGGGGTTGTTTAGAGATAGAGAAGAGAGAGAGACAGGGGTGCTAGAGAGAGATAGAGAGGCAGGTGGTGGTTAAAACGTAATTCAGCAATTCTGGTGAGCTTGATTATGTGTTCTTCTTCATCATCATCATGTTGGTGGTCTTCGAAGCAACCAAAATTCATTATATGTTTCATCATCATCTGCTTGATTTGATTCTGACCTCGTTGTGGTGAAATCATAGGTTTGTTCGACGATCTCTTTGATTGATCACAGTAGAATGATGCAGATGTCATTTTTGTAACAATTGAGAATGAAATTGAAGTGAGTTTGTGGTGTATTTGGGTCAGAAGGGACTATTGATTTGTGGTGTATTTGGGTTTAATTATTTTTAATCAATTTTGAGTTATAATAAATCTAAAATGATCAAAATACCCTTGAGGATAAAGACAAAGTATCAGGGTTTTAGTTGGGGAATATGACCAAATTTGAAATTTGGACCAAAATGGCAAAAAAAAAAAAACGAAACCACAGGGACCAAAATGGCAAAAGGTTTGAAATTTGGACTAAAGTGGCAAAACTGGCCAAACCTCAGGGACCAAAATGGTAGTTTACTCAAACTATAATGTTAGAAGTATAAACTTGTTAGGAAGGTCTTTATGATTGAGTTGAGTCGTTTCTTTGTCATCTTGAGTTTCAAATTACGCTACAAACGTTATATAAATCTTTCATAAAACGAATTGAGTGCAACCTTGACAAATCACACTCCAAAGGCAAGTTTAATGTTAGAGATAAAAATATAAGATATGTGTACATGTTACAAGTGCTTAACGAATCGGATTTCAGTTTCGAATATTGAATTTAAATATGATCTAGAAAAAAAAAAGAATCAATTTCGAACGAAATTTGATTCGAATTTGAGTTGGTTCGGTTTAAAATTAAAAAAATAAAGATATATATTTCAATTTAAAAAGCTCATACGATTAAAACTATGTAAAAAATAAACTATATATATTTGGAATTAAATCGCACTTTGAAAAAATAAACTATATATAAAGTAGTACAATAAATAAGTAGGCTTAATGAAAGAACTTTATGTTCCAAAAGTGATTGTCACATTAAAAATACATATTTAGAAACATAAATATGATAGTTGATTATATGCTAGTATATTTTTTTAACCTATATATATGTCATCTACTCTTTAGAGTCAAACACACAAAAATCCATCACTAATACCAAAAATGGCACTTACCAAACCAAAGAGGGAGACACTAGAAATATTTTTTCTTTGCTTTTCTCTTGGTCTATTATTCCCATTCGCCGAGAGAAATAACGAGCTATCTGCTTATCAGCTTCTACAAAGCTACAACCTCTCGGTTGGTCTTCTTCCAAATGGTGTGTTTGGATACACTTTGGACCCGTATAGTGGTCGGTTTTCTGTTAATGTAAGTAGTAATTGTGACTTACATGTGGCGGGTTATGAGATCGCATATAATTCCCCCGTCACTGGTGTCATTTCTCGAAATAATCTCGGGAATATAGATGCTGTGAAGGTGAAAGTAGCATTCGTTTGGCTCAATATCTTGAATGTTAGTCGGAATCAAGATCAACTTGTGTTCAATATTGGCGGTTTTGTAGACAAAAGCTTCCCAATTAGCGATTTTAACTCGTCTCATAATTTTAGGTAGTTTAAATGTTGGAACGATCATTCGATTGGAATGGGGATCAGATCGAACTATATTGATGTAATGTAATTTTTGGATGAACTCGTTTATTAAATCAAATACATAATAATAATCGGGAAGGCTAAAATTAGTGGGGAAGGTGAGTTTTTGGCCAGAAAATGGTCGCGGGACGGCCGGTGGTCGGCTGCTCTAGAGAGAGAGAGTACCGAGAAAGAGTGTAGGTGAGGAGAGAGAGAAAGTGTGTGTGAGAATGAATGGGGGTGGAAGATTATAAGGAGGTATTTATACCTAGAGTTTTAAGTGGGTTATGCCTAAGGCCCATTAGCTAGTTTCTAGTCGTTTGTGCGACACAAATGCATTTCTTTGGCCCGTTTTCGAACCCGAACTTCATGGAATGCCGTAGAATATAATTTTAGGGTCAAAAATGCGTAAAATGATGTCGGTAGTCGATGTTTGACGCGTACGTTTATCGGTTGCGTTAAAAACGCGTAAAATGCGTCGGTTGTCGTTTCTAGTCCGTTTTTCGACCCGATTTCAACTGTGAATACAAAATTTCGATTAAAAAGCTAAGTATATCATAATATTTCAGTTTTCAAATTATAAACAAGTCCGATGCTTCCGTTTCGTTGTCGGTGCGTTTTTACTGTCGCGTTTTCCGTTCACGTATGCGTTTTGTGACGTTCGGAAGCAGGATAATATAGCAAAACAAATTCATGTGTATAAAATATACGTGTAAATCTCGTATTTTTCAGCATTGTCATTATTTCTTCTGGTGTCAGTTCGTTGTCGCTTACGCACGTCAGGTTTCCCGCAAATCACCCTTTGCGTACTGTA
Organism: Helianthus tuberosus; assembly: GCA_030545235.1. Classification (NCBI taxonomy): domain Eukaryota; kingdom Viridiplantae; phylum Streptophyta; class Magnoliopsida; order Asterales; family Asteraceae; genus Helianthus; species Helianthus tuberosus. The sequence goes on from CM060438.1 coordinate 9,212,370, forward strand.
AAGTCAAAAAGACGTTTCTAGGCATTCCAAAGACATGTTTAAGTTAATTTGCGTCTTAAAGCACTACTTATTATTGTCTTAATGTTCATTATGCGCGTAATTAGAAACCGAAAATTACCGATTGTCACAGTTTTATTCCATAAGATCATAATTTTTCAAATGTTTAATAAATTCTTATAAGAGTTTACTGTTTTTTTTACTTGCCAAATGGACGTCAAACTTTGTGTCCACATGTCCCGTTTGACCGTGCAAGTGGCCTGAGTTGATTCCTCAGACTTGGAAACCTTGTTTTACAACCATGCATGGTATAAAAAGCCTATGTGTTCAAAAACATTTTACATACTATAAAAAGTCCATGGGTTCTGGCTAGAGTCACCTTTTTTATTTTATTTTTTACGTTTGGTGACTTAATGTAAGTTTCATTTTTCCCTTTTAACCCTTAAGTTTGAAAATATACGTGTTTAGTCTCTCTATTTTAACTTTCTAATATACATGTTTATTTTCTTTACTTTAATATAATATTTTCTCTCTTAATTAACTTTGATAATCATGTTTAATACTTATATACATGTTTAATACTTCTACTTTAGTTTTGCTAATATACAAGTTTAGTCCATATACTTTTATTCCATTTAGTATTTTGTCTTTGAGGTATTATCATGACAAGTATTTTCTTTGCTTTTTGTATTTCGTCTTTTAGTATTTTATTAGACACCCATGTTACCGCCTCGATGTTCTTTTTCCTATGGTTTTACGTTCTCTCTCTTGATTGTTATATCGAGTACGAGTACTATGATAAACAAACTTGTACATACAACAAAAGAGATATGGGGTTTGGCTAGAGTCACATGTGGGTGGCTTAAGCCTTCTTTTTTATTTTTTTACATGTTAGCGACTTAAGTTAAGTTTCAGTTTTACCCTTTTAATCCTTAAGTTTGGTAATATACGTGTCTAGTCACTCTACTTTAACTTTCTAATATACATGTTTAGTTTCTCTACTTTAATATAGTATTTTCCCTATTAGTTAACTTTGCTAGTATTAAGGGGTTGTTTCGTAACCTCTGTAGCATTAATTGCTAAGCCGATAAAAAAACCTGACTAGATAAGAGACTCTGAACTAGTAAGAGTATGCCGATGTGGTGGAGGAAGTGGTAGTGAGTCAAGGCGGTGGTGCGTGAGTGATCAGCTGAGTGTTATGAACACTAGTGAAGGGAGAAACGGGTAAAATTTCAATTCAACATTATTTTGAAACTTAATGTGTAAGAGGCTTATTGCATGATTTAGATGTTCCTTTCTGATGAACCAAACAAACCTAATACTAACTAATTCAGATGTTGTCTTTTAATGTAATCATTAAGAGGCTACCAAACATTCTCTAAGGGGCTGTTTGGTAGCCTCTTAATGACCATTCAGATGCTACCTCTTAATGGTTTAAAACCTCTGAATGAATAAGAGGTAGCCTCAAGTCTGAATGGTTAAGAGGTAACATCTGAATGGTAAATCATCACATGTTACATTCTTCTACCTTCTCATTCGTAAAATTCTTAATGGTTCCATTAAGAGGTAGCCTCTTAATGACCATTCAGAGGCTACCAAACAGCCCCTAACACTTATATATATTTTTAATACTTCCACTTTAACTTTACTAATATACAAGTACGGTCCATATACTTTTATTCCTTTTAGTATTTTGTCTTTTAGGTATTACAATGACTAGTACTTTGTTCGCTTTTATTATTTCGTCTTTTAGTGTTTTCTTGGATACGTGTCGATATTCTTTTCCCATGGGTTTACCTTCTCTCTCTTCGGTTGTTATAACGGATACCGGTAGCGTACTGATAACAAATTGACCAAACAACATTGGTATCGGCACCGATATTCATTTTTTTGTTTAAGAATTGTGATGAACAGTTATATAAATTTTTTATATATTATTATATTAACTGTTTTTAAGTTCCAATTTCACCCTTTAAGTAATATTCGTTATTAACTAATTTACTTTTTATTTAACTTGATCTTCCTTTAATAACTCGCGTTCATTGTCTTTTTTTTTAAATTGCGTATGCGACCGTGATTACTATTTTTTAATCTCAACGTTTCTGTAAAAAGAGTTTTTATGGTCTTTTTGTCAACATCGATACCAATATTTTTATTATCGGAACCAACATCACTATTCGTTTTATGGTTTTCAATGTAAAACACATTCTTTTGTACAAATCATAATTTTAAACCAAGTGGCTGTTCTATATCTATATTGTCATAAACTAAACCGATGTTGACCGTTCAACTAGTTTTACTTAAACTCTACCGAAGAAATGAAATCCACTAAATCAAATAAAATGATAATTAAAGAAAATAGTATATTAACGTAAACCATAAACTAAATAAAAATTGCTTATCTCATTATAAACTAAATAAAACTAAATAAAAGTTAAATTTCAGTTAATAATAAAAAAAAATAATAAATAACTAAAAGTATAAAGTGTCGTTGTAAATCATTAATTTATAAAACGATTTCGTGGAACGTGAGTACGTGACAATATGGAAAAAAATTTAGACATATGAAAATTGGATAAAAGTCTCGTATATATTTAACAGTTGTATTTTGCTTTCTTTTGTAACAGTCCTTTATGAATTTTATTATGTATAGTCATTATCATATATTAGTTTCTGCTCAGAATCACTTCACTCATATATCTTAACTATTAACTTGCCTCGCGTGTTCTGCAACATTGAAATGTAAAGTAACTTGAATTTATGTCGTGTAATGAAAATGTATTATATTTGACCCGATTAGTTTCTGAAAAAAAATTACTTTAAAACGTAGACCAACTGAAAACGTACAAAAGATGATAAAAATAAGCACGAAAACGTATTTTATTTAACCCGACTCGTTACTTGGAAAAAAATAAAATTTACGTTAAAATGTAGACCATATAAGTGTCAATGCTAAAAGTTGAGGAGTAAAAGTTAAAAGTATACATGTATATACAAAAAGACAAAAAAGAAAAAGTGTAACGTACCACAGGGCTAATCGTACGATCGTACGTGACTTTGAAATCGCATGTTATAAAAAAGGCGCTACATATAATCTGCAAATTCACATGTTGGTGTATCTGAACAAATCGCATGTTGGGGTGAAACACAAATCGCATGTTGGGGTGAAACACAGTTCGCATGTTAGATATATTTTTAGAAATTTCGCATATTGTATTTTATTTTTACAAATCGCATATTGAAGAATTAAATCGCACGTTGAAAATACAATTGCGTACGTAATGTATGTTAAGCCATTTTGTACGTTAACTGGGCTCAAAGAAAAAAAAGTCAACTTACCGTTCACATAAGTTTATAATTGTAACATAGATAACTAGAATTGATGCCTCGCGTTGCGAGGTGGTATATCTTAATAACCTTCTTTGAATTTTTTAATTTATAAAGATAGCCTCCTTTAAAAATAAATCAAACACAAACACACTATTATATATTAGAATTAGAAATGACAATCAAAGGAAAACGTAAATGTATTTGCTTTGATATCACAAAAATCATTATATTCATCAATTTTACAAGTTGTGTTGCATTCGGTACAAGCAACTCCGCAACTCCTTCATGCATATATTCAATGTAGGTATTGGAAATAGATGTTAGCATTAGAACCCATGTACGGTGTACCTACTGCACCTCAACTTTATTGCATTTTTTGTTCTATTTTCATATCGCTAAAATTTTATTGTCACACTCTTTCTACTCTCTCTTTCTATATATATCTAGGGTAAATTACACTTTTCGTCCTTTATGTTTGTATCGATTGCAATAGATAACCTTTAACTTTAATAATTACAGTCACAGTCATTTTTTTAGAAAAACCATTACACCTTACGTCCTTTGCCCATAACCGGGTTAAAATTTTCAGTTAAATATGACATATGTGCAAGGCACATGAGGGTACTTATGTAATTTTACTCATTTATCTAAAATAATTTATTAATAAAACAAATCAAATTGAAAATGAAAACCCCTATCTCTCTACTCTCTAAATCTGAACCCAGATCATGAATCACGATTTGAAAAACATAGAAATACAGTGCTAAAATTTGTTTCAGAATCACAATTTGTGTCAATTTTGTGCTGAATCTGATTAAGAATGAATGGGATAATAGCAGCAATAGATAATGGTTCATCAACAACCAAACCATATCCGATTTTGGTGTCAATTTTGCTCTCCAAAAGGTACCATGTTTCATCATCATGAATTGTAAATCATAGGTGATTACTAATTGAATGGTTCATCAACAACCAAACACATATTGTCACGGCCCCCAACCCGGTTTGACCCGTTTCAGGAGCCGCGGGACAGAAATCCCGTGGTATTTATTTAATTGAGTTTAACAGCGGAAATTTATCGTCAGGATCTTTTTAAAGCTAAAATTTTCCCGATTATTTTATTTCACAATTCGGGATATCACCCCGGTAATTTACAATCATATGATTTCACTGAGAAATCTTTATTTTACAAAACATATTTCTTTATTTTATAATGAGCCACTTTCTTAAGCTTGAAATGCTCCACAGCACTTTTCCTGAATTACAACAGATCACCTGAAACATGTTTGAAAAATGTTTTGTCAGCGGGAAATACTGAGTGAATCATTCGATTTACTAAAATGACACATTTGTTATAATTTACAGTATTAAGGAAGATTACAATGTTTCTGATATCAACCAACTACCCACAGTATTTTGTCACTCGACCCATTGGCCCATTCGTCCAATGGTGTCTGTGACTATGGTCATATCACCCCTTGGCTGCCCCAATGGTGAAGATTATCAAGTAGTGTATACAAAACCCCACATTCCGGCTGTAATTTGGTGACTACATAAACTTAATCCCTGTAGTTATAACTTTAAAAGTAAACATGCTTTTGAAATTAAATTTGATAAAAAGAGAATGACTCACATTGCAGATTTAACACGGACAGAGTCTAGTCTATGGATTAGCCTTGTTAACCTAATTTAAATAACAATGCACACAAAACTGGGTTAGTAATCAATACAGCATTTACGATAACTCACGAGATCAACCCTCACAACGAATGACAAAGTGCTATGCTTAAACATCCATCGAATTAACGACTAATGACAAAGCATCACCCTAATGTGGGCAGCACTTAAACATCCATTGAGTACATTGATCGATCGGAAAATGAATCGTAGCAGCGATCGAGTTATTACCCTGTTTTGCGACAGCAATTTAGTGAATCGTGTGTGTTTTGATAGTATATAGAACGTAATTCAGTGTGTAGTGCGAGTTTGTTCGTCGTTTTAATTCCAGAAATCAAGTGCCACTCTCTACTATTTATACATGAATTTGGACTAGCTTACGGACCGTAAGACTCAACCCTTACGATCCGTAAGGGTCACAGAATCTTCATAGGGTTGCCACATCTGGGACTAGCCTTGCTGACTTGACTGTTTTGTAATTTCGATTTTTGACAACGAGAATTTAAGATAATCGTAACTAGGTTTCACCCCCCCCCCTGAGTTTTAGGGGCCTTGATCCTGATTCTGATTGTTCTTGAAAATTTTAGGGTTTATGCAGAATCACTTGGGTGTCTCAATTAGGGTTTCCTATTGGATAATTAAAATAATATTTAAGACTTTTTGATGAGAGTTGTTACATTCTCCCCACCTTAAAAAATCTCGTCCTCGAGATTTACTGGAATAGGTGTGGATACTTTCGCTTCATTTCTGATTCCAGCTCCCAAGTGTATTCAGCTCCTCTCTTTGAATCCCACTTTACTTTAACTAGCACTAGTCGTTTGTGCTTGAGAAACTTCACTTTTCTGTCTTCTATCTGAAGAGGTTTCTCAACAAATTTTAACTTTTTGTTTACCTCTATGTCTTGAAGAGGTACTACCAGAGATTCGTCTGCTAGACATTTCTTGAGATTGGATACATGAAATACATCATGTACTCCAGCTAATTCTTCTGGTAGTTGTAAACGATAAGCAACTGGTCCTATACGTTGGATTACTGGAAATGGTCCTACGTATCTTGGACTTAGCTTTCCTTTCTTACCGAATCTAACAACTCCTTTCCAAGGAGAAACTTTTAACAGTACGCTGTCTCCAACTTGGAATTCTAATGGCTTGCATCTATTGTCTGCATAACTCTTCTGGCGATCTCGAGCCGTTTTCAGCCTTTCCTTGATTTGTGTAATCTTATCAGTCGTCTCTTGCACAATCTCAGGACCTGATAATTGACTTTCTCCTATTTCTGCCCAACAAACTGGAGTTCTGCACTTTCTTCCATATAGTGCCTCGAATGGGACAGTTTCAATGCTTGAATGATAACTATTGTTATAGGAGAATTCAATTAATGGTAAATGATCATCCCAGTTTCCACCAAAATCTATTACACATGCTCTAAGCATGTCTTCCAGAGTTTGGATTGTCCTTTCACTTTGCCCGTCTGTTTGGGGATGATATGCAGTGCTTAAGTTTAGTCGAGTTCCCATTGCTTTCTGGAAACTTGTCCAAAAATGAGAAGTGAACCGACTATCTCTATCTGATACAATGGAGAGTGGAACTCCATGTAAGGATACGACTTCATCTACATACAACTTTGCCAATCTTTCCATGCTAAAGGTTTCTTTCATAGGTAGAAAGTGAGCTGATTTGGTTAATCGATCCACAATTACCCAAATCGCGTCATTACCTTTTCTGGTTTTGGGCAACTTAGTAACAAAATCTATTGTTATAAGTTCCCATTTCCATACTGGCATCTCTAATTGTTGTAGTAGACCTGAAGGATCTGATGTTCTGCCTTAATTTGGGAACAAGTAAGACACTTAGAAACATATTTAGCTATATCCTTCTTCATGCCTATCCACCAGAAATTCTTTCTTAAATCTTGGTACATCTTATTGTTTCCTGGATGTATAGTATACCTAGATTTATGAGCTTCTTCCAAAATCTTATTTCTTAATTCTCCCTGTTTTGGTACCCAGATCCTTTTCTTATGGAATCTCCAAATTCCATCAGCTCCTCGTTCTAAATCTTTTATTCGTCCCTTCATTCCTTCAGCAACATCTTCTATTGCTGTTTCTTGAAAATACTTTAGTTGTTCCATTAAATCTAACTGTAGATTTAATCTGAGAGCACGAACCCGTCGTTGTCTTTCATGGTACTTACGACTTAAGGCATCTGCAACTACATTTGCCTTTCCTTCGTGATATTGAATATCACAATCGTAATCACTTAAGATTTCCATCCATCTCCTTTGTCTCATGTTTAACTCTTTTTGCCCAAATATATATCTTAGACTTTTATGATCCGTATAGACAGTAAACCTACTTCCATACAGATAATGTCTCCATATTTTAAGGGCAAAAATTACACCTCCTAATTCTAAATCATGAGTTGTATAATTTTCTTCGTGCTTTTTCAACTGTCTTGAAGCATACGCAATTACCTTCTTGCGTTGCATAAGCACACATCCAAATCCTAGTTTTGAAGCATCACAATATACTTCAAAATCTTCAGTTCCTTCTGGTAAGGCTAAGATTGGAGCATTGGTTAATTTCTGCTTCAAGATTCTAAAGGCTTCTTCTTGTTTAGGTCCCCATTCAAACTTAATGGCTTTACATGTTAGCTTAGTTAATGGTACAGCTATCTTGGAAAAATCCTTAATAAACCGTCTATAATACCCAGCTAAACCTATAAAACTTCTAATTTCCATTGCGGTTTGCGGAACCTTCCAATTGGTAATTGCCTCTATTTTAGCAGGATCTACGTGAATACCTTCATGATTCACCATGTGTCCTAAGAATTGCACTTCTTGTAGCCAAAATCCACATTTTGAGAATTTGGCATACAACTTTTCTTTTCTTAACAAAGTTAAGAGTGCATGCAAGTGCTGACAATGTTCGTCCTGACTTTTTGAATAAATAAGTATATCATCTATGAAGACAATTACAAATTTATCCAAATACGGTTTACAGATCCTATTCATCATGTCCATGAATGCTGCAGGTGCATTCGTTAATCCAAAGGGCATGACTGTAAACTCATAATGACCATACCTAGTTCTGAAAGCAGTTTTAGGTATGTCTTCTTCTTGTACCTTTAATTGATGATATCCGGAACGTAAGTCAATCTTAGAAAAATATCTAGCTCCTTGAAGTTGATCAAACAGATCATCAATCCTAGGTAATGGGTATCGATTCTTAATTGTAACTTTATTCAATTCTCTATAATCAATACACATTCTCATCGAACCATCCTTCTTCTTTACAAACAACACTGGAGCTCCCCAAGGGGATGAGCTAGGTTGTATGAATCCTTTACTTAGTAATTCATCTAATTGCTTTTTCAGTTCTAACATTTCGGTAGGAGCTAACCGATAAGGTGCCTTAGCTATCGGTGTAGTTCCAGGTATTAGATGAATCCTAAATTCTACTTCCCTATCTGGTGGTAATCCAGGTAACTCTTCTGGGAATATATCTGGGTATTCTGAGACTACAGGAATTTCCTTAAGTTCTTTATTCTTAGTATAAATGATTACTGAAATCATATATACTATTCCTTGCTTTCGTTCATAACTAGCAACTTTCATTACTGATATAAACTTCATGGGTTTACGTGGTTTATCTCCTGTAATCATGATTACTTCTCCGGTAGGTGCTTGAATTTCTATAGAGTTTTTATCACAAATGATTTGAGCATGGTTGGCTATTAACCAATCCATTCCTAACACAACATCAAATTCAGCTAATTTCATAGGTAACAAATTTGCAGCAAATTTATGACCTGAAAGTTCTATTTCTACTTTTTGCAAAACCTGATCTATTTTAACTGAATTCCCATCTGCGGTTTCGACTGTAAAAATCTGCCTAATCTTGGTTAAAGGTAACTTAAGAGCTTGACAGAATAAAGTATTGATAAAACTTTGGTTTACACCAGAGTCAAATAATACTTTTGCGTATACGTTGTGAACTAGGAACGTACCAGCTATAACATCTGGAATGATTTCTGCTTCTTGAGTGGTCAGCTGGAATGCTCTGACATTCTTCTTAGTAACTCCGTCGGTCGCCTTGGGTTTGTTGTCTGCTGGTTTGATCAATTTAGGACATTCTGTTTTATAATGCCCCGCTTCTCCACAATTAAAACAGATTATGGTTTTCTTTCTGCAGTTTTCTTCACGATGTCCTACAGCTTTGCAAAGGTTGCAGGTTACATTACATCTTCCAATTTTTTTTTTTTTGCAATTCCTGCAGAAAGGTGGGTTTGAGGATTGCTGTAACAACTCTCATTAAAAGTCATATTTATTATTTTAATTGTCCAATAGGAAACCCTAATTGAGACACCCAAGTGATTCTGCACAAACCCTAAAATTTTCAGAACAATTAGAATCAGGATCAGGGCCCCTAAAACTCAGGGGGGGTATTCCCTAGTTACGATTATCTTAAAAACTCGCTGGCAAAATTTCAATTACGAATTCTGTCAAGTCAGCAAAGCTAGTCCTAGACGTGGCTACTCTATAAAAATTAGGTGTCCCTTACGGACCGTAAGGGTTAAGTCTTACGGTCCGTAAGCCTGGCCAAAATTTCACTATAAATAGCAGACATTGGCAATCGAAGTTTGGCGCTTGAACGACGTAAATTCTCATTATGTAGACTGAGATATCGCAGAAACACTTCTAAAAACACACACAATTCACTAATCGACGCCGCAATCAGGGTAATAACTCGATCGCTATTACGATTCAATGTCCGATCGATTATAACTATCCAACGATTGTTTAAGTGCCGCTCAAATTGAGTTTATACTTTGTTATTCATCGTGATTTCGACTTGAATGTTTGAGTGCTGTTCGAACTCGGACTATACTCTGTCATTCGTTGTGAATCCGCTGAATTGTTAAGTATTGCACTTGTAAATCGTTGTGAGGGTTTGATCTCATGAGTTATCGTAAATGCTATATTAAGTTACTAACTGAATTGTGTGCCTGTTATTAATTTAGGTTAAAAGGTTAATCAGTAGGCTAGGCTCTGCTCAAATTAAATCTGCAATGTGAGTCATTCTCTTTTTTTATCAAATTACTTTCAAAATCAGGTTTATTTTCAAAGTTATAATTACAGTGATTAAGTCTTTGTAATCACCAAGTTACAGCCGGTATGTGGGGTATTGTATACATTACTTTTTCCCGCCACCATTGGACAACGAGTTAGCCAATGAGTGGTCTGACCACAGTCACAGAAATAAGTCGAGTGACAAATACTGTGGGTAGTTGGTTGATATAGAAACAATGTAATCACCCTTAATACTGTAGATTATAACAAACAGGTCGTTTTAGTAAATAGAATGATTCACTCAGTATTTCCCGCTGACAAAACCTTTTTCAAACATGTTTCAGGTGATCTGTTGTGATCCAGGAAAAGTGCCGAGAAGCACTATAAGCTTAAGGAAGTGGCTCAGTATAAAATAAAGAAACATGTTTTGTAAAATAAGAGATTTCTTCGTGAAATCTCAAGATTGTAAATTACCGGGTTTTATCCCGAGTTGTGAAATAAAATAATCGGGAAATATTTCAGTTTTTAAAAGATCCTGAAGAAACTTCCGCTGTTAATTAAATACCACGGGATTTCTGTCTCGCGGCTCCTGAAACGGGTCAAACCGGGTCAGGGGCCGTGACAATTGCCCTGTTCCTCTTTTCTTGAAGTTATTACTATTACCCATACGAAATCCTTGGGTAATTTTCTGAGCCAGTTCCTTTTTCCTGTCCTCATCTCTTGTGCGTACCAGTTCATCAGTTAGGGTGTTGGCTAGTTCCACTGCATCGTCAATAGTGCGAGGTCTCGCAGCTTTAACGATATTGCGGATTTCGCTAATTAATCCCCAAATATAGCGAGAAATGAGTATCGGTTCTGGCGAAGCCAGTGTTGGTACCACTCTAGCATATTCGAAAAATGTCGAAGTATAACCGCGACAATCTACACCCGTCATCCGATGATTTAGGAACTTATTTGCCATTTGATCTTTTTCATATTCGGGACAGAATTTCCTTTCTACAAGAATCTTAAATTCTTCCCAGTTCATGGCGTAAGCCCTATTTCTTCCTTTAGCTTGTAACACCGTGTTCCACCATTCGAGCGCCCCTTCTTTGAAAAGATTTGACGTGTACATGACTTGATCGTCCTGAATACATTTACGTATGGCAATTACTGCCTCGTTTTTCTCTAACCAACGCAGTGCCGCAGTCGCTCCTTCATTGCCTGCAAACTCAGTGGGTTTACAAGCAAGAAATTCTTTACAAGTGCAACCAAGTGTTGCAGCTTTTATTTTTTTAGGGAGCGGATCTTGTCGTGGTTCATTATCATGATTAACATGATCATTGCCTCCGTTTACACTATTACTGAAGTTATCTTCAGAAATACGTTTACTAGGAATAATTTGTTGAGGTTCGGCAGGTTTTTGAACAGCAGCAACGATTGCTGGAATAGCATTGGCTATTCATTGTGCAACGATATCTTCTATATCTTGCCTAGTTAATAATTGTTCTTCCTGAATTTGCTCGGATTGATTTACTTCATTTACTGGTTCATTACCAATGTTTGCCATCTGATAATTAATTTATAAATAAATAATTAGTAAATAAGAAACAATTCAATGTCACAATTAATTGCACATAATCACGTAAACAAATATACAAACAAAATTGTAATTTTCTAAAATTTCATTTATAGATTATATCATGCTTCTATATACAACCGTTTTATTATTTATTTTACATACTGATTTTACTATTACTATTACACAACCACAGTTTCAAAAACCTCCTATCTTTCATCATCTGTTTTTCTAAAAACGAAGTTCCCTTTCATCATATTTCCAGACAATTTGTCCCCCTATCTCCCGGATTCTATTTCCCGCATCCATCAGCTCTTCACCAAAATGGCGGAGTTCAGCTATATTCTCGTTACTCATTGGTGGATTGGGTAGAGGTTCTGGATCAAACAGGGGAAGAAAGGAATAAGGATCGTTGACAATGTTTTGGAATTGCCAATCATTCGTCCACAATTCGTCCATTCCTACAGGTTGGGAGTGGACTATTGGTTCTGGGATTGCTGGATCAAGATTTATAGGGAGTTGATTTTCAATAGGACGAGTAAAAATATTTGTATTGACAGGCTGAATAGTATCACAGCTTGCCAATAGAAAATCTATTTCCTCCTGAAAAGTCATTCCCTGGTTTTGTTTGGAGCTTTCTCCAATTTCCATCTGAGTTGGTCTAGAACCTTTTCCAACCTCCATTTCTATTTCCTTAGAATATTCCTCAAACTGCATTACCATTTGCCTAGAATCTTCCTTGACTTCAGTTTCCATCTCCTGCTGTCTAGAACTTTCCCTGGTTACAATTTCTTTTCCTTTTTCTAAAGGATTGTTTATTTTAGGAAGTTTCGTAGCTGGCTTTTTCCTACGTATACGACTCCCCCATACGTATTTCCTTCTTTTCTTTGGTTTTGGCTTTTTCAAAGGTGGAGCGTTGAATTCTACAGGTTGTTCCACATCAGGAAAATACCCAGTAAATTCTTTAGAAACTTCTAGGTTTACAGGGTATAGGTTGAGATTCTCTAGGGCTTCCGATAACTCATTCATGCTGTTTAATATACAAGTAAAATACAAAAATGCTAAGTTAAAATTTATAACAATTTTTTTTTAGAAATAACCTTTAAATTTTATTGCATACCCTGTGACTAATTTACACAAAAGAAAATGAACAATTTTAAACATACTAGGTTTTATTTATTTACTAGATGATATTTTGGGCTTGTAAGTGATAAGGTTGTTATTACGGAGTCATGGTATTTTAAATATTAGCATTTACTGCTACAGTGGCTAGCATATAAAGATCCGCCCATTTTTCATCTAATTTGTTCTCCCAAGGTGTTTTACTGGTTAATTCCTTGGTTTCCTGTTTAACTTTCTTCTCTCGGGCTTTCTTTATTTTCTCCTGACTTTTCTTTAAAATTAAACCTCTTTTATTAGGAGAAAGTGGTTCCTCATAATGCGCCTTTCGCACAAATATTCCTTCTTCAGGAATTGCAGGAAGTTTTGAGGATTTAGTTTGAGATGAACTTCCCTTCTCGTTGGATGACCTATCTAATTTAAGATAGATGCTTGAAAGCTTTTGCTTACCCATACTGTAACTAACAAATAGTCAGTTAATAAAACACATAATCACATAATAGTAATCAGGAAAAAATTAAGTATTTCTAAATACTTAATTAGCTTAATTCAGTGGCTCTGATACCACATTTTTCTGTCACGGCCCCCAACCTGGTTTGACCCGTTTCAGGAGCCGCGGGACAGAAATCCCGTGGTATTTATTTAATTGAGTTTAACAGCGGAAATTTATCATCAGGATCTTTTTAAAGCTAAAATTTTCCCGATTATTTTATTTCACAATTCGGGATATCACCCTGGTAATTTACAATCATATGATTTCACTGAGAAATCTTTATTTTACAAAACATATTTCTTTATTTTATAATGAGCCACTTTCTTAAGCTTGAAATGCTCCACAACACTTTTCCTGAATTACAACAGATCACCTGAAACATGTTTGAAAAAGGTTTTGTCAGCGGGAAATACTGAGTGAATCATTCTATTTACTAAAATGACACATTTGTTATAATTTACAGTATTAAGGAAGATTACAATGTTTCTGATATCAACCAACTACCCACAGTATTTTGTCACTCGACCCATTGGCCCATTCGTCCAATGGTGTCTGTGACTATGGTCATATCACCCCTTGGCTGCCCCAATGGTGAAGATTATCAAGTAATGTATACAAAACTCCACATTCCGGCTGTAATTTGGTGACTACATAAACTTAATCCCTGTAGTTATAACTTTAAAAGTAAACATGCTTTTGAAATTAAATTTGATAAAAAGAGAATGACTCACATTGCAGATTTAACACGGACAGAGTCTAGTCTATGGATTAGCCTTGTTAACCTAATTTAAATAACAATGCACACAAAACTGGGTTAGTAATCAATACAGCATTTACGATAACTCAGGAGATCAACCCTCACAACGAATGACAAAGTGCTATGCTTAAACATCCATCGAATTAACGACTAATGACAAAGCATCACCCTAATGTGGGCAGCACTTAAACATCCATTGAGTACATTGATCGATCGGAAAATGAATCGTAGCAGCGATCGAGTTATTACCCTGTTTTGCGACAGCAATTTAGTGAATCGTGTGTGTTTTGATAGTATACAGAACGTAATTCAGTGTGTAGTGCGAGTTTGTTCGTCGTTTTAATTCCAGAAATCAAGTGCCACTCTCTACTATTTATACATGAATTTGGACTAGCTTACGGACCGTAAGACTCAACCCTTACGATCCGTAAGGGTCACAGAATCTTCATAGGGTTGCCACATCTGGGACTAGCCTTGCTGACTTGACTGTTTTGTAATTTCGATTTTTGACAACGAGAATTTAAGATAATCGTAACTAGGTTTTACCCCCCCTGAGTTTTAGGGGCCCTGATCCTGATTCTGATTGTTCTTGAAAATTTTAGGGTTTATGCAGAATCACTTGGGTGTCTCAATTAGGGTTTCCTATTGGATAATTAAAATAATATTTAAGACTTTTTTATGAGAGTTGTTACACATATCGACTCCATTTCTAGGGTTTCCCTGCCTCCAAAAATCTTCACTCTGCAGCAGTGTAATCAACAAACAAGGAAGATGATGATTTTGCCAGCATGAAATACTCCACCGCCGTCAACGGAGTCATCTCGGTCCTCCCTCCTTCCCTAATTCCGGTTGACGATTCGATAAACACCGTTACCGGAATCGGTATTCGCAAATCTGAAGAATCTTGCCATCAAATATAGGGATGATTTGCTACGATTAGGACTTGACTGCTTGCTGTAATTTGAGAGGAGTGAAGAACAGGGACGAAGTGTGACCTAATTTCTAAAGACCTAATCTTCATCGATACCGCCATCCCGTTCGGCAACAGGGTTTTCAACTTGTAAACCCTCCGTGAACCACCGGAAACAGTGTTCCAGCTACTTCCTCCGCCGGTATCCGGCGTTCGCTGTTAAATCGCCATATGTAACTGTCATTTGAGATAAGAAAGACAGAACTGGACTGAGATTTGAGATGAACTGAGATGAGAAAGAACGGATGAACTGAGATTTGAGATGAGATTTGAGAAAGGGTTTATTTGTTTAAGTATATTATTAAACACACTAGTTAAATTACAAATGTACCCTCATATGCCTTGCACGTGTCATATTTAACTGAAAATTTTAACCAGGTTATGGGTAAAGGACGTAAGTTGTAATGGTTTTTCTAAAAAAAAGACTGTGACTGTAATTATTAAAGTTAAAGGCTATCCATTGCAATTCGATACAAACATAAAGGACGAAAAGTGTAATTTATCCATATATCTATGTATATATAGAAAGAGATAAATGGGAGGGATGTGTGAATATTAACACCCTTTTATACCTAATAGTACTTCACATGATCTTCAACTTCTCTCTTTAAAACCTCGCCACAATTTACTTTTGTATGGTAACAATTTTATGTCATTGGTGATAATATCTATCATCTCTATACCCACTCTGAAGAGGCGATTTAAAGGGTCAACATGTAACAAACTTTCTTTGTTCGAGTGCCTTGATAAACAACAAACATTGCTTCCGCGGAAGATTATGGGGTTGATGACTACAAATACGACGTGTTTCTGGGCTTTAATATGTGAGGTATGCTTATGATTATGGGGCCGATGACAACAAATACGACGTATTTCAAAAGGATCCTCGTCAAACGTTGCTAAAAAATACTCTTACATAGGGGTGCAAATGAGCCAAGCCGAGCCCGAGCTCGACCAGGCTCGAGCTCGAGCTCGTTTAACATATGAAAGCTCGAGCTCGAGCTTGGCTCGATTCGATCTTTGTTTCTAAAGCTCGAGCTCGTCTCGAAGGTAATTTTTCAAGCTCGGACTCGACTCGTTTATTATTTATCTTGTTCAGCTCATATAGGTTCAATGTCATGCTGCACAGCCCAAATCAGAAAAGAAGCATCGCACACCACATAGGCGGTTTCAAACAAACCAAAACAATCTCTCACAAACTTCATCTCTCTAGAAGGCGTGTCATCAAGAAACTGCAAGATCTTCTCATCTTTCACATATTGTTTCGCAACAACAATATGCTTTATAAAGTGGTTGACCTCTTTAACAACCATTGCACCATCTACCACTGTTATCACTGGGCTCAGACAAGCCTTAAAAAAACAATAAAGCAGTATAAACTTTAAAATGAAAAAATGAATTAAAGATACTTAGAAAGAGGTATGTACATTTATCACCGCCTCACTTTCATAAAATTCCTTCCTTAGGGTTGCCAAAAAGTATTTGTTGTACTTCGGACGTGACAGTACCTCTCTCAAGCATGCCTCGGCACTGAGATAGTACGGAGGGTGATTGCAAACACGGGGTATACAAATCATGTTGTCAGCAATTTGAGAAGTTTGATGTTTTTTCCAAAACCACGGAAGAAGGCTATGTATGGTACACTTTGTCGTTTTTGTAGAAACCTTGCCAACACCAATAAGCGTTTGGATCGAAGTAACTGGGTCTCTCTTATGTTGAACAACCCATTTAATAAAAGACTCGTCAACAACGACTACAACGAAATCATCAGTAATATTAAGTCTCATTTTCCAATCATTTATGTATTCTAGGCTTCCAACCTTCAAATACTTCAGCAACAACAATTCATCCATATCCATATCTTCATCCATATCCGGAGGAAACGTAGGGACAAAAACTTATATTCCACGAATCAGTTTGACACCATCAGACAAAAGAATTCCTATTAAATTTCAACGACGACAGTTCCCTTTATCTGTATGCTTCGCAATGACTATAAATAAAAGTCAAGGACAATCTCTATCAAGGGTTGGATTGTATCTTAAATATCTAGTTTTCTCACATGGTTAACTTTATGTTGCATTATCAAAAGTCAAAAGCAGAGCCGGTGTGAAGTTGCTTATACTGGATAAAGATGGGAATGTAACAAATAAAACAACTAATGTGGTCTACAAGGAAGTTTTTTTCCGGGATTTGAATAATTTTCTTCTTTTTTTTTGTCTTCCAATGTATGTGTTTTACATAGTATTATATTTTGAACATAAATAATAAGTTTTTGGTTGAAACCCGCATTTCACGCGGGCAATAACCTAGTCTAAAGATATATGCAAATAAAACAGGTTTGCAGATGAGTTATTATGCATATTTCAAATCCACATCGCTAAAATTTTATTCTCACCCTCTTTCCATTCTATCTCTTTCTATATATATCTATGTATATATAGGTACGGGATCAGGAGAAAACGCCCTAAAGTGTGAGAACGGTGAGAACGCATCCTGATGGAACACGTGGCGTGGGATGTAATCAGGGTCTGATGGGTTTTTTTTGTCTTTTCAATATTCTTTTTTTTTCCGAGTTCGTGCGTTACATGCTGCTTCATTTTTGGCGTCTAAGATAATTTTGGCGTTAACTAGATTCATTAGTTACTTGGCGTTTTACTGTTTTTTTTATCTGTCTCGTTGAATTAATTATTTTTGTGTCATATAGTTAATTTTTTGGCGTTATGGCGTTTCCCAGATCACTTTTTTGGCGTTCGTGGCGTTTGTTAATAATTGATTACCATTGATTAATACTTTATAGGATTACAATAATACGAAATTAAAATAAACTAATAGTCTTCTGTGGATGAGATTACATCAGAGTTGTACCCATCGCTTTGTTCCTCACTTTCTTCAGATTCATCATCATCAAGTTTTAGATTGGCGTATAACGCCATCATCTCGTCTCTTCTTTGCCGCAGCCTATTCTTGAATATCATTGCAACCCTGGATCTTGCACTGTTCGAAGGTGCTAAATCACAGAGTTGTTTAAGCAGATGTAGTCTCTCTGTCTTCAACATTTCCTCCATCGGCAATGAATATTTCACCTCATGTTGATAAGTCACTTCAACCGTTCCTGCTTCTTCATGCATCACCCAACTGTTAACTGTTGGTAGAGGAGTATCGTCAATATCATCATCATCATCATCTTCTGCCTGAAATTTTCTCTCCAATCTTCTTATTATTGTTCGAGTTCTATCACAATCGTTGGCCCTTGGAACCCCAAGGGCCAGAATATCCCTCTGGTTCCCTTCAGACATACCAAGTATGGCTTTGATTGTCCTTACATTCACCCTTCTCTTATTAGAGAACTTTATGATGAATCGTCTCTCCGACCTTTCAAACCTCCATGCAATATCCATAGTCATTTTTTTAGTTTTTTGCGTTTTGGACAATATGTGGCGTTTTAGACAATGTTTGGCGTGTTGAGTTGTGTTCTCATGGTCTACTTTTATAATGGCTTTTTTTTTCCCGCGCAGTGACAGATAATTATAGCGTTTTGAAAAGATAAATAAATTTAATTCCCCAAGTATTTGGCTTTTAATATAATAAATGTTAGTAATTATGTTTCTGTCGCTTCATTTTACTGTTTGCAGTTACTGTGTTTTGTTTCAGATTCATCTGTTTATGGTTGTAACACGTCCCATCTTTACGGCTGTAATTATGGCGTTTTGTTTTCCAATGACGTTTAGATAAAGATGGCACTTTTGTTTTATTCTCTTGCACATTGTTTTAACCTTTTTTAGATTTATTATAATAGTACTTCTCCAAAGTAATTTTATTATAGCTTGGTAGTTTTGGGGCGTTTTATGGCATGATGACATTTGACAAGCATTTGCCCGTTTGGCGTTTATTATATTCTTTATTAGAGAATTAATGTATTGTTGTTCTTAGCTGAAAATTATATAACAAACAACAGAAAAAGAAAATTAAAAAAAAAAACAAATAGAAGCAATTTATAATCTAAATCTTCAGTGTCATCAGTCTCTTTCTTCTTTTGAAACTACAAGAACTGTCACAAATAAATGGCGTTTTGGGTTTGGCGTGGTTTTTTTTTTCTTGTTCGTGTGTTGAAGTGGGTTTGTGGATATTGGAGACATAGATCGACTCCGTGTGGGTGGATGCTATTTGCCCATCATCTTCATTATCATCATCGATGCCAAAGTAGCATTTACACTGGGATCGTTCTCTTCTTGTCACGGCCCCCGGCCCGGTTTGACCCGGTCAAGAAGCCGCGGGACAGAAACCCTGTGGTATTTATTTAATTTGGCAGCGGAATAATTAACAGGATCGTTTAAAACTTGAAACTGCCCAATTATTTTATTTCATAATTAGGGATAAACCCCGTAATTTACAATAAGGGAATTTCACTGGGAAACCCCTATTTTACAAAAAACATGTTTCATTATTTTTTTTTTATTTTTTTTATTAAGCCACTTTTTCAAGCTTGTAGTGCTATACTGCACTTTTTCCTGGATCACAGCAGATCACCTGAAACATGTTTTAAAAAGGTTTTATCAGCAGGGAAATACTGGCGAGCCATTCAAGTTTCACAAAACGACACATTGTTATAATATACAGTATTAAGGTTGATTACATTGTTTCTATCAACCAATTACCCTAAATCGGTATTTGTCACTCGACTGTATCTGTGACTATGGTCAGATCACCCATTGGCTAACCCGTTGTCCAATGGTGACGGGTATCAAGTAATGTATACAAAACCCCACATACCGGCAGTATACCCTCGGCAATCAACATTCATCATTCGATGG
Source organism: Helianthus tuberosus (assembly GCA_030545235.1). Classification (NCBI taxonomy): domain Eukaryota; kingdom Viridiplantae; phylum Streptophyta; class Magnoliopsida; order Asterales; family Asteraceae; genus Helianthus; species Helianthus tuberosus. The sequence continues at coordinate 9,232,155 of CM060438.1, forward strand.
CTCAGGAATTTGTTCGCCATCTGCTCTTTTTCATATTCTGGGCAGAATTTTCTTTCCACTAAACGCTTAAACTCCTCCCAACTCATGGCATAGGCTATGTCACTTCCCTTGGCTTGTAATACCGTATTCCACCATTCTAATGCTTCTTCCTTAAAAAGGTGAGAAACATACATGACTTTATCCTCCTAGGCACATTTACTTATTTTGATTACTGCCTCGGTTTTCTCCAACAACGCAGTGTCGCAGTCGCCCCTTCATTGCCTGCGAACTCAACAGGTTTACAGGCAAGGAATTCCTTGTAAGTGCAACCAGGCATTGCAGCTTTCATTCTTTTGAGAATTGGGGCTTGCAGTACATCATTATTATTAATGTTACTGCCTCCATTTATGCTATTACTGAAGTTGTCTTCATAAGTACGTTTGCTAGGAATAATTTGTTGAGGTTCAACCGGATTTCGGGCAGCAGCAAGGATTGCTGGAATAGCATTGGCTATTCCCTGAGCAATGATATTCTCAATATCTTGCCTATTCAAAAACTGATCTTCATGGTTTTGTTCAGATTGGTTAACTTCGTTAACGGGTTCATTACTAGCGTGTTCCATCTGGTAATTAATATATATATATATATATATATATATATATATATATATATATAACTGATTAGAAAATAATTAGCAACCAAACATAACAAAACAATCGCACATAATCAATCAACACGTATAGCCAAAATTGTCGATTTTTCGACGTTCGATATTTTATATATTATAATAGGCATCCGTACACACAAGTTTTCTTACGAAAGTTTTATTTTTTAAGTTATTTCACATAATTATATTTTTATTATTATATTATTATTAAACACACGTTCCCGCAACCACATACGATCCCTGTTAGCTGGCACTTCAGAAACAACGTTCTCTCTCGTCGTACTTCCAGGATATCCTTTCTCCCACATCCCTAATTCGGTTCCCTGCATCAATTAGCTCCTCGCCATAATGGCGGAGTTCAGCCAAATTCTCAGAGCTCATAGGTGGGTGTAGTGGAGGCTCCGTATCAAATTGGGAAAAAAATATTAGGGTTATTCAGGAGATTTTGAAACTGCTAGTCAGTGGTCCACCATTACTCCAGCTCTCCTAGAGGTCGGGGGTTAACAAGGGGATCGGGAATAGCAGGTTCCAGGTTGACTGGAAGTTGGGCTTCAGCTGGGTAATTGAAAAGAGTCTCATCGGCAGGTCCGATGAGGTCGCTATTTGCTAGTTGGCGGTCCAGCTCTTCCCAGAGTGGCATTTCTTGAGCTTGCCATAAACTCTCCCCAATCTCTATTCCTTTGCCCTTATCTTTGGGATCCTCAGTCTTTATAACTTTTTGTGTTGCTGGCCTCTTCCTACGCACACGCCTCCAGCCTACAAGTCTTTTTCTTTTCTTCGGTTTAGGTTTTTCCTGAGGTTGGGCTTGGAAGACCATTGGCTCTTCAGTGTCAGCCTGGTAGCCAGTAAAGGTACTGGTGATATCAATATCTGAACTATGGATATAAAAGTTTTGGAGTGCTTCTGATAGTTCATTCATGCTGTTAACATACATGAAGAAACATACAAAATTCTAAGTTAAAATTTGGTAAATTAAATTATCACAGAATGGCAATCAGAAAATTTAAGTATTAATTACAAATATCTAATACAATTATACAAACATATTGATTAAAACGAAATATTGTGATATATATATATGAGTGGGGATCCTACGGAAAGTGTGTTTTTCCTAAAAAGTGTAAAAAGTCATAAAACACAATAATTTCAGGCATAAAACACACCTAAAACTCACAAATAATAGAATGAATATTACTAAAACACCATATTCAAACTCTAATAGTCCATAAAAACTTCAAACACACCATCGTAGAACTATGAATATAAAACACACAATGCTAAACAACATAAAACACAATAATATTTGTCATTCCACAATCAGAGCCTTAACATCTAAAACACAACACAAAACCCACATACATGATGTTTTAGTAATCTTCATCATATTATTTGTGGGTTTTTTGTGTGTTTTATGGTTGACATTATGATGTTTTATGACTTTTTACACTTTTTAGAAAATTTGGACTTTTTGGCCAACTCCTATCCTATATATATATATATATATATATTACAAATTACAACTGAAATTCGAAATATACTAGTGGTTATGCATCCGTAAATTATTTTAGTCTAGTTAGGTTATAGGAGTATTATGCTCAACATGCGTTTATGTAAAGTTTATTATGTCTCTTTCTTCTACTAGGTTGTTATCTAATGGATGAAGTTCTTTTAAAGTTTCTGGCTTGTAGGCGGCATAGGTGCTGGTACTGGTTTGGCGATTCAACTATAAGTTAACATTTGCTGTTGTAGTGGCTAACATGTAGAGATTTTCCCATTGTTCGTCCAATTCATCTTCCCATGGTGGGTTATTACATGTTTCCTGAGTCTCCTTATTAATTATCACTCCTTTTGTTTGTGACTTCCTTATTTTTTCTCGACTTTTTCTAATAATCCAACTTCTTTTCTTAGGGGTAAATGGGTTTTCAGACTGTGCCTTACGAATAAATATTCTTTCCTGAGTATCCTGAGGAATTTGGTTGAAATGAGGTTCCCTTATCTTTTGGTGAACTATCTAATTGACGATAGATGTCCGAAATTCTTTGCTTACCCATACTGTAACATAAAGCACATACTCACATAAATTATTTCCTAACACATAATTTAAATCTTAAGTGTCAGCAGAACACTTCTTTGGCTTGAATCAGTGGCATGGCTCTGATACCACCTTTTTCTGTCACGGCCCCCGGCCCGGTTTGACCCGGTCCAGAAGCCACGGGACAGAAACCTCGTGGTATTTATTTAATTTGGCAGCGGAATAATTAACAGGATCATTTAAAACTTGAAACTGCCCGATTATTTTATTTCATAATTAGGGACAAACCCCGTAATTTACAATAAGAGAATTTCACTGGGAAACCCCTATTTTACAAAAAAAAAAAAAAAAAAAAAAAACTTGTTTCATTATTTTTTTTATTTTTTTTTTATTAAGCCACTTCTTCAAGCTTGTAGGGCTATACTGCACTTTTTCCTGGATCACAGCAGATCACCTGAAACATGTTTTAAAAAGGTTTTATCAGCAGGGAAATACTGGCGAGTCATTCAAGTTTCACAAAACGACACATTGTTATAATATACAGTATTGAGGGTGATTACATTGTTTCTATCAACCAATTACCCCAAATCTGTATTTGTCACTCGACTGTATCTCTGACTATGGTCAGATCACCCATTGGCTAACCCGTTGTCCAATGGTGACGGGTATCAAGTAATGTATACAAAACCCCACATACCGGCAGTAATTGAAGATTACAAAGACTTAATCCCTGTAATTATAACTTTGAAAATAAATAGGGTTTTGGAAACACAATTTGATAAAAAGAGAATGACTCACATTGCAGATTTAACGGGCAGAGTTTAGCCTACTGATAAGCCTGATAACCTAAGTTAAATAACAATGCACACGAACTAGGTCAGTAACTAATACAGCATTTACGATAACTCACAAGATTAAAACCCTCACAACGAATGACAAAGTGAAATACTTAAACATCCATCGAATTCACGACGAATGACAAAGTATAGCCCTAATGTGGGCAGCACTTAAACATCCATTGGATTGGTTTCAATCGATCGGACATTGAATCGTAGCAGCGATCGAGTTAATACCCTGTATCGTAGTAGCGCCTTGATACCTTAAATCTTCGAATTTAGGCAGTATACTTCGTTTTTGAGAAAAGTTTTCGACACAGATGAACAAGCCATGAACCAAGCAATTTATAGCTGAAATATGAGTTTTACGCCGCCCGCGTAAAACTTATTAATAGTTTACGCGGCCCGCGAGGGCCAGCTATTCGTAGACTAGGGCTAGGTGTCATCAGTAGGGCCGCCACGTGTGCGACACGTGGCCGGGGAAGCTTATCCGGTCAAATCTTAAGTTGACGCGGCCCGTGTAGGGTCTTCTTATGTTTTACGCGGCCCGCGAGAAGACCAAATTTCATGTTTTCTTGGTTTTTCATGCACATTAGGGTTTCATGGGTCCGGGTTTTCACTTACAGTTCGTTTAGGGCTTTTTTTGCAAGTCCTTACATCCTCCACACCTTATTTAAAATATCATCCTCGAGATTTACTGGAATAAGTGAGGATACTTTCGCTTCATCTCCGATTCCAGCTCCCAGGTGTATTCGGGTCCTCTTTTTGAATCCCACTTAACCTTGACCAGTACTAGTCTTTTGTGCTTGAGAAACTTGACCTTTCTCTCTTCTATTTGAAGCGGTTTCTCCACGAAGTTCAACTTTTCATTCACCTGTATGTCTTGAAGAGGGACTACCAGGGATTCGTCAGATAAATATTTCTTGAGGTTGGATACATGAAATACGTCATGTACCCCGGCTAACTCTTCTGGTAGTTGTAAGCGATAGGCAACTGGTCCTATACGTTGGATTATTGGGAATGGTCCTACGTACCTTGGACTTAGTTTTCCCTTCTTCCCGAATCGAACTACTCCTTTCCAAGGAGAAACTTTCAAGAGTACCTTGTCTCCAACTTGAAATTCTAGTGGCTTGCGTCGATTATCGTCATAACTCTTCTGGCGATCTCGAGCCGTTTTCAATCTTTCCTTGATTTGAGGGATCTTGTCGGTGGTTTCTTGTACGATTTCAGGACCTGATAATTGGCTTTCTCCTATTTCTGCCCAACAAACTGGAGTTCTACATTTTCGTCCATATAGTGCTTCAAATGGGGCAACTTCAATGCTTGAATGATAACTATTGTTATAGGAGAATTCAATTAAGGGTAGGTGGTCAACCCAGTTCCCACCCAAATCTATCACACATGCCCTAAGCATGTCCTCCAGGGTTTGGATCGTCCTTTCACTTTGTCCGTCTGTTTGAGGATGGTATGCAGTGCTTAAATTTAGTCGGGTTCCCATTGCTTCCTGGAAACTTGTCCAGAAGTGGGAAGTGAAACGACTATCTCTATCCGATACAATGGAGAGCGGGACTCCATGTAAGGATACTACCTCATCTACGTATAATTTGGCTAACCTTTCCATGCTAAAGGTTTCTTTCATGGGTAGGAAATGAGCTGATTTGGTTAATCGATCCACAATTACCCAAATTGCGTCGTTACCTTTTCTGGTCTTGGGCAACTTAGTAACAAAGTCCATGGTTATGAGTTACCATTTCCATACCGGCATTTCTAATTGTTGTAGTAGACCTGAGGGTTTCTGGTCTTCTGCCTTAACTTGGGAACAAGTAAGACACTTAGATACATATCTAGCTATATCCTTTTTCATTCCTATCCACCAGAAGTTATTTCTTAAATCTTGGTACATCTTATTGTTACCAGGATGCATGGTATACCTAGATTTATGGGCTTCCTCTAAAATCTTATTTCTTAAATTTCCTTGCTTAGGTACCCAAATCCTTCTCTCATGGAATCTCCAAATTCCATCACTTCCTTGTTCTAATTCTTTTATTCTTCCTTTCATTCCTTCAGCATCATCCTTGATTGCTGTTTCCCGAATATTCTTTAGTTGTTCCATTAAGTCTAATTGTAAACTTAATCTAAGAGCACGAACTCGTCGTTGTTTCTCATGATACTTACGACTTAAAGCGTCAGCAACTACGTTTGTTTTTCCTTCGTGATATTGAATATCACAGTCGTAGTCACTTAAGATTTCCATCCATCTTCTTTGCCTCATGTTCAATTCTTTTTGCCAAAATATGTATCTTAAACTCTTGTGATCCGTATAGACAGTAAACTTGCTTCCATACAGATAATGCCTCCAAATCTTAAGGGCAAAAATTATTGTTCCTAATTCTAAGTCATGGGTCGTATAGTTTACCTCGTGCTTTTTCAATTGTCTTGAGGCATACACAATTACCTTTTTGCGTTGCATTAGCACACATCCTAATCCTAGCTTAGAAGCATCACAATAAACTTCAAAATCTTCTGTCCCTTCAGGTAAGGCAAAAATTGGGGCGTTCGTTAATTTTTGCTTTAAAACCTTAAAAGCTTCTTCTTGCCTAGGTCCCCATTCAAACTAAACTGCTTTACAGGTTAGCTTAGTTAATGGCACAGTTATCTTGGAAAAATCCTTAATGAATCGTCTATAATATTCAACTAACCCTAGAAAACTTCTAATTTCCATAGCTGACTGTGGGACCTTCCATTTGGTGATCGCTTCTATCTTGGAGGGGTCTACGTGAATACCTTCATGATTTACCATATGTCCTAAAAATTGCACATCCTGTAGCCAAAATTCACACTTTGAGAATTTGGCGTAAAGCTTTTCCTTTCTTAACAAAGTTAAGAGTGCATGCAGGTGCTGACAATGCTCGTCCTGATTTTTGGAATAAATGAGTATATCGTCGATGAAGACAATTACAAATTTATCCAAGTACGATTTATAGATCCTATTCATCATGTCCATAAATGCTGCTGGAGCATTTGTTAGTCCGAAGGGCATGACTGTAGTGACCATACCTAGTTCTGAAAGCAGTTTTAGGTATGTCTTCTTCTTGTACATTCAACTGATGGTATCCTGAGCGTAAATCTATCTTAGAAAAATATCTAGCTCCCTGAAGTTGATCAAAAAGATCATCAATCCTAGGTATCGATTCTTAATTGTAACCTTATTCAATTCCCTATAATCGATACACATTCGCATCGAACCATCTTTCTTTTTCACAAACAACATTGGAGCTCCCCACGGGGATGAACTTGGTTGTATGAATCCTTTGCTTAATAATTCATCTAACTGCTTTTTCAATTCTAGCATTTCGGTGGGTGCTAACCGATAAGGTGCCTTGGCTATTGGTGTAGTTCCAGGAATTAGATGAATTCTAAATTCCACTTCCCTATTGGGTGGTAATCCCGGTAGTTCTTCTGGGAATACATCCAAGTATTCTGAGACTACAGGAATTTCCTTAAGTTCCTTACCTTTAGTGTTAATGATCACCGAAATCATATACACTATTGCATGTTTTCTTGAATAACTGGCCACTTTCATTACTGAAATGAATTTTAGTGGCTTACGTGGCTTATCTCCTGTAATCACCACTAATTCTCCTGTGGGTGTATGAATTTCTATGGAATTTTTATCACAGAGAATTCGAGCATGGTTGGCTACTAACCAATCCATTCCTAACACAACATCAAATCCGGCTAAATTCATAGGTAACAGGTTTGCAGAAAATTTATGACCTAAGAGTTCTATTTTTCCTCCTCGCAAAACCTTATCTATGTTAACAGAGTTTCCATCTGTCGTTTCTACCGTAAAAACTTGCCTAAGTTTGATTAAGGGTAGGTTAAGAGCTTGGCAGAATGAAGTATTTATAAAACTATGGTTTGCACCATAGTCAAATAATACTTTTGCATAAACGTCGTGAACTAGGAACGTACCAGCTATCTCGTCAGGGATTAGCTCTACTTCCTGAGTAGTCAACTAGAAGGCCCTTGCGTTTTTCTTGGTAGTTCCTTCTGCAGGTTTAGCCTTGTTATCTGCTGGTTTGACTAACTTAGGGCATTCTGGTCTGAAATGCCCAGCTTCTCCACAGTTATAGCAGACCCTTGTTTTCTTTCTGAAATCTTCTTCACGATGTCCTACAGCTTTGCAGAAGTTGCAGGTTTCATTACACTTTCCAATTTTTTTCTTTTTACAGCTCATGCAGAACGACGGAGTGGAAGATTGCCCAGTTCCTCTTTTCTTGAAATTATTATTATTACCCATACGAAATCCTTGGGTAATTTTCTGAGCCAATTCCATCTTCCTATTTTCTTCTCGCGTACGCACCAGTCCGTCCGTTAAAGTGTTGGCTAATTCCACCGTATCATCGATCGTGCGGGGCCTTACAACTTTGACAATATCACGGATTTTGCTAATTAAACCCCAAATGTAGCGAGAAATAAGTACTGGTTCTGGCGAAGCCATAGTAGGCACAATTCGAGCATATTCGAAAAACTTCGAAGTATACCCTCGGCAATCAACATTCATCATTCGATGGCTCAGGAATTTGTTCGCCATCTGCTCTTTTTCATATTCTGGGCAGAATTTTCTTTCCACTAAACGCTTAAACTCCTCCCAACTCATGGCATAGGCTATGTCACTTCCCTTGGCTTGTAATACCGTATTCCACCATTCTAATGCTTCTTCCTTAAAAAGGTGAGAAGCATACCTGACTTTATCCTCCTCGGCACATTTACTTATTTTTATTACTGCCTCGGTTTTCTCCAACCAATGCAGTGCCGCAGTCGCCCCTTCATTGCCTGCGAACTCAACAGGTTTACATGCAAGGAATTCCTTGTAAGTGCAACCAGGCGTTGCAGCTTTCATTCTTTTGAGAATTGGGGCTTGCAGTACATCATTATTATTAATGTTACTGCCTCCATTTACGCTATTACTGAAGTTGTCTTCATGAGTACGTTTGCTAGGAATAATTTGTTGAGGTTCAACCGGATTTCGGGCAGCAGCAAGGATTGCTGGAATAGCATTGGCTATTCCCTGAGCAATGATATTCTCAATATCTTGCCTATTCAAAAACTGATCTTCATGGTTTTGTTCAGATTGGTTAACTTCGTTAACGGGTTCATTACTAGCGTGTTCCATCTGGTAATTAATATATATATATATATATATATATATATATATAGGGAGGAGATCATGCGAGAACCACCCTTATTGCGAGAACCGCGAGAACTAATGTGAACACAACCTAAAATAGCTAAAAAAACCTAACCCCCACCCCCCCCCCCCAAAAAAAAACCTAAACCCCCCTCCCCCACCCCCCAAAAACCTAAACACCCCCCCCCCCCCAAGCTAAAATGCTAAAAACTAAACCCTCAAAAAACCTAAAAAAATCTAAAAAAAATCTAAAAAAATCTAAATTTTTTTTAATATTTCTTATGCTCAAATCGCTACTTTTAGTGGCCAAATTTTTTTTTTTATTTTTATTTTTTGGCATCGAAAAGTAGCGATTTTTATATAAAAAATATTAATTTTTTTTTTTTGTGATTTTTAGCTATTTTTAGGCATTTTTGGTTGTGTTCACATTGATTCTCGCGGTTCTCGCAATAAGAGGTGGTTCTCGCATGATCTTCTCCCTATATATATATATATATATATATAAGTGATTAGAAAATAATTAGCAACCAAACATAACAAAACAATCGCACATAATCACATCAACACGTATAGCCAAAATTGTCGATTTTTCGACGTTCGATATTTTATATATTATAATAGGGATCCGTACACACAAGTTATCTTACAAAAGTTTTATTTTTTAAGTTATTTCACATAATTATATTTTTATTATTATATTATTTCTTAAACACACATTCCCGCAACCACATACGATCCCTGTTAGCTGGCACTTCAGAAACGACGTTCTCTCTCGTCGTACTTCCAGGATATCCTTTCTCCCACATCCCTAATTCGGTTCCCTGCATCAATCAGCTCCTCGCCATAATGGCGGAGTTCTGCCAAATTCTCGGAGCTCATAGGTAGGTGTAGTGGAGGCTCCGTATCAAATTGAGGAAAAAAATATTAGGGTTATTCAGGAGATTTTGAAACTGCTAGTCAGTGGTCCACCATTCCTCCAGCTCTCCTAGAGGTCGGGGGTTAACAAGGGGATCGGGAATAGCAGGTTCCAGATTGACTGGAAGTTGGGCTTCAGCTGGGTAATTGAAAAGAGTCTCATCGGCAGGTCCGATGAGGTCGCTATTTGCTAGTTGGCGGTCCAGCTCTTCCCAGGGTGGCATTTCTTGAGCTTGCCCTGAACTCTCCCCAATGTCTATTCCTTTGCCCTTATCTTTGGGATCCTCAGTCTTTATAACTTTTTGTGTTGCTGGTCTCTTCCTACGCACACGCCTCCAGCCTACAAGTCTTCTTCTTTTCTTCGGTTTAGGTTTTTCCTGAGGTTGGGCTTGGAATACCATTGGCTCTTCAGTGTCAGCCTGGTAGGCAGTAAAGGTACTGGTGATATCAATATCTGAACTATGGATAGAGAAGTTTTGGAGTGCTTCTGATAGTTCATTCATGTTGTTAACATACATGAAGAAACATACAAAATTCTAAGTTAAAATTTGGTAAATTAAATTATCACAGAATGGCAATCAGAAAATTTAAATATTAATTACAAATATCTAATACAATTATACAAACAGATTGATTAAAACGAAATATTGTGATATATATATATATATATATATGTTACAAATTACAACTGAAATTCGAAATATACTAGTGGTTATGCATCCATAAATTATTTTAGTCTAGCTAGGTTATAGGAGTATTATGCTCAACATGCGTTTATGTAAAGTTTATTCTGTCTCTTTCTTCTACTAGGTTGTTATCTAATGGATGAAGTTCTTTTAAAGTTTCTAGCTCGTAGGTGGCATAGGTGCTGGTACTAGTTTGGCGATTCAACTATAAGTTAACATTTGCTGCCGTAGTGGCTAACATGTAGAGATTTTCCCATTGTTCGTCTAATTCATCTTCCCATGGTGGGTTATTACCTGTTTCCTGAGTCTCCTTATTAATTATCACTCCTTTTGTTTGTGACTTCCTTATTTTTTCTCGGTTTTTTCTAATAATCCAGCTATTCGTAGACTAGGGCTAGCGTGTCATCGGTAGGCCGGGGAAGCTTATCCGGTCAAATCTTAAGTTGACGCGGCCCGCGTAGGGTCTTCTTATGTTTTACGCGGCCCGCGAGAAGACCAACTTTCATGTTTTCTTGGTTTTTCATGCACATTAGGGTTTCAGGGTCCGGGTTTTCACTTACGGTTCGTTTAGGGCATTTTTGCAAGTCCTTACACTTCTCCTCATCCAAACCTTCTTCAAGAATAAAGAAGACAAAATGACATATGGGTGTCATCAGTCCCTTTTTCTTGAAATTTATCCATCTCATGCAGCAAAATCTTACTCTCCTCACCTAACAAACCATTCTGGGAAACTTCATGCAGAACATTACCGAGTATCAAAGAAAAGATGTTTGCCATCGTTGATTTCCCTAAACTTTTGGCGTTTTACAGTGAGTGGTATTTAGGAACCATTGTGTTTTGTGTGTTTTTTTTTTTGTGTGATCAACGGAAGGTGGTGAGACGTTTCTATTTATAGGATTTTTTTTGCGCGTAGTTTAGGCGGGACATTATTTATAACAATAAATGCAATTAACAATTATCTGGATGTAAGGCTTGGCGTTTATATATTATGGCGTTTTACGTTTTATGGCGTTTTTGTAGGCTAAGACCTTAACTAAAACACAGAAAAAACTACGCAGTGATAAAATTGGCGTTTTGTATTTACTTGACGTTTTATATTTCAATGGCGTTTTATGTAAGAAAGGATGTTTTACCTTTTTACCCTTAATGAAGCGCGTCCACGTAATAAAATTTATGTTATTTACGAAAATGTCACCGCGCCAATCTAGTCCATAGATTGTTTTGATCGGACGATCCATAAGCTTCTCACTGTTCCCACAATTTTCAACGTTTTCCCTAAATCATGACCTTGTATATATAGAGAGAGATAGACAGGAGGAATGTGTGAAAATTAACACCCTTTTATACCTAATAGTAGTTCACACTATCTTCAACTTCTCTCTTTAAAACCTCGCCATAATTTACTTTTCTATGGTAATAGTTTTATGTTATTGATGATAATATCTATTATCTCTATACCCACTCTAAAGAGGCGATTTAAAGGGTCAACATGTAACAAACTTTCTTTGTTCGAGTGCTTTGATAAACAACAAATATTGCTTCCGCGGATGATTATGGGGTTGATGACAACAAATACGACTGATCGATGTCGAAAGGTCGGTCAAAAACAAGTTTAAAATTTGGTCCTAAGTACCTTTACTAGCAAGGGTAAGTAGGGTCGTGTCCATAGGGAATATGTTGTCAGTGTTGATTGTAGAAACCTAGATTAACTAAAACTAAGAAAAACTATTGCTTTGATTGCGTTTTGAGATTTTTGATCGGTAACAATTAAGAAAGTTATCAATTTTAAAGAAAAGCAACCCCTTCCGGATTTCCGGTTCAATGATTCACCCAAACCTGTTTAATTAGATAGATACCAAAAGGTCTTGTTAACGGTTTAGTTTGATTGATAATCAAAGACAAGTTTTTAATAATAACCTATGCAATTTAATTACCAAATCATAATTGCCAAGAACCCACCCAATAACCAAACTACTCACGATGCAAGAAAACCGAATGCGAATGGTAAAAGATGAATAATTGCAACACTCACAATTCTTTTAAACAAAACTAAACCACAAGTATTCTTCAAGTTATGAAAAACAATCCAAAAAAACTAAATAAACAAGGTTTGAGTTTCACATACATGAACCATCCACCCGGAGATGGTCATAAAAGAATCTAGCCACCCATAGTCATGATTTGATCTTCTTGGTTGTCTTGGATGTTTGATTGCATGAAAGATTGATGAAAATTGAGGTTGGGAACTCTAAAATTCGTCCTTGTGAAGTGGAAAACGGCTAGGGTTAATGAATATCTCGTTTGGGGTTGAAGATATCTTAAAATAAAGTGAAATCCTGAATTTTCGCATGATTATCTGATGTCAGCGCAAGGTTGCGCCCCCCTGGCACAAGGTTGCGCCCCTGAGTTACTGGCATCTGTATTGCGTCAAAACTGACACCAGGTTGCGCCAAACTGGTTTCTTCTTGCGCCAAGTACTGGTTTCTTACCATTTTTTGCATTTTTCAACTCCCAACTTGTGTGTAAGCTTCTAACCTTCATAAACCTTCCCGAAAACCTCCCGTTTAGCTTCAAATTCCATCCGTTAAGCTCTGGGTACCTACAAATAGAAACACACTCAAAGTAACCATGTTTTATGATAATAAACACTTAAAACCTTATATTTATACATGTTAAAACACGGTTATTCACCCTTCTATCAACGACGTGTTTCTGGGCTTTAATATATGAGGTATGCTTATGATTATGGGGCTGATGACAACAAATACGACATGTTTCAAAAGGATCCTCGTCAAACGTTGCTAAAAATACTTTTACATTTGCTATGGTCTCACAAGCATCCTCGTCAAACATTGCTAGAAATAATTTACCATACCCCAGGTATTGCAACACCTCCTTAATTCTGTCGACAGTGTACGACTCTCCTTGGTTATCCCCATGGTAGCAAGCACATGTCATAATCAAAACACTATGACGAATCGCACTCCTTTCATCCTTTAATCCTAATCCTGATATCTTCTAATACACACCGGTTCCATAAAAAAGTGTTAAACACATGTATGTCTTAAATAGTACTTAATTGATACTTACTCGGTAGAAGACAACTCGACATTGTAAATTAACCCATAGACACCCTTGTATGATCTTAATAGGTTCGACATTATGCTGGATAGCCCAAATCAGGAAAGGCGCATCACACAACACGTAGGCATCACTACACTCTTGTTGTAAATCTAAAACCGGCTTTTTCTTTCATTAATACCATGCTTGCGCCTACAAAAGCACTCAAAGGCGCAACAATCTTGCAGATATCTGAAAAGAGATTCCAAGGAAATAACTTACCTAACCTTCATATGCTACTATCAATTAATGAGACAATATATATCTTTTCTACATAACGATGTAATGATTGGATAGTAAGGTTGTAAACTCTTATCTGATGATGATTTATATTTGATGAGAAAATATATCATTTTTTGCATAAGAATGTCATGTGGAGTGCGATCAGTGAGGAGACGTGGAAGAGATGGGTAAGAAATTATAAACGTCTCATCCGACTTTTCAATGAAAACTCTTAATAAGTTTGTGAAAACCGGTTATATGGGACACGGATAAGCACCGTAGAATGTGTTTCGTGACAACCCAACCTGACCCATATAAAAAATCACATATTTTGACCCAAATCCGTCATCAAACTAGCTTAACTGATCAGGTTGGGTCAGAATTTGTATCCACTGGATCGAACATAATCAGAAAGACAGAGAATGTTGGACTATGGGCATGCATGTTGAACAAGATGATCCATGCTTGTCAAGACTCAGGAATGACTAAAAAAGGTTTTTAAAAAAAATAGAGAAATGCACACTAACTGGCAGACCATTGAAAGATTAGCTTTTAAGCATATCATCTTCGGATCATTTTTTATATCACATAATATAATCTGTTTTGGTACATGTAAATGAATAATGATGGAAGCACAAAGCATCAAATAGAGTAATAAGATCCGGTTGGAAATTTTGAAACAAATTTAAATGCACTTAAACAAGGCCAATTGGATTTTAACACCTTTAACTTTGAAGAGTTGGCCGATAACACCCGCAACTAACACTTTGATCTGTGACACCCCAAACTTTTAATTTTGTTTGTCATTTCACCACTCAGTTAAAAAATCAGTAACTGAGTTAGTTTTCAATCCTAGGTGGCATCATTAATCCTACATGGCACGAGTGACGTGGGTAACACATGTTATAAGATGCAAAATGTTGAAAGTAGGCATTGTTGTTCTGTTCGTTTAAATCCACCACCATCTCCAAAGCACCCCATCCACCAACCACCACCATCTCCGACTACCACCCTCAACCCACAACCACCCTCGAATCACCCTCACCACCAACATCTTCACCCAACTGCGACCACCCTCACCTCACCATCACCACCCCCAATTCACCAAACATCATCATCACAACATGATTCGATCAAAAACGAAACAGAACAGGTAGGTGATAATGGACTCACCAAGGTCAACCATGACAGAGAATAGCCATTGTTCTTCAGACCTTATGTGTGTCTTCCGGCCTCCCTCCTGTGTTAGATATCAGAAGCAATAGCCATTAACGATTGAAATCACCAGAATGGCTTCTTCTTGTCCTTATTTAAATTCGTCCACGGTGTCATCGAAGCCGAAACAGCCGGCTTCCCACCTTGATTTTCTCAATTCGCAACACTGTTATCGCCATTCACAGCATCTCCGATTACTACTGTAAAATCTGTTAGATGCCGAATACATCAGCGGTGTTATGTGGTAAGTTGTGTAAGCTCCTTTGGTGTTTATGTATTCCTGTGGTGGTTGATGAAATTGGGGTTTTGATGATTGGGAGGTTAGGGCATCGATGGATAAAGCTAGGGCGCCTTTGAAAGTTATGATTTCTGGTGCGCCTGCTTCTGGTAAAGTGAGCGAGTCACTTTTGATGGCTCTTTGTTTCTTCAATTCAAGTGCTTTCGGAGATGGTGCTGGTTGGACTGGAGGTGGTGCTTTCGGAGACGGTGGTGGTTGGTGGAGGTGGTGGCTGGTGAAGGTGATGGTGGCAGGCGGTTGGTGGAGGTGATGGAAACTACGGTTTGTATAACATTGGAAGTGGGGGAACGAATTGCGAACTAGGGTTTGTATAACAGTGGAAGTGGTTTGTATCATAGTGGAAGTGGAGGAGACAATCCAGGGTTCTTATCTGGACATAATGTGCCACGCAAACTAAATAGTCCACGTAGGATGCCACCTAGGATTGAAA
The DNA here is from genome assembly GCA_030545235.1 of Helianthus tuberosus. Classification (NCBI taxonomy): domain Eukaryota; kingdom Viridiplantae; phylum Streptophyta; class Magnoliopsida; order Asterales; family Asteraceae; genus Helianthus; species Helianthus tuberosus. The sequence continues at coordinate 9,247,749 of CM060438.1, forward strand.
ACTAACTCAGTTACTGATTTTTTAACTGAGTGGTGAAATGACAAACAAAATTAAAAGTTTGGGGTGTCACAGATCAAAGTGTTAGTTGCGGGTGTTATCGGCCAACTCTTCAAAGTTAAAGGTGTTAAAATCCAATTGGCCCTTAAACAATTATTAACTTAACTATTAAGAAAATACACTAACCATATATTAGACCGTGGGGCTTGGGTTGGGCATTGGTTGACACGTGGAATGGGAAAAAAAAACCCACGCCCATGGGGTATGGTGGGGCTTGGGTTGGGGGCTTGAGTTGGGGGCATGAGTTGACACATGGCCATTGAGAGCCCGCCATGTCACCTTGCTAGCCCGCCCCACGCCCGGCTTAAAAGCCAAGCCCCAAGGGGCCACGCCCAAACCCAAGCCCCAACCCAAGCCCCCGGGATGGTGGCTTGGGCGTTTTCCCCCAACCCACGCCCCAACCCAAGCCCCATACCCCATGGCCTTATATTTTCCATCTGCTGCTTGTACCTGAACCCCGACCTAACAACTCAATTAGCAAAAAACCACCAACGCAGACAATAGGCTCGTGCAACTTGAACCTTTGTAAGCAATTTTCCTGTTGCCATAAAGTTTGTTCATGAATACATTAAAAGATACATACATAATTGAAAGAGGGGTAAGCATAGTTCTTAATGTGGTAGAACGACTACCCTGGCTACTTAGGTAATTAACGGGTCAAAATGGGTAATGGTTAAAATAGGAGTGCTGCCAAGGCCGGGTTGTGTTAAAACATGTAATTACAATTTTTACCAGTTTTCTAATGTTTACGAAACAAGCCCGAGTTTCGCTTATCGAGCTCAAGGCGGCTGGCGAGCTTATACGAGTCCATTATTTATATAATTTTTAAAACTTATACGACCTCTCAGTGGCGGATCTAGAAAATCCGCATAGGGGTAACGTTTCAATAAAAAGGGGGTAACGAAATTGAAAAAACGTCAAATTTTTTCAAAATTTACACTACCGTCGGAGCGTCACCGAAGCATCAAGGGGCAACGGAGGTTACCCTTTCAATCACTCTAGGTCCGCCCCTGCGACCTCTGCCACACGTAAATTGTTATATACTTCAACAGCATATAATTTGCACATCCGAGGATTCTTGTGCTTAGAATCGATGTCAATAAGAGTTTTCTCTCTTGTACATAGTGCTTCAAAATTTATACGTATAGTAAAATTATCAAAAGGGTAAAGAAAACTCAGTTTGCCTAATAAGGTATTATAGATATCCATATGAGTCTCACTATCGATTACTGTCAATTTTTTTTTTTTTTTTTTTTTTTTTTTTGTGTAAGGGCAAGATGATCTAAAATAAGAAAAAAAATTATGTAACATCTATACTATATAATAAAAGAAACCTGTTTTGGGACACTTGTCATTCTCTCATTTAATTGATTAAAATTATTAATAATACTAAAAAAATAATATTTAATCTAAATTAATACAAATTCTTATTATTAATAATATTTAATCAAATCTAAAATCTAATCTAATACAAATTTTTATTATCAGTAATATTTAATCAAATATATGATAAGTTATAACTTAAATTGATTTATATATTATTAAAGTTGTTACGTATTGTTTAAGAACTAATAATTGGTGATAATGATATATGAATAAATAATACGTGAAGAATGATGAGAACGTAAAACAAATTAAAAGATTATGAACTTTACTTAATTTTCTAATGATAGAATAAATCAAGGAAATAAATGATGAGAAAGAAAATAACGTTACAAAATTTCACTGCAATATATATATATAGGGGAAGGTTCTATGCAGAACACTAAATATTGCGAGAACACGCAGAACAAAATGAATCACTCATTTTTTCAATCCTAAAAACCTAAAAAGTAAATGAAAATGTTATAAATGTAAGATTTATTGTTTTTCACACTATAATTTAAAACAAAATATGAAAAATCTTCAGTTTTTAAATAACCTACACAGATGTAGGTTATGTGTAGGCTAAATTACCTACATGTATGTAGACTATGTGTAGGGAAAAATATATGATTTTTTATGTATACATAATACACATATGAATGTAAGAAACATAAAATTTAAGAAATCTGAACCTTAAATTCCAAAATCTAGTGATTTAGAGTTGTTCTTTTTGTTCTCGCAATAATTAGTGTTCTGTAATGATCCTTATCATATATATATATAGAAAAAGTGTACTGTACAAAATGGCTTAACGTACGCTATGTACGCGATGTGAAATCGCATGTTATAAAATAACATGGATGAAATCGCATGTGATAATTTTGATGAAATCGCATGTTGGTTTATTGTAACAATTCCGCATGTGATAATTTTCATGAAATCGCATGTTGATAAATCAAAGAAATAAATGATGAGAAAGAAAATAACGTTACAAAATTTCACTGCAATATATATATAGAAAAAGTGTACTGTACAAAATGGCTTAACGTACGCTATGTACGCGATGTGAAATCACATGTTATAAAATAACATGGATGAAATCGCATGTGATAATTTTGATGAAATCGCATGTTGGTTTTTGTAACAACTTCGCGTGTGGTAATTTTGATGAAATCGCATGTTAAAAAACCAACATGCGAAAATGTTATAAAAAACAAACATGCGATTTCAATGTGGGATGAAGATCTGACGGCTGAGATGATCACGTACGTAATGTAGGATAAAGGCTCTTATACGTTAACCTAACTCTATATATATAATAAAGTAAACTAATTTGAGATACATGCCAATTATTGAGACTATCTAGAATTCTATTTTCCCGCCTAACCGTTTAAAAACATATAAAAGCAAATCAAATATATTAAAAATAATTAAAATAAGTGATACACGTATAAATAATTAAAAAGATATTAAAATAAAATACTATATAAATTAAAATTGTAAGATTGAAGAAGAGGGTGTCACGTGACATTATTTGAAATCTTTTATATTATTTTATATAATTTTACATATTAAATAAAAGAAAAAGTCTAAGGAACCCCGTGTATTATACGGGTTGAATAAATGTAATTTTATATACCAAATCTATATACTATAATAAAAGAAACCAATAAGTGACACGTGTCATTCATTGAAGGCGTCTACATTTGTAATTTTCTGCCTTTTCATACTTATCTTATATCAATTAATTAAATAATAAATAATCAATTAATATTAAATCTTATCTTACTTTGAATGTAGGATAGAATCATTTTATTTTTTTAATAATATATTATCTTCAAATTTAAGTTATAAATTAAAGATATTTTTTAAATAATAACACAAAACAATAATCTTAAACTTAAAAAAACAATAATACACTCATATAAAAAATTTAAAGTACAAACAAAATATACAAAATAACTTATTAGATATTAGATCAAACTTAAAAAAAACACTAATTAGGAGGAGAAGCTAATAATATAATTCTGTTTTTTATTTTTCAAATTGGGGTTCTTATCAATTCGAATTAAACTTAACCAAGTTTGTGATTTGATTCGAATTAAACTAAATTTATGATTTTTTAAACGAATCCAATAGCATATTATTTACTATACAAAATTATCTTTATTTAACCCGTGTAATACATGGTGTTTTTAAATATATAATTTTTTTATTATTTAGTATACGTTCGCCCCGCTTGCGGTATACAAGGTTACAAAATTAATTACATTTATTTAACCCGTGTAATACACAGTGTTTTTAAAGATATAATTTTTTTTATTATTTATTATATATAATTAGATTTATTCAACCCTTACAATACACGGATTTTTATTATTTGATATATAAAACTACATTTATTCAGTACAATAGATGGGGTTCTTAAAGATATAATTTTTTAGTATTTAATATATAAAATTACATTTGTTCAACTCGTGTAATAAACGAGATTTTTAAATAATAACTGTTTTAATTTAGTATATAAAATTACATTTATTCAACCCGTGTAATACACGGGGTTCTAACCTAGTTGAAAAAATAATAAAAGAAAATTACGTAACATTATAATTACAAAAAAAGGTATAATTAAACACCGTGTATAAGTGTACTATGTGATTTTTTTCCGTAACATATTACCAGTCAAGCCTCAACTTAACTCGATATTTGAACACAATGTTTAAAGCAGAGCAGAATTCGAACACGACTTCTGTTAAATTAAACAAGTCGAATTGGTCTTGGTCGTTTGAAAAGGCTATAATTTACCCTTTTAAATTTGTTTACGTAACATAAACTATAAATATTATAACATAAACTATAAAGATTCCACCCATACATATTAATATAATATATATATATATATATATATATATATATTGTGGTCGATACATTGTTCACGATTTCGGTTACAAGTTCCTAACTTTACAAATCGATCATTCAATTATTATTCTCATAATTTATTGATTATTATTATTATTATTATTATTATTATTATTATTATTATTATTATTATTATTATTATTATTATTATTATTATTATTATTATCAAACCAAGTCAAGATATTTTAAAGGGTTATTTGTTTAAACTCAATATCCCCTCTCGTGGCCCAAGTGGTTTACTCCCATGTGGTTAGGTCGGCCGGTTCCTCCTTTGAGAGGTCACCGGTTCGACTCCCACTTGTGGCTTTAGGGGGGGACGTCCCAATGATAGATCGTATCCTACCGAGGCATGGTGCGGTCTTGAGGGCAACCCGGTTTTACCCAGCTGTTACCCCAGCGAGTCTCTCGTGTGGGGGCAGTATGGTTTCCGGGCGGAAGCCAGCTTGCGCGGCGGCCGGGGCCCGATCGAACATCGCGTCCGAGAGTGTGGGGCTGACGGGGGATTGTCTTCGACATGAACCCGGTGACCAAAAAGTCCAGTACATAGAAAGTCACATTCAAAAAAAAAAAATTTACTGTATATGCAACTTACAATTGTAACTACATATAATATAATTTTAATTCTTAGCCTATTTGAGTAATTAAAAGATTATTTACAGCCTTTTCCTCATTTCAACCGAAAGAATTCAAGTTTTTCACTGAGTATCAGTGATTTACCTCTTTAAAATATAAAGGTTTAACAGAATTAATAATTAAGTTGCCATAACCCTCCTAATAAATTAAAGTTAAATATTTTTCATTAGGTGATTTTGTCTTCATGGTATTTATAAAACCGTTACCGCGTCATTTTCATCCGTAGATGAACGGCGAACGGTCTAATGGCTACTTTGTATAATCCTCATGGTTTTACCATTTAGATAATTGTTCAAATAAATAAATGATCTAGACTGGTTCTCATAGTTTTTTTTAAGTTACACCTTAAACTTTACACACGTGTATTAATAAATATAATAAAATCATACATAATTTAAGTTAAACCATATAGTCATATCTTCTCTTTTACCCGTAGTTAATAAGTTATAAAATGAGTTGCTTTGTATATTATTAGAAAATACTAGAATTTGTAATATTAATATATTTTTATTTAAAAGTTTTTATTCCATACCAAATTATTGGTTGGTAAATGGTTTGTCTACGTGAAACATGCCAAGTTGGTTTGGGTTCCACTTGAAGCATTTATGTATGTGTGTGGGTCATGAGTTCTACATGAATTTGTCCACCTGTGAAGGTGCGCCGCTTCTTCTTGTAACTTGGGACTTATATTTTTTTTTTAAACCGTAGGATTCTATGATTATAAAATAGAGCCAGCATATGCTGTAAAAACCCGATAAGCAGATACAAAGTTCGAAAAAAAATTACACTACAAACCCCCAATTTATGAAAATTTTAAAGTATAATGTCTCTTATGTTGAAATCTACCCATCTCTCCCCTATCAAGTTCTTAAATTTCGATCTCTCTTTGAGCCACAAAAAAGAATTTGGTTGTATGTCTTCTATTGTTTTTGTCACATAAGTGTTCGTGTCTTAGAATTCTTTTATATTTCCTCGCCTTCCAAAATTCCCATATAGTCGTTAAAAATACCATTTCGATAACTTTTCTCCAATCTTTAGATCCTGCAAATGTATTTGTGTATGCTAATACTTCGCCATGGAAGATGGCTTATTATAATAACAAGAGTAAATTGAAATTTTACTACATGATCTTTGGGCTTGCTGGCATCTTTATCTACTATTTTAAAAAATTGATGTCTTACTCCCGACAAGTCTCGATTGCATCAATCTTGGCCTCTGACACTTAACGTTGTTAAATGTCAACGATTCTAAGCAACAGTCAAAGGGTATAGTTGTCATTTCCACACATTGTTACTTAGCTCATTCATTTCCAAACCCCTTTATATGTATCCTGGTCTTATCTTACCCCCTCCCCCTCCCCATAATAACAAGAGTAAATTGAAATTTTACTCCATGGTCTTTGGGTCTGCTGACATCTTTATCTACTATTTTAAAAGATTGATGTCTTACTCCCGACAAGTCTCGATTGCATCAATCTTGGCCTCTGACACTTAACGTTGTTAAATGTCAACGATTCTAAGCAACAGTAAAAGGGAATAGTTGTCATTTCCACACATTTTTACTTAGCTCATTCATTTCCAAACCCCTTTATATGTATCCTGGTCTTATCTTACCCCCCCCCCCCCCCCCCCCCCCCAACCTTTCACACTCAAGAACAGGACCCAGACACTTCCATCTCCGTCGAAGTCGGTTTGGTGGTCCAGTAGCAGAGGCAAAACCGCTTAAATTACCTAGGTGTAACGAAATTTGTCGTTAAAAAAAAATTAAAAGAAGTGATAATAAAATGTGCCATCACCAAATTTCGAAACATCTTAAGTTCGAAAGTGGTTTTAAAATCGGGTAAGATATGCTCGAATTCGAATATATTTTACTCTTTTTGTTATAAAGAAGTACCTAAATTCTTTATTTTGTTTTAGCTATATTTTCTCGTATTCTCGTTTTTATTCTAATTAAAATTCCCTTTCACTAAGTCAAATATCAAACAAATCGATCTCAATAACTCGAATCAAGTCATATTTCAAAGAAACTTGATCCGAATAACTAGATATAGACATAAAACTTTTAATTCAAATAAAATTGAAATGAACTGATAATTAAAATTCTTATTCGATATAGACGTAAATCTTATATGAAACAATACACGTTTATTTAATAAACATATTTCCTCTAGAAAAACCATATCGTTACAATGTGTATCGGATGAACAAAACTAATAAGTTTCATTCATCTTCATCTTTAAAAACATCTTTAAACGAATTTAGTTCTGACGGTTTTTCTGTTTCAACAGCATTTCACGAAGCTCAGCAGCGTCAATCTCGTTCGTTTGTCCCTCCGGCTTGTAGTAACCGGTTAATGGATCCGGAACCCATGGAGTCGATTTTTTCAATTCTTCACTTGCTTTCGCCATCGTTGCAACTCCGGTTCCCCTAATGCTTCCGGATACACTCCCCTGTGTCGCAGTCGCAAATCCACATCTAAACAAAATAATTAAAAAAAAGTAACGTCAGATTTTTATTTATTTAGTATTTATTTAACACCAATTCCTATATTTTTAGAATAAATACCCCACAATTTGCATACTATACAACATATCACAAAAATTATATCGTCAAATTATTATCTTTATATATATATAACAACCATTCCTATATTGTTTAGAATAAATACACCACAATTTGCATACTGTACCACATATCACAAAAATCGTATCGTCAGATTATTTATTTAACAACAATTCCTAGATTTTTCAGAATAAATACACGACAATTTGCATACTATACAACGTATCACAAAAATCGTAGGATAAAACAATCGCCACGTTTATTAAAATTATCTAACAAAAACCAAACAATGAATCAACAAAAATATTTAATCTGAAGCATATATAAATCATAGAATTAAACTACAACGCAAAATTACCTAGCGACGATGAAGGTTGAGACGAGTTTAACGCTAGCCATTGCGACGAATGAAGATTTGAATTGTATCGTACGAGCGGTAGCGGGTAGAAGGTCTAGAAGCTTTAAGAATGGAGCACTTGAGTTGAAGTTGGTTATGGATGAATGAAGAATGAGAAAGGAGTGTTATTTATAGAGAATGGAAGGAAGAAGAGGTGAAAGTGGGCCGGGTCAAGAAAGTAGACTAATGGGCCCGGGTGTCCATAACAAGTTGTGAAGAGACGTTTATTTTAACGTTTTTAAACATTAAAAGGTCGTTATACAATTTTGATATAACATGCTAATTCTAGAGTCGTCTATTGCAACTCACGTGAGGTACGTGAATTCGAGATCGGTTAGGGGGTTAAATAGGTCGTGATCGTGTGTCTATGCCTGATAGGTCAGACTCAAACACGACACGAGTATTTATTAGTTGACTTAAATAAAGGCGTATAAAAACAATTGGTTTGGGCCCGCCAAACCGGTTTATAATGCGTCTTGGTTCACCAAAGAAATCGGCTTCCACAAACTGGCTTGGACTTGACTTGACCCAACATGACGGTTCGTAGCCTCGTTTCCTGAAACCCATTTAGACCCGACCCGATTTGTAAAACATATCAAAACCCGGTTTGAACCCGAGCCCACCTGCAAAACCGATAGGTTGACCCAAGAACGACGCATTTGGCTGATCGTGTTTTCAGGTTTGTCCAAGAACTAATTTAGTCCTGTTTATACGAATAAATTAAAACTTTTAAATCTGGAGTTACGTTCATGTCGTATCAGATATTAACATCGATAAAATTGGTAATATTAACCCGCTAATCGAACTAGTGAATTATTCATCGACGTCCTTTCATTAAGATCGAAAAATGTGAAAATTAAATCATTAAAGTCGAAGAATATGAAATTAAATATACGTTTGACTTCTTTATTTTAATTGCACCTTGCGTTGCAAGATAGACAGGGGGAGATAATATATATATTTTATAAAGTTAAAAATAAAAATTATACATTTCTTATAACTAACTTTTCTGTGAGGTTTCTTACACGTATGTTATTATACCCAATAATTTAACTTGTATATTGATTAACTATGTTAGTAATATAATATAATATAAATATTGTATAAAATAAATGTGTAAAACAATTTTTTTTTTTTTTGTGAAAAACAAAAAAAAAAAAAAAAACAGTACAAAAAGTTATATAAAATTGTTCATAAATTCTGTCCCCAATAATATAATGTGATAAACAAAAAAAAATATATATATATGTGCGTACGTTAAAATTGTATAAAATACTTATTCTTATTAGTATACAACATTTCATGATTTTTATCTAAACACGTATTGCAGGCGAATGGACGACAAAATTTATAAATCTCTAAATATTTATTTGTATAAAAAAGGGATTTTATTTTGATGTTTAGTTGTTGTATAAAATATCTATTTTGGCGTGTATAAAATATTTTAACAAATGTCGAAGTTGTATGGATGATAACATTATTGTGTAGTTAAATGAAACATCTCCGCAATAATGCATAAATGCAATAAAATAGTATTGGTGGTTTACATATGTCTACATAGGGGACTCCGGTTTACAACCACTCTAATTTTTCTTTTAGTTATATATATTCTTGTCCTCCAAATAATTGGCTTTTATTATATGTATTCTAGTAGCTAATGGGAGAAATAAAATGCTTTATGAATAGATTGGAGAAACAAAAAAAAATAATGTTGAAGTATAAACTTAATAGGAAGGTCATTATGATTCGAGTTGTTTCTTTGTCATCCTGAGTTTTAAGTTACGCTACAAACGTTATAGAAATCTTTCATAAAACTAATTGAGTGCAACCTTGAAAATCACACTCCAAAGACCAGTTTAATGTTAGAGATAAAAATGTAGGATGTGTGTATATGTTACAAGTGTTTAACGAATCGGATTTTGAGTTTCGAATATTGAATTTGAATACAATTAAGAAAACACGAATCAAATTCGTACCACATTTGATTCGAATTTGAGTTGGTTCGGTTTTAAAAAAATAAAGATATATTTCAATTTAAAAACCTCATATTATTAAAGCCATGTAAAAAATAAACTATATATATATATATAGAGAGAGAGAGAAAGTATAATGTACTTCAGGGCTTAACCTACATTAACATACATGACAAAAAATATAACGTGCGTTATTATCATAGAACGTGCGTGATTATAGTCCAATGCGTGATTATGTGGTCCCATGCGTGATTATACCCCTAATCCAACGGTTACCATTGTCTCCTACGTGATGTATGATAAGACGTGAAGTATGTTAACCTCTCTCTCTCTCTCTCTCTCTCTATATATATATATATATAGGGAGGAGCTCATGCGAGAACCACCTTTATTGTGAGAACCGCGAGAACCAATGTGAACACAACCTAAAATAGCTAAAAAACCTAACCCCCACCCCCCCCCCCCCCCAAAAAAAAAAACCTAAACCCCCCTCCCCCACCCCCCAAAAACCTAAACCCCCCCCCCCCCCCCCCCCCAATTTTTTTTTTTTTTTGCTTCGAAAAGTAGCGATTTTTTTATAAAAAAATATTGGAAAATTCAAAAAAAATTTTTGTGATTTTTAGCTATTTTTAGGCATTTTTGGTTGTGTTCACATTGGTTCTCGCGGTTCTCGCAATAAGAGGTGGTTCTCGCATGATCTTCTCCCTATATATATATATCAAATATGAAAATGGAAATCGTAATAAATATATTTGAATCCGCGTCGAATGACTCGAATCGAATTTAGAGTTTTTAACATGTAGAGATAGATTCGAATTCCCAACAAGCTCACACAATGTCAATCCAATTTTAAACCCAAATCCATAACACAACGAAAAAATCTAACATGATGAGATGGTAACCTACCTTGTTAATTTGTTTTGCCCCGTTAATTATGATTTTTATTTAAGTTTTTAGTTTAATTTATTTTTTACTTAATTAGAGGTTTTAAATAAGTGATATTCGCTTGCTTGAACCATGTTGACACACCTTAGAAAACAACATGAACCGAAAAACACGTTTGACATAACACAACACACGTATTTGTGGTTCACAAAAATATCGTATTTTGAACTCGATCTTATTTAATTCCACTGTATAGAAAATAATAGTTTAGAATTACAAAATAAGAAAAAAAAAAATGAATACATATGTGTACAAGACAATTATGTTTAAACTATAAAATATGGTACTTGTTTCTCTTTAATTTTCAAAATTTTGGGTGACAACAATATCTACTAGTAGTAAACAAATGAATAATCGTACAACATTCCATGTACACGAGCATATACATTTTTTAGTAAGGAACGATCTTTTTTTAGTAAGGGGAAGGTACCCCATCAAAATACAAGCAAATACATTTGTTTAGTAAAGGACAATACCCCCAACTAGATACAAGCATATACTTCATTGTAGATGAATTAATCATATATGTTATGGAGTCATTGTTTTTTGAACAAAGCATTCATCTCTTTGATTCATTTTCATGTTTTAGTTATCTTTACAGTTTTTCGGTTTCAGCAACATTGCTCGGAGGTCCACCGCATCAGCTTGGTTCGTTTGGTCCTCTGGTCTGTAATGACCGGTTACTGGATCTGGAACCCATGGGGTCGGTTTCTTCGATTCCTCACCTCCTCTTTTCACCATTGCAATTCCACTCGCTCTCACAATGCCAGACAAACTGCATTGTGTCGTCGTTGTGAATCCACGCCTGTTAAAATTATAAAAAAACATAATGATCATGAAAGTAATAAATCATGGACGAAAACGGTACGAGTCCATTGATGTAAAAAACCGCATTGTGTCTTCGTTGTGAATCCACGACGATACGAGTCCATTGATGTAAAACTTATCTCAGAACGGTGCTCTAAACGACGAAAACGATGTTTCGATTTGGGTGTTTAAACTTCCAATTAACAAAAATTAAGTCGCTTTGAGCACTGTTTCGAGGTAAGTTTTACATCAATTGACTCGTATCGCTGTTTTGATCAAAAGCCCTAAAATATACGTTTGTAATTCAGAAAAAAATGAGTTAAGTTTTTTTAACGGGGGACCAAAAAAAACCCGAGTTAAGTTTTTTTAACGGGGGACCGGTGGAGGAAAAATAGGTGATAGATTAGACTTGCAGGGGGTATGTTCAAAAGTGAGACTGTCAACTGACAATGACGTCTAATAGGAATTATTACAGGTCAATTACCTTTTTTTTTTCCTTTCAAACCCAATTTTATATTGAGAACTGCAACAACCCCAAAAAGCACATTAACGTAGTGCATCGATGATTTAATACAATAGTAGGGTGGGTGGTTATGTAACTTCGTTTTGTATCACATTTAAAACAAAATGTACAAGTGAATTGTGTGGTTATCAAGTATAATTGCTTCTAAAATTAATAACATTTAGAACCCTTTACATTGATCAAATTAAAACGTTTTTCACATTTTTTCACCCTTAAACTCATGGTTTGAGTTTCGAACATTAACGCAAAATTACCTGACAACAAGAGAGAGTTGATGCGCTGTCAAAGTTGAGATGATCTTAGCGTTAGCCATAGCACCTTTTGAGAATTTGAATGATAGAAATTGAATAGAACCCTTGGAATCAAAATATATGATGATGAATGGATAAATAAAGCATTAACGGTATTTATAGAGAAAACTTTTATAAGTTTTATTCCATAATATATAATAATTTAATAAAGAGTTAATTATTGTTTTCGTCCCTGTGGTTTGTCGATAATCACTATTACAGTCCATTAGTTTAAAAATTACGATTTCAGTCTCTGTGGTTTCACTTTCGTAACCATTTCAGTCCTCAGTCCCTGTACTTAACAGAATAATGGATTGAAATTGTTACGAAAGTGAAACCACATAGACTGAAATGATTATGAAAGTGAAACCACATGGATTGAAATCGCAATTTTTAAACTAATAGACTGAAATAGCGATTTTTGACAAAACAAATGGACGAAAATAGTAATTAACTCTTTAATAAATTTTTATAAGTTTTTTTTTTTTTTGAACGGCCAACAGAATCAATCCCGAACACTCTCGGGGCACCAACTAGACCAAACGGAGTACTCCGAGAGTACCCGGGTCCACCACCAATTCCGGGGAAAACCCGGTAACCCACCCGCCCGTAGGCACGACGATGAAGTTACCGGTAAAACCCGTTTGGCTCAAGAATCCAACCCAGGTTTCCCTGGGTCTCCTATCATTGCCCACCAATGCCTCACTCTGCACCAAGTGTGAATTGAACTTGCATCTTCCAAGAGAAATGCAAGTCTTCCACCACTTGATCTAGAGATCATTGGCTAAATTTTTATAAGTGTTTACTGTTTTTTGCTTGCAAAATGGACGTCAAACTTTGTGTCCACATGTGCCATTTGACCGTGCAAGTGGCCTGGTTGCTTCTTGACTTCTACACGTAAAATAAAAGTCAAACGACAACTTGCATCTTTATCGAATGTTTTCGGTTTTAAAAACCATATTGTGTTAGGCCAGAGGGTGTGGGATGAAGCCCCATGAGGCTTTATACGGACACGTCAGCGCCACCTAGGCGCCACGTTATAACCCCTATCCCCTTTAAATTGCAGGGTGTGGGATGGAGCCTCCTATTAAACAAAATTAAAAAAAAAAATTCATTGGCTGATTATTGTGGGGTCCACCTGATAACCCCTTCTCCCCCCGTTATCATGTTGGCGAAGTGTCTATGCCCCCCCCCCCCCCCCCCCCCTTAAAATGGAGGGTGTGGGGATGAAGCCCAAGGGGCGCTATATATGGCTGAGGTGGAGGGGTGGCGCCTCCCACACCCTCAAGCCTTATAAACAATTTATGTATATAAACTGATTTTAAATAAAATATAGAACTATTATTATTTCTATGTTGGTTATGTTTGATAATGGGATATTGAATTTAAATAAACTCAACTTTCACCAATTGGCCGATAACACTCCTAACTTTTGATATGTACCACACTATTCTTAATTTTCAGCTTATTGACCGATAACACTTCCAAACTAACTAAACCATAATCTAGTTAGTTTTTTTTGCTTATGTGGCACTTGTGCGGTGATGTGGCATCCGAAGTGGAATTTTTTGATGACGTGTAGCTAACGTGGCGCCTGACTTGGCTTTTTTGATGATGTGGCAGCTGGCATGACATCTGTCTTGGCTTTTTTATGACATGGCAGTTGATGTTAGCAAACTAATTTAGTGTTGGGAGTCCTATCGGCCACTGAGTTGAAAGTTAGAAGTGGTGTCGTACAAATCAAAAGTTGAGAGTGCTAGAAGCCAATTAGTAAAAGTTAAAGTTATTTAATTCCAATATCACTTTAATAATATAGATACTAATCTTAATAAAACATATATCAATCATAATGAAAGAACAATGAATCTAGCCAACTCCAACTAATTTAAAATACTTGGCATATATGAGTTTATTAAAAAGTCAAATTGTGATAAACAAGTTACCAAATTGTCAAAATAATGAAGATACCCCTTAATGGTTTTGGGAATTTTCCATTATAGACTCTCAAGAGCCACTTATCCCATTATTTGATTCATGTTCTTATACTTATATTATTTTATAACTTTCATGTATTATTAACCTTTATTCAAAGCAATAACCGAATAAATTCAGTTGGTTTGCGAAATAGAATATAACGAGCATTAAAGAGGAAATATAGTTTTGTATATATTAGTTTATGTGATTTCTTATATTTGTTAGATAGTTGATAAGAGTGTCCATTAACAAGAAAACTTGTATTAGTTTTTTATACATGTATGATAGGTTCTCAATCAATGACAAACCTATTACGATGACCATGAACGAGAAACCACTATTTATCATGTCAAATGTATAAGTGGCATGTTTCACCTTATAAATAACCTATTATTTTGTTCCCACACCAATATGGGACAAAGTGGTTTACCACTTGAGACTTTCATTCACACCAAACTTCCAACATCTCGTTTATGGTCATCGTACTAGGTTTGTCGTTGATTAACAATCTATCCATACATTTATGAAAAACTAATATAATATTTCTTGTTAATACTAGGTATCACTCACAAGCATACTCTTATTATCACATAAACTAATATATTATAGAAACCAACGGATTTTGGTCGGTTATTGCTTTGAATAATGGTGTGTATTTGTCATGGGTTATTAGTATATGAAAGTTATAATAAACTAGATATAAGGATAAGAACATGAATTAAATAATGGGGTAAGTGGCTCTTGGGAGCCTATAAGTGAAATATCCACATACGATTATATCATATGAAATGGGAGTGGATTTGTGGCGTTTAAGCTTTTTTATGCTGGACACACCATTCTGGGAACGACATGAAAGGCGGCGTTGTGTATGGGGCGGCATCTTTTCCACCAGCGTGGAGTGAAGTTAGGTGTTGACGTGTCATGGTGCAGTTGGTGTAGATTATAGTCGTTGCACCCCAACGACTCTTTGAAAAAAGATTTTTAATTAAAAAAAATTTAACTCGCCTCTATTAAAAAAAAACCTCAACCTTTTCCACCTCATTTCTTTTACCCAACTTGAAACTTTATAAAATCTCTCTACCTCTCCACAAACTGCCATTTCGATCCGAACAACCCCTATAGTGTGGCAAAATACCGAACACTACTTCGCCTCCACCGTCTCAAGCAAGTCAACTCGTTATCCCTGTCTGAACGCATTAGCGTACGATTAATTTTTTACGAACCTACCTTTTATGTTTCCGCCACAAATGCAAGATCAATAATTAATTAAAAAATGGGTAACGTATTAACAACTCAATGAAAGTCGCTAAAGAAAAATAATTAAAAAAAGGTAACGCGTTAAAAACTTAATGAAAGTCGCAAAAGAAAAATAAAACAATACTCATATTTAAGTAGTGGGCTACTATCCCCACTTGTGGCCTAGTGATAGGAGATTTGGTTTTCCAATGGAGATTCAAGTTCAACTATCACTTGTGTCATATTGGGCAATGATGGTGACAAACCCACCGCTGGGGGGGGGGGGGGGGGGGGGGTTTCGATAGATCAACTACCATGTCTACAATTGAGGCTTGTAAACTGGGTTAGATTACGTTTAATGACCTTTTTTTCTAAATGTTTTAACGGGCGTACATAAAACGTATAACATATAAGACGAAAGGTAAAACCGTCATTTCATGATAAATATCTTTTTCAAAACCATAGCGTAGCAAGATTGTTGAAATGTAAATTCATGGAGATTTGATTATAGGAGACGTCGTCGTCGTCGTCATCATCATCATCATCATACTCAGTAAATCACACCAATAGCAAAGCTAAGGTAGAGCCTGAGGAGGGTAAGATGTAGACAACCTTACCTCTACCCCGTAGGAATAGAGAGATTGCTTCCAGTGAGACCCCGACTCGATAGTAGTTTTGCATCAAGCCTTGGACATAAGACACATAACAGCAGTCGGGACAAACCCCAATTAGTGCATGTAACCCCTTGTCTTTTGGCTATCAACGTCACTACATGATACATGATTAATCATCCGCCGTTCATAACATTATTTTCACGAAATAAGTAAAATAACGTTAAAATGAGCGCAATTTCACTTTTACCCCCCGAGGACCCACACATATATAAATTATATGCGCACACCTTAACCGGGGCGACAATAGAGACGTCATCCAGAATCTAATTTGTAATCATGTAATGTATTGCTATTTTTTATACTTTATTAAAGACAAATATGTCAAAATCTACATGCCTTTATAGCTATAGGGAGCCGCTAGAATAAGAACCACCTCCAGTTGTAAAAACCGCGATAACCAATCTCAACCAATTAGATTATGACACCCTAAAGAGTATTATGGTCATTTACTCCAAATGTCATTTCCCACCCTCTCTCCTCATTAATAGCTGTCAGTAGTCTCTATCCTCCACCATTTTAAAACTCCATTTCCTCTCCTCAACCTACTTGACTCCTTCACTTCCTAAATTCTAAAGAAACCACCTGCCCCTTCCGTTTCCCCTTTGCCGGCGACCACCACTGTTAATCAGTTGAAGATGATGATGATAATGATGATGATTGATGGTGGGGGTGAAACCGTCGCCCACCACTGTTTCTCTCTCTCCCATCCTCGTTCATCGGAGTTAAAACCTTGGTCGCCGCCGCCGCCGTCTCCTCCGCTACCGTCACCGTCTCCTCCGCCACCATTCAGCACCGTTCATCGGAGATAAAACATTGGAGTGTCGATGTCGGAGGCGGTGGGTGCTCGATGGCAGGTGGTGGGTGTTCGAATCTGGGTTTGGATCTTTGTGTTTTAATTTTGTTGAATCTGGTGGTGGGTGTTCGAATCTGGGGTTTATTTTTGTTGAATCTGGGTTTAAATTTTGTTGAATCTGGGTTTTAATTTTTGTTGAATCTGGTGGTGGGTGTTCGAATCTGGGTTTGAATCTTTATGTTTTTGCTGCAGGTTTGATTATGTTGAATATGATTTTGAATCTTGGGGGTTTGACTTTCTGGGTTTGATTCTGTTGAATCTGGGTTTGAATGTTGTTCATATTGAATTTGGGTTTGAATGATGTTATTGGGACCTTTTTTGATCCTGTTGAATCTGGGTTTGAATGATATTCTGTTTTTGAATGATGTTCATGTTGAATCTGGGTTTGAATGATGTTCATGTTGAATCTGGGTTTGAATGATGTTCTGTTTTTGGGACCTTTTTGATTCTGTTGAATCTGGGTTTGAATGATGTTCATGTTCCTTTTGAATGTTTAAACCGGTTGAATCTGGTGGCTTTTTGAATCGGCGGTGATGATGCAAAAAAAAGGACGATGGCGCGGCAAGGATGGTGGAGGGTAGGTTTTTGAACCCGCAACCCCACTTTGTAGCCTCTGATGTTCGGAAAATCTGAGCCAAAACTTCTTTTTTTTTTTTCCAGAATCCACTCGTTCTTTTTCATTTTTGTTTGTTGGGTTTTTTATATTTTTTTTGAGGCGTCGATGATGATAGCAAACTATCTGAGACACCTACCGAGTAACGATTTTATGGGTGCGTTCGTTTTTGTGTAAAAAAGTTTTTGTAAAAGAAAAAAAACTTAAACCGTAAACTTTTTAAAGTAAAGCGTTAAACTTTTTTACGTAAAACGTAAAAAGTTTTACGTCAAACGTAAAACGTAAAAAGTTTTACGTCAAACGTAAAACGTAAAAAATTTAACGTAAAACGTAAAATTTTTAACGTAAAACGTAAAAAACCGACGCGTAAAACGTAGAAAAACGTTAACGTAAGAAACCGGCGCGTAAAACGTAAAAAACGTTAACGTAAAAACGGTGCGTTGAAAAAACGACGCGTGAAAAAGTCGGACGTAAAACGGGTCGTAAAACGGCGTGAAAAAACGGAGCGTAAAACGGGTCGTAAAAAACGCGAGTAAAAAACGGGTCGTAAAAAAACGCACGTAAATTTTTTTTATCAAAAAATCTGATTTCAATATGTTTGTTTAATAAAAAAAAACTGATTTTAGAAAAAAAAAAAACATTTAATGCAATAGAGACAAAAATGTATTAAAAAACAATAAAACTAATAAGACAAAAAAAACAAAATTACTTAAATACCTTTTTTGATTAAAATATTAAAAACATAATAAGACAAAAAACTTTTAATATTAATATTAACTACTTTTAATCTCATCCATCCATCTAGTTGATCCAAGGGCTAAAAAGTGGTTCTCATGGTTCTTACAACTAGAGGTGGTTTTCATTTTAACGATCTATAAAACTCCCAAAGATTAATTTATGTATCTACTTTATTTTTTTAAAACACTTTTTACTACTTGTTTTAGAACAATTTAAAGTTTATTTTATTTATTGACTTAGATATAGGAACACTTTTTGTAGAGTTGCAACCCATAGGTCTAGGCCCGAATAATAAAACCTTTCAATTGTTGGGTTGGGCCAGATTATATCGAAACTGGCCATATATCGAAACAACAGTCATTTTCTTACTTCATTTCATTTCCTTTTGTTAGTTGCTTGCTAGTGGGGTGGCGTCGTTTTGATAAAAGCTGTCGTGACAAAAAGAAGTAAAATTCTCTTGATAATAAATCTAGTTTTTATTTTTGTGCTATTTAAATTAATATAGTATATATATTAAAAAAATAACAATGTATTTACATTTTTAAAAAAAGAGAGGAAAATTTTTTACTTCAAAATTAATATAATTTAATATATTAATTGATAACAAGGTGATGAACAGTAACTTATTTGCCCTTTGTGGTTTTTATTATTATTATTTTTTTCATAGTAAACTTTAGGTTTTTTTTATTTTTATAATAAAACTTTGTTTTTTTTATATAATCTGACCCAAATGTTAAATGAGTTTAGTTTTTGTTATTACTTTTTGTTTTACGTTTTTTTTCTTAGAGTTGGTCGTCGTTTGTTTGCTACTTAGCACGGTGTACAGTAGTCACATGTTCAAAGCAATCTGTGTTTTACCTTATGTTATTGGTTAACAAAGTGTTAACAACGTCCAGTTAATTAAGTTTAGAATCAAGTGTTAGAAAAAAAATGGTTGTATAAGAGTTTGTTGATGACACATTCAAAGCACCTCTCATAGAAGCTTTGAGTCTTTGACATGTGAAAATTTAGACCAAATATCTACATCCCCACCAACCCCTAACGAAATGTTTAGGTAGGAATAGAGGTGTATGAAAAAACCGGGTTTAAAACCGAAACCGGTTTTTATTTAAACGGTTTTTTGAAAGACTGGTTTTAACCCGACTCGAATTGACGGTTTGTATACTGATTAGTACTCTTAATCTTTGAAACTGGTTTAAAAACCGAAATCGGTTTAAACCGGTATTTTTGGCCCAAATCGATTTTTAACCGAACTAAATCGATTAGTATCAGTTCGGGTTCTCACTACGTAAAACTGGTTAAACACAATTTTCCCCAAAAAAAACCGGTTCGGTTTAAAAACCGGACCGCTTTTAAAAACACATTTTCTTTTGAGAGAATTTTAATCATGCATCTACTTGTCTAGTCGTTACCTAATAGAGTAAAATGCACGGATAGTCCCTGTGGTTTGGTAAAATTTCACCTTTAGGGACTATCCGAGTAACAACTTGTCAAACCATAGGGACTAAGAGTGTAATTCTGAAAAGTTGGGGACTAAAGGTGAAATTTCACCAAACCACAGGGACTATCCGTGCATTTTACTCTTACCTAATATTTAGCGACATTAGCCACACGATGACTAATCATAGCCACACGATGACTAATCATAGCCACAAAATCTATAAAACTTTAAAATATTATTTTATCGCCAGTCTTAATCATGATCCATATTCTCTTAAACCTTATTTTATGAAAATTTTACCTAATTATTATAGTATATGTGTCATACGAATAAATACAAATGTTGAAATCTTCACAGGGGCGGACCCACCATTTGGCCAAGGTGGGCGGCCGCACTCCTTGAAAAAAAAATTAGTGTATATTTTAGGCAAAAAACCTGACTGCACCACTTGAAAATATGGTTGAACACCCCATCTACACCCCCAACAAATATTTTATGGGTCCACTACTGAACCTTCGTGGTGATGAAATAAACGATTGAATCCTTTTAGTAGATATAAATCTATAGTTTACAGGTTTTTTTATTTTCCGTTATTAGACCATTGGGTATGGGGGAGGATAGTCTCCAAAGGACTACCCGCCACGTAGGCGCCACGTAATCACGGGAGGAGGATAGTATCTTTGGGGACTACCCAAGGGTGTGGGGACTAGCCAAGACTACCCCACCATTAATAATATATTTATATATATATATATATATATATATATATATAAAGGATGTGAGAGAAGTCAGATGGGGGCCCACCACCTTGCCCCGTCTCCGCCGTCGGAAATCCGACTCCTTTGCCGCGACAGGCTCCTAGGGGGCGGTGTTGGACGAGCCTTGAAGGGGGGGACGGGCCTTTCACGTTCCCCATACCTACCTGATGGTCTTAAAGATCACATGTTTAACACAGTTGCATCTTCACCTTATCCCACTAACTAGACCAAGTGTATTGATTTAACTAAAAGGTAGTAAAGTAAGAAGTAAAATAAGTTATTTTTTTTAAACTTTATTTTTATCTAGTAACATATATATATATATATATATATATATATATATATATATATATATATATATATATATATATATATATATATATATAAAGGATCCACTAAAAAGTGGATTTTGCCTAAGTAGCCTAAGAAGCATTGTGATGATGACATGTGGCATTCCTAATAAGTAGGAATGAAGGGCATTTTGGTCTTTATAAATAGGAGTAAAAATGATATGTGGCACCCTTTTTGTGTTTTAAAAATACAACAAAAAAATCTAGTACAAAAAAATTTAGCACAAAAAATCTAGTACAAAAAAATATAGCAAAAAAAATGTAGTACAAAAAATATAGCACAAAAAAAATCTAGTACAAAAAAATATAGCACAAAAAGATCTATTACAAAAAAAATATAGCACAAAAAAATTCAGCAAAAAACATAGTACAAAAAAATCTAGTACAAAAAAATTGAGAAAAAAAAATTATGACAAAAAAAATTCAGCACAAAAATATAGTACAAAAATCCAGCACAAAAAATGTTATACAACATAGAAATACAACACATTTTAGTGGGTTTTTTTAGTCTTCATATTTTATATAGCAATATGGTACTCAAATTAAAGATAAAAAGACGCTCAATTTTATGGTGAAATTTTTGTGAAAAAATAATGTCGTATAAAAAAGTTATGAACGTTTAAAAAACGGGGGTGGAATATGCATATGCCTTGCATGTGCAGAGAAAAAGTCCATAAATAAGATTTTCCCAAGATACCCTTGCACTCCTCCTTTCTCCCACACTTTCATCTTAACCATTGATTTGAAAAATGAATGGTTAAGATTACTTCTCATCCTACTTAGGCAAAATAAACCTTTTATTTGATCTTACCCCTATATATATATATATATATATATAGGGCTTGGCTATACAAGAAACCCCATCTTTTTTAAAAAACTATGCAAACCCAATACCATCCATTGATTATGTTTCATCACACTTGATCAATGGCTCTCATAATTTTGGTAACAATTAGATTTAAAAGAAATGTAATAATACACATTAGTCAACTAGAAGGGCATTTTGGGTAGTATATTCCTTCTCTTTCCACTGTCTAGTCCTATCATCTTTAATGCACCTCTCTTTCTCTCTCTTCATATCCAATTCAAAATCACAATCTCAGCTCTCTCAATTCCCTCTTTCCCATGACTTTCCCTTCTCTCTACACAACACTTACAACCTGCAAGCCTAAAGAGAGAGTGAGAGCCGTGAGAGAGAGTACCAGAGAAATCGAAAGAGAAAGAGAGGTCCAGAGAAATCGAAAGAGAGAGAGAAAACTGGTGGGTTTCCAGCCACCCACGGCAGCAGCAGCGCTGTGGCGGTGGTGTTGTTGACCGTTATGATTGGGGCAGGGGAGGCGGTAGATGCACGATGAGTGAGGCACGATGGTGGTTGGTGGAAGGTGGTGGTTGGTTCATTCTGGGTTGTTGGTAGTTGATAGCGGCGACAGTGGGTGGTTGTAGAAGGTGGTGGAGGGTGGGTGGTGGCGCCGGAGTTCGAAACGTCGTCGGAGTCAAGATCTAGTAATGGTTAATGTTCTCTCTCTCTCTCCTCTCCTCTGTCTTCAATCAAGATCTAGTAATGGTTAAATTGAAAACTTTAGGATGAGATTTTTGAACGGGATTTTTTGTTGGTTTGGTTGTTTGTTTGGGGATTTTGATCTTAACAATAATTGTTTTTTTTTGTTGGTTTGGTTACTGGTTTAGCCTTTTGATCTGAACAGTAAGTGTTTTTTTTGTTGGGTTGTTTGATTTACAGAAACAGACCCATAACATGTGTTAAGCACCTGTTAGAATAATATATAACGTGTGTTGATTTACAGAAACAGATCCATAAAGATATTCAATTGACAAGCTGGATGGATGCGGGGATATTGAATAAGTCAAATCTTTTGGGAAAGAAGTTTTCGTTCGTTTATAACATGTGTTAGTGGTTCATGCTGTAACAGATCCATAAAGAAGTTTTCATGCTGTAACAAGTTTTCGTTCATTTATAACATGTTTAGCACATTTTGGAATGTATAACATGTGTTAAGCCTCTGTTATAATCTTTTTGTAACCTGACATGTATTTATGTATAAGCTAGTGGTTTACAAAACACCATGATGTGTATATACTGATCTAACATGTGTTACAATTTGTCTGTTCGGAACATGTAATTGATTAACATGTGACAAGGGTGAAAACAGTCGACGGAGGGGATGAGTTTAATGGTGAGCTTAGTTAATATCGTAATCTTGTTGTAACCCCACTTGTATACATATGATAACATGTAAGCATCCATTATAACCCGACTTGTATTCATGTATATCAAAAGTGGTTTGCAAAAACACCATGATGTGCATATACTGATCGTAACACGTGTACAAGTTAATATGGAACATACAAGTTAATATTGTAACACCGTATACCTGGGATAACATGTGTTAAGTTGGGTTATAATCTTGGTTTAACCCAACATTGTGTCATGTATAAGCTAGTGGTTTCTAAAACACTATTAACTTGTATAATATTGGAACATACAAGTTAATATTGTAACACCGTAACCCGACTTGTATTCATGTATATGAAAGTCACATCCTTTGGGAAAGAAGTCTTCGTTCATTTATAACATGTGTTAAGCCCCTGTTAGAATGATATATAACGTGGGAAAGAACTCTTCGTTCGTTTATAACATGTGTTTGTTTTGCACATTTTGGAATGTATAACATGTGTTAAGCCTCTGTTATAATCCTTTTGTAACCTGACATATATTCATGTATAAGCTAGGGGTTTACAAAACACCATGATGTGTATATACTGATCTAACATGTGTTACAATTTGTCTGTTCGGAACATGTAATTGCTTAACATGTGACAAGGGTGAAAACAGTCGACGGGGGCGATGAGTTTAATGGTGAGCTTAGTTAATATCGTAATCTTGTTGTAACCCCACTTGTATACATATGATAACATGTAAGCATCCATTATAACCAGACTTGTATTCATGTATATGAAAGTGGTTTGCAAGTTAATATGTGTACAAGTTAATATGGAACATACAAGTTAATATTGTATAACGTGTGTTAAGCCACTATTATAACGTGTGTTAAGACTTCCAGAATGGATGCATAAACTCCAATAGTAACTTAATAACATAGTATACCTGATATAACGTGTGTTAAGCCTCTTTTATAACGTGTGTTAAGACTTCCAGAATGTGTTAAGTCCATACCGTTTTAACATCATGTACTAGACAAAACAAAATAAGAGTCTCACATTACATATTACTAGTAAACGAAAATACATAGCACTAAGAAAATGGTGGAGCTTCCTTTGAAAATCTACCTTAGCTTTTCAGCGGCTACCTTTGCTGCCTTAGCTTTTCAGCGGCTACCCTTGCTTTATTGTTTGGGTCGGTCTTGAAACGGTTTGTAAACATGTGGGTGTGCGTATGCCAGGGAAGTTATAAAAAAGTGTTTTCATGTCACACGTTACACGTGTTACGTTGTACATGGGTTTCATGTCACATGTAACACATGCATGTCCGAGAAGTTCAACCTATAACACGTGTTAGTTGTGTTGTGCTGTAACATAAACATGGGTTTCATGTCACATGTAACACATGCATGTCCGAGAAGTTCAACCTATAACACGTGTTAGTTGTGTTGTGCTGTAACATACTTTTTAAATTAACAAAGGTTAACACACGTTATATATCATTCTATCAGGGGCTTAACACATGTTATACATGAACACATGTCAGGTTACATCATGGAGTTCTGTTACAGCATGAACCACTAACACATGTTATAAATGAACGAAGAGTTCCTTCCCAAAAAATGTGACCTATTGAATATCTTTTTTTAACACATGTCCCCGCATTAGCGTCGCCTACATCCATCCAGCTTGTCGATTGAATATCTTTATTGGTTTGTTTCTGTAAATCAACACACGTTATATATCATTCTAACAGGGGATTAACACATGTTATGGGTCTGTTTCTGTACTATAACGCACAAAAACAGTTACTATTCAGATCAAAAGCTCAAAACAAAGCAACCTAACCAACAAAAAACAGTTACTATTCAGATCAAAAAGCACCAAACAAGGCAACCAAACCAACAAAAAAACAGTTACTGTTCAGATCAAAATCCCCAAACCAACAAACACATTTTTTTAACACAAAAATAACTAATCCATTGATCAAAATCAAACGAGTTTGAAACCAAAACAAGTAATCCATGAATCAAAATCAAAATTTATAAACACCAGAAGAATGAAAACCAAACTAAAATCAATAGTATTGAAATTTATTACCTATAAACGTCATTCTTTTTTTTTTGAAACAATAATCAATGGTATTGAAAAATAATTAATCTTTTGGCAACATTCTTAATTCTGGAAAAAATAAAACCAATTGTGAAGAACGAAAATCAAAGTAAATGACAATTAAAAATCAAAACCAACTTATTATTGACAGGATCTTGATTCTTCGACAGTAACTTGGTTCTTCGATTTCTTTTAAGAAATTAACATGAAAAGTTGAATTAGGGGTGTAAAAAAGAAAAAAAACTCGAACCCATAAAAAAAAAGGATGAAAAACCTTGATCATTCTTGTCCTCGTCAGTAGGGAACTCGTTGTGAATGACGTTCCCGTCAGTGGGGATCTTGAAATGGAGGTTTTGAAATGGTGGATCTTGAAACCGAAATAAAGTTCATGGAAATGGATCCTGGGTAGAACTTGAAACAGATATGAAGTTAATGGAAAATGGAGGTTTTGAAAGGGTGGATCTTGAAACACAGAGATGAAGTTAATGAAAAAATGGAGGTTTTGAATGGTGGATCTTGGGTTTTGAAAGTAGATTTGGATGTGATTGGTATTAATTATTGTCAAATCAAATAGGGGAAGATATCTAAGATAGATGTGAAAATACCATAATGCCCTCAAGGACAAAAAGAATATGATATTTACTATGGACACGTGGCAAAATCTAAACCATGCATTGGGTTTGCTAAGTTTTCTAAAAAAATGGGGTTTTTTGTATAGCATTGTCCTATATATATATATATATAGGGCTAGGATCATTTCAGAACCATAAATATTTACAGAACTCGCAGAACTCCTAATAAACAATCTTTTTATTTATATATTTTTATGTTTAGGATAATTTTATCATTTATTATTTGTATTTTTGCGATTACATACATGTTAAGAGTAATTTTATCATTTTTTATATGTAATTTTATAATTACACATATGTAAACTAGTTTTATTACATATATGTAATTAGTTATGACACACATATATATAATTTTGGCAATTAAACATATGTAAACTACTTTTAACATGTATGTAATCAAAGAAATACATATAATAGATGATAAAAATGATTGTTTATTAGGAGTTCTGAAGTTCTGTAGTTATTTAGAGTTCTGAAATGAACTCAACCATATATATATAATAGATGATAAAAATGATTGTTTATTAGGAGTTCTGTAGTTATTTAGAGTTCTGAACAAAGAAATACATATAATAGTTGATAAAAATGATTGTTTATTAGGAGTTCTGAAGTTCTGTAGTTATTTAGAGTTCTGAAATGAACTCAACCATATATATATAATAGATGATAAAAATGATTGTTTATTAGGAGTTCTGAAGTTCTGTAGTTATTTAGAGTTCTGAAATGAACTCAACCATATATATATATGGCAAAGATCCGTTAGGAACCACCCCTTATTGCGAGAACCGCGAGAACCAATGTGAACACGTGGCAAACTTGTAATTAATGATATTTAATTAAAAACACGCGCTCCTTATATCTTGTTCACTGCCGTGGTTTTCAAAGCAGGGTATATCTTCACTGTTGTCTTTTTCAAACTAGGGTTTCGTTGGAGATTTTGCATAATCGACGACGGCGGCGACTGATTTCTACAGATTCACGGCGGCGACTGATGTTCTACGTTTTCACGGCGGCGTGGATGATGGTGATGGAGGATCTAAAGCAGCAGCAGCTGCTGCATCGTTTTCATGCTCGATTCGCCTCGATGTTGTGGCGGATGGCGGCGACCGGTCCATGGCAAAGCTCCAATGTGGGCATCAGTTTCATTTAGGTTAGTAGCTTGTTTTAGTTTTTTGTTTAGGTAGATTGTGAATTTAAGTTGTTTTGTTTGATGTGAATTGAATAATTCTGATCGATTGATTCTGATTTGTGTTATAAAGATGGTTGCTTTGTAGTTGAATGGTTGTTGGGAGGTAGTATGATGATATGATTTGGTCATCTGAAAGGATATTTGGTGTTAGTTTTGATTTTTGTTACGTTATAAATATGTTGTTATTAAACGTTTAAACCTTTATGATGTGTGTCAATGATTCAATGTATGAAAGTTTACAACTTTTGATGGATGATGGTATGTAACTCATAGAATGTCTATAAGTTGAAACTTGAAAGTAGGTTGAAAAGTGGGTCGGTAACTTCTTTCGATTTTGGGAATTGTGGGTAATGGTTTTTATTTGTTATGCACATGTGCAGGTGTCGCTCAATATACCTGAACAAACAGTAAGCTGTACGGCAATCTTACAGCGGCGACTGATATACAAAGAATATCATAATCTTCAATTGAGTTTTCCTGTTTCTATCTTTCGCCAATTCTCACACAGTTCTTCAATCGGTTTTGGATTTATATGATACCATTCAAACGCAGGAATACCTATTTTTCATCCGATTTTGGATTCTGCTTCGATTATCTTCATTATTCACTGATTTGTTCGATTTTCTTCATAATCTGCAGGTTTTAGTTTTCGAATCCAATTCAGATGTTTATGCTATGATTTCAATTTATGATTTGCCCTTGATTCGAATCTCGTTTTGAAAGATTATTTGGTTGTTCTGTAATCGAAACAAGTTGCAATGACAGGACGATGGCTGCTGTAAGTAATTCAATTTTACATATAGCATACTCCAGCAGGTATTATGTTGAATGTAAACGATGTTTATACTTTTGTAAATGATATTGTATTAAATGATGTGCACATGTGCATTATATTGATTGTAAATGATGTTGTATTAAATTATATGCACATGTGCATCATGTTGATTGTAAATGATATTGTATTAACTTATATGCACATGTGCATTATGTTGAAAATTATACCATGTCGTTGATGTATGGATTCTGTTTATGTATGGATTATGAACAGGTGCCTTATGGATGACTATCCAATTATGTACAAAATGGCATTAAACAAAGGGTCTTGGGTGGCGGACAACTACAAAAAAAAAAAAAAATGGAAGAACAAGCCGACAACCGGGGAGGCATGGTGGAGTTTATGCATCTTATGGCGTGCTGAAAAACACCAGAGTGAAGATGGGTCAAGATGGGTGGGGTTGGCACTTATGTTGATGCTGAATTCCCTACTCTAAATAGAACGTTTAATCACTAGGAGGACATTGTGATGATGTACAACACTTATGATACAACAACTGGATTTTCCACACGCAACTACTTATATATTGATTATCACTTGTTTTTTGTTTACATTATTGTTTATACTTATTGTTTATCTACTTAATTGTGTAATATTCATTGTTTTATTCATGTCCATTTAACATAAATTACCAATATGTCCACTGTTTCAACACATGCACATGTGCATTACCCAACGCGTGCATTTTCAACATTTAAACCGTAGCATCTAAACTTGTCGATTCACTGTTTCTAATGTCATTATGTTTTAAGTGCATGTACTCCATTTTCAATCCACCTATTATACATTGCAACATATACATTATGCACATGTGCATTGCCACCATGTACTATGTCAAGCAACATTAAACATTACTACCTTTACGTTATGCACATGTGCATTGCCAACATAATTTATGCCACAAATTATATCACATCAATATGTGTCTGGGCATTTCCAACATATGTTATACCATACACCATACAACATTGTAAACTACATATCATATACCAAACACCATCATGAAAATTAAATATAAGCGAAAGAAAGCCGATAAGCGAAAGAAGGCCGCACGTTTATGCAACAAATGTAACAAATATGTTTTCGGCCATGATTCACGCAACTGCGAAAAAAATCAAGGCTGCCAAACTTGCTGCACGAGCAGATAAACGTGTTGTTTCTATTACTGTTGTACTACCTGCTCCGTCTGAATCCGGTTCTGTGAATTCGGTTCTGATGATGTTGATCTTAATGACACCGATGAGTATTCTGATGAGAATTCTTCTTCTTCTGATGATAACCCTGAAGTCCCTACATATGTGCAAGAACCCGAGCAAACTCTTAGACGTTCGAACAGACGTCATAAATCAACCAACCCGACTTGTGATTCTTGATTTATATATTACCTATTACAACTTATGATTATCGAACTTAACTACTTATGAATATCAATATTTGTTTTGATTATGTTTCTTAATGGACTATTTATGCATTTTTTAATATATTCATCGTTGGCATCATCCTAATTTGTTATCAATTATGTATTACACGTAACTATTTGTGATTTTATTATTACCCACTTAACATAATGTAATTTTATTACTACCCATTTAACTTACAATATTAATATTAATGCCTAACTTACAATATGCACATGTGCATACATATTGACCAGTTGTATCTAACAGTTGAATCATCTTGTTTATTGATATACCATTGTTTATTATTATACCTGTTACTAATATTAATATAAAACCGTTTGTTATGCCTTACATATAACTATACCCATTTGTAATACATTACATACTACACTGTACGTTATATAACTTTATGCACATGTGCATACCCATCATTTAATTTATTAACCAACATAATATAACATATTTTAACAATCGTGTTCATCTATGACACATTATATATTACTAACACACATTTAATCATTACTAACATTCATTACCAACCATCTTGTTAGTTTAACCATTTTAATGCACATGTGCATAAACAGCAACAACCAATACGAACTCCAAACATCGATTACTATATCAGCTAAAATACCAACTGATTACTATATCAACTACTATACCATCTGTTGTCAACCAAAAGTATTAGTGTCATAATAGACCACTTCCAACCACATTTAACCAAAACTATAAACGACATCATAACAAAGTACCATATGACATGTTAAAACAAACAAAACAAAACAAAATACTAGTTTCATTAACATAAATCACAAACAAAACAGAAATACTATATGTTCCTAAAGTTAATAACCTGCTGTGTTAACTCGTACCCTCAAACTTATCCTCATTCTTCCATTTGTCAAGCATATTCCAACATTTTTCTTGTTTCATCGCCTTTTTGTCTAACGTTTTCTGCATTTTTTCATCTTTCAAACCACGTGTTTTCTCTTTTGCAAGTTCCATAACAGTTTCCTTGTACATGTTTGCCTCTGATAATAACAGTTTTGTTGATATCTTCATCCTCAAGTTTTTCAGTTGCATGTCTTGAATATCTTTCCGCGTACTAAAACCGCTTTCAAACTTGACATCGCTCCATTTGTACATCTCCATGTGTCGCATAGCGAACACACCGCAATCGTTGAAATTATCACTCGTGGCCCATTCCAATTTTTTATGTTTAACCTATGTGCAAACACATTAATACATGTATGAAATGTTTGTACACACTAATGCACGTGTGCATTTTGAATATTGATTAAAAATTCTAAATAACACATACCATCAACAACATTGTCATCTTTATCACCAACTTTAGATGTTGATAACCTTCTGTTCTTTACCATGCGCACCTCACCAACACCTTTGTTTGGTGTTTCCACCTGTTTCCGTTTATTATTCCTCACCTTCATGTCCCTTTTTACAACTTTTTTCACATATGCATTCATAAACTCAATATGTTTATACAAATTATATTAATACAAAACAACATTAATGTAATGATGCACATGTGCATGAAATAACTTTTAATTAATGAACATCCAAAATATTAATTATAAATAATCAAATATTATAACCTTTTTGTTTACCATGCATATACTTTTCCGTTGTGACTGCGTCTTACAATGATGACCCTTCGTCCCTCGACTTTAATACCAATATAACTTTTTTTCATTTCTTTTCCAACTTTCTTTCCATTGCAATTCTGCAATGAACATGTGCATATACGTTAAATACCTTAATAACCTAGTATGACAAATTATGCGCATGCGCATATTAACATATTTTGTCAGTTTATGCACATGTGCACATATGTATATATCACACCACAATATCCTCTTACCACATTCTAACATAAAATACATTTGTGCATAACTATTCACATGTTATTACAAAATATGCACACGTGCATATTAAATTAATATGACAATCTTTGCACATGTTCATAACTATATATCACACAAACTTACCTTAATAACATATTCTATTAAACATCTGATGTAAACATATGCACATGTGCATGACAATATTTCTCATAATACACACCAAAGTTTGAATTAACAAATTATATGTAATATAAAGAAGTACGAACGAATTGTGTAAACTTGCAAACTGTCGCGCGAACTATGCACATGTGCATATTGAACTATTATGAACATATGCACATGTGCATAACTTATATCACACAAACTTACCTTAATAACATATTCTATTAAACCTAGTTAAATCTATGATGTAAACATATGCACATGTGCATAACAAAATATATCACAGTGCAGAATGAAGTTTGAATCGCCAAATTATATATCATATAATGAAGTACGAACGAATTGTATAAACTTGCAAAGTAACTTGAGTTATATGACAGAGTTCTATTACAATATCTATGTTACATTGCACAATATCTATGTTAAACCGTTGCCCTAATTACGAACGAAATAGAGATCCACAATGTTTTTAATCATGTTGCCGTAATTACAAATTGATGAAGAATATACGATCGATTATTATGTTCCTAATATAAATTATACGACTCATTATGGACGAATTTTAGGAACTAACCTCAATTATATGACGAAATCTGAAATATATGCTTGTAAAATATCAAATCTCTAAGAAAAATGTCACTCCAAATGCTTCAAAACGGTGAACTGATGATCGTGAATGTGATCATGTATTTGAGTCGATGATGTAATTGTTTGTAACAGAAGAACTGATTCAATATGATTGTGAAATGTTGAGATAATCGTGAAAGAGAATCAGATTCAAATTGGGGAGATAGATTGGGGATTTTTGTTGGACGTGAATGATATTATTGAATATAGTTAATTTTCTAATTGAAGTCCGATCATATGCGCGTGTTTTAAAAGTTGATTGGGTATTTACAAAATTGCCCCCTGTTCACATTGGTTCTCGCGGTTCTCGCAATAAAGGTGGTTCTCGCATGAACCCTACCCTATATATATATATATATATATAGGTAGAGGATCCTGTAAAAAGTGCTCAAAGTGTATTATAACACTATATATAATACTATATAACACCATATAAACACCGTATAACAATATGTAACACCATATAATACCATATAACACTATGTAACACTATATATCATTATATAACAAATATAACACTATAGGTTGTCTGATAGCATGTCTATGATAGATGTATAGTGTTATATTTGTTATATAGTGTTACATAGTGTTATATGGTATTATATGGTGTTACATATTGTTATACGGTGTTTATATGGTGTTATATAGTGTTATAATACACTTCTCACACTTTAGGCCCTTTTTACACTATCCTTACCCTATATATATATATATTCTTCTCTATCTTAAAGTATAAAGTTGGTGGCTTTTACACCACCGACACCCTCCACTTTTATACTTTGTCACAACTGGCCCCTTTATTCTGAATTTCCATAATCTAGCCCTCGCTTTTCAAACTTTGCTATTATCACCCTTCTACTTTGCTTTTCCACCACCCCCTCAACTTTTACGTATTTACGCCATCAACTCTCTACTTTCTCATTTATACTACCACCCCCTCATCTTTTACACATTTCCGCCAAACCCCTCTACTTTTACACTTTGCCTTTTCTACCACCACCCCCTCAACGCTTTTCCGCCACCACCCCTCTACTTTTATACTTTCCCTTTTTACCCTTCTACATTTATTTTCCCTCAAAATTTAGACTTTGTGTTTTTATGCCTTGCAATATTACTCCATTTTAACCCCTATACTACTACTCTTACTGTGCAAATACCAATGCACTGTGTTTTACGAAATGTCTTAGTTTTTGTGTTTTACACATCATATCTACCTTTGTGTTTTACTATTTTTTTATAATTGTATTTTATGCATTATGTATTACACTTTTTTTTAATTGTCTTTTACACATTGCGTTTTTCGAATCGTGTGTTGCCTTACTACATGTTTCCACCCGCCGCGTGCCGCCGCAACGCGCGACAGGCAAAAGTACTAGTATACTCTTATAATAAAAGGTCGGTGACCTTCTTCACCAATCAAATCCTAACAGGTTTACTTTCCTTACAATGTTTGTTTATATAACAAATGAAAGGTATAATATAAATAGAGAAATGGATGGATCAGTGGCTAAGGCACACCCTATATAAAGTTTCAACCAGAGTTCGAATCTTCATTTGACACTGGATTCCTTCTTTTTTATTACTCACCCTTCAACTGCAATTTTCGTTTGTTTTTTAGTGTAAATGCAAATCAGCAAATGTTAATTTTATTTCCATAAATTCCTATAATATATATTCACACTCTTTCTTTTGTTTACTTTTGTATATACTAGAGGGTAGGCCCGTGCGATGCACGGCATGACCAACAGTTAGTGTCCTTCATTTTGTTGTGTGTTCGGGGAAAATGTTTATGTATGGATAAAAGATAATTAGCCAAAAGACAATGTAAGAGAAGCCATACAAAACGTGATAAGAGCTTGTACCATAAGCCGGCCACACAAAATTTAAGGCGTGCATAGCACAGGAAACTTTGTTTGCGGAATCTGTTTAAGAACAAACATGTATGCCAAGTCTAAAAACATATATTACATGAAAAAAACTTAAAGGAGTTCACAAAGCTTCCGGTTTTATTCAATAATTCACGAAATCTTCTGCCGCTAATGCATGGCCATGTAGTCGACGTTCCCCTTAGTAGTTTACCCACAGAACCATCTGAATCAGAACCTTCATAAGTAGGGCTGTGAAAGAAAGAAAGGAAATGTTAGACAGAACTTTAACTTGGATGATGTATATGTTAGTAGTTCATATTCCATTATTTTGTAATTAAAACTTGATAGAATGTAACTCCGTTCAAGTAAATTCCCATTTATGAACTGCAGTTCAAGCTTGTTGAAGTTCAATTCATTCCATTTAGCTATTTGGCATGTATAAATAGGGGAAAAAAGCATAAACTAATGATTTAACTTAAATATCCAAACGAACAAAAAAGCATAAACAAATTCACTACAAATTTCATCATAATCGACATAAAGAAAGGTAACCTTACGGAATGTGGGAATCTAGTGGTAATGCCCGCGCGTTGCCGACTTGCCGTGGGTAAGTTCCATTACAATTCATTTCAACACTAAAGCGATGGGGTCGTATGCGTTCTCAAATCGAAAAAGCACATAACAAAACCAATGGTGTAATTATACTTGTTTATAGTTAGTCATAAAGAAATAAGCATGATGTTTGTATCATATAATATTCAATTTTGAACATTTACTTAAACACGACACAAATGGATATGTAGTTATGTGGTTCATGGAATTTGGTAAGTCAAAAGTATATATAGAAACTTACATGTACTTTCTGATTGTTTCTTTGAGCTTAACCGGTGTTGGTATTGTCATCACCCCTTTACCCTTCCTAGTCATGGGAGTAGGAGTGGTAGATCCAACGGATTCACAATTAGTTTCGTCTGGGAGCACACGCTTGCAGTTGAAGCTCTCAAAGGCCCCATGATGGTAGTATGTGGATGTATCAACTTGGATGGTTCGGGTGGTGCCCACAGGTGAGTGTAAGCAGTTTGGGAGCGTTGAGATGCTACCGTTAGAGTTCTGTATCATGACTGGAGTGAAGCTATCCTGGATGCTTTCGGAATAAACGGTGTAGATATGCGAGAGACCCGATTCCACATTGAGTATAGACTGAGCAGTGGTGCTTGTTAGAATCTGTGCAGTGTCATCGAAGCACACGATGACTGCATTTGCCGTGGAATCGAGCACATCAAGTTCAAGATGGAACCTGTTGAAAGTTTTTTTTCAGATGTGAAAGTGTATAAAGGCGTTTGCCAACGCACATAACTATAGAATACCAAAACCGAACCTTGCTTGGGGAAACATAACTGGATTTTCACAGCCAGCACACCACAGCTCCCCGTGATCACGCGGTACACCTTTCATGCATTTTCCTCCTCCACACATAAGTCTGAACCACTCTTCGCTATTACGTACGCCTTTAATCACCACACGACAATTGAACTCAACATTCTGCATGGATTAGAAGAAACACATTTAATGTATGGATAATAATAATAATGCCGGGGGAAACAATCGAAATTTTAGAAAGTTTTGTTACCGTGTGTTTCTTATTTTCTCGACCATGGTGTAATATTTCTTCAAGAGTCGCCAAACTTTCTGAACAGTTAGAAACAGCAGTGGTTTTCTTCATGTTGGCAGGTGTCTTCCGATTTTCAGTCACAGGTTGCATAATGAAAGGGAGGATGCTTGACTGTGGCTGTGTATTTATAGAGACATGATACGTAGGCTCTTGGGATGACCTGTGGCAGTTTTCATTTTAATGAAAGTTTAAATGCAAAAATGTTATAGAATCTGAATATGAGGAGTCATCAGGTGTAAAGTTGCTCACACATCTAATTGCATTAATGATAACAAATAATAATAATAATAATAATAATAATAATAATAATAATAATAAATGATGATAACATATATTTTGATGTTATGGAATCTGAATATGAGAAGTCTATATATATATAAATCTATATTATTAAATAAAATGGAAGAGTTAATTGGTTAAAATATTATTTGAAAATCGTTTGGTAATTCCTGGAAAAATGGGGAAAAAAACAATTTTAGCAAAATAAACAAAAACCATTTCATAATTTTTTTAAAAATGTATGATAATATGAACTATGAAGGCTGAATAAGTACCAGGTACGCTCCGTCTTCTCCGGTATTGATGGTTGCGTGAAATACGACAGAACTTCGGTCAGCATATCTTCGGAGCTAATATTGGATGTCCATGTCGATTTCGAAACCGAAGAATGATTACCTGACCACAATAATTCCTAGAATTAACATCAGCTCCATTATCAAGCAGCAATGCAACAATCTAAAACCACAAAACACCAAAAAAAAAAACAGCATAACCACAATAATTCCTAGAATTAACATCAGCTCCATTATCAAGCAATAATGTCCAAGTAATACCGGGTTTCCAATCGCGTCCGTTACATAGAAAATGTTTAGAGCCATACCCATTGTTGTAGATATCTCGGCCTGTGTTACGTTCATCGCGTTTTCTCTAAACGTTCGTGTCACTTGGGCCAACAACCCGGGTTTGTCGGGTTTGAATAGCTCGAGACGCACACCCTCGGGTGCCCTTCTTTCAACCGCGGCTTTTAAACACATGATCACTCGTTGCTTTTCGGCTTCTGACCTAATCGGGCTTCCATCTATACGTCTGATATAAAATTCCTGAAAAAATGAAAAAAAACCAATTTTAGCAAAATAAACAAAAACCATTTCATAATTTTTTTTAAAATGTATGATAATATGAACTATGAAGGCTGAATAAGTACCAGTTACGCTCCGTCTTCTCCGGTATTGATGGTTGCGTGAAATATGACAGAACTTCGGTCAGCATATCTTCGGAGCTAATGTTGGATGTCCATGTCGATTTCGAAACCGAAGAATGATTACCTGACCACAATAATTCCTAGAATTAACATCAGCTCCATTATCAAGCAGCAATGCAACAATCTAAAACCACAAAACACAAAAAAAAAACAGCATAACCACAATAATTCCTAGAATTAACATCAGCTCCATTATCAAGCAATAATGTCCAAGTAATACCGGGTTTCCAATCGCGTCCGTTACATAGAAAATGTTTAGAGCCATACCCATTGTTGCAGATAACTCGGCCTGTGTTACGTTCATCGCGTTTTCTCTAAACATTCGTGTCACTTGGGCCAACAGCCCGGGTTTGTCGGGTTTGAATAGCTCGAGACGCACACCCTCGGGTGCCCTTCTTTCAACCGCGTCTTTTAAACACATGATCACTCGTTGCTTTTCGGCTTCTGACCTAATCGGGCTTCCATCTATATGTCTGATATAAAATTCCTGAAAAAATGAAAAAAAACCAATTTTAGCAAAATAAACAAAAACCATTTCATAATTTTTTTTAAAAAATGTATGATAATATGAACTATGAAGGCTGAATAAGTACCAGTTACGCTCCGTCTTCTCCGGTATTGATGGTTGTGTGAAATACGACAGAACTTCGGTCAGCATATCTTCGGAGCTAATATTGGATGTCCATGTCGATTTCGAAACCGAAGAATGATTACCTGACCACAATAATTCCTAGAATTAACATCAGCTCCATTATCAAGCAGCAATGCAACAATCTAAAACCACAAAACACCAAAAAAAAAAAAAAACAGCATAACCACAATAATTCCTAGAATTAACATCAGCTCCATTATCAAGCAATAATGTACAAGTAATACCGGGTTTCCAATCGCGTCCATTACATAGAAAATGTTTAGAGCCATACCCATTGTTGGAGATATCTCGGCCTGTGTTACGTTCATCGCGTTTTCTCTAAACGTTCGTGTCACTTGGGCCAACAGCCCGGGTTTGTCGGGTTTGAATAGCTCGAGACGCACACCCTCGGGTGCCCTTCTTTCAACCGCGGCTTTTAAACACATGATCACTCGTTGCTTTTCGGCTTCTGACCTAATCGAGCTTCCATCTATACGTCTGATATAAAATTCCTGGAAAAATGGGGAAAAAAACAATTTTAGCAAAATAAACAAAAACCATTTCATAATTTTTTTAAAAATGTATGATAATATGAACTATGAAGGCTGAATAAGTACCAGGTACGCTCCGTCTTCTCCGGTATTGATGGTTGCGTGAAATACGACAGAACTTCGGTCAGCATATCTTCGGAGCTAATATTGGATGTCCATGTCGATTTCGAAACCGAAGAATGATTACCTGACCACAATAATTCCTAGAATTAACATCAGCTCCATTATCAAGCAGCAATGCAACAATCTAAAACCACAAAACACCAAAAAAAAAAACAGCATAACCACAATAATTCCTAGAATTAACATCAGCTCCATTATCAAGCAATAATGTCCAAGTAATACCGGGTTTCCAATCGCGTCCGTTACATAGAAAATGTTTAGAGCCATACCCATTGTTGTAGATATCTCGGCCTGTGTTACGTTCATCGCGTTTTCTCTAAACGTTCGTGTCACTTGGGCCAACAGCCCGGGTTTGTCGGGTTTGAATAGCTCGAGACGCACACCCTCGGGTGCCCTTCTTTCAACCGCGGCTTTTAAACACATGATCACTCGTTGCTTTTCGGCTTCTGAACACCCTGGTTTGTACTCAAAATATTAATAAAAACCTTGGTAGCAAGTTCTTGTATTTTGCGAGTATTATAGCTGATCAATATGTAAACTAAATGGCCATATGTCCGATTATGCAAATGGATTATGTTGTGTTTTGATGCAAGAAAATCAACCTCTAAGTTGTACCTACCATAGTTGTCTTTGTAACCAACTTTTATCACTGGCGACACATTAAGTAACTATCTGTGGTAACCCATAATTCCATAAATACATAGATAGATGTTAGCCAGTATACTAATTATTATGAATAAAATGAACTCTCAAGCCCCAACTATCAATGGGGTCTAAATAATAAGCTATCAATAGGCCCACAAAACAATGTAATAAGCCACTCATTTTTGTAAATGCTACTATTCAAAATTCAAATATAAACACGCAGGGACTAATGGAATATGCATTTTACAAACATGACTGTTTAGTTAGTAACCAATAAGTACTCTAACCTTTATTAGACCATTTTTTATATAAGAGAAGCAAACAACCGTTACACCAGCATGAGGAGAGTAAACATACCTACAAAATACTTGCCCTCTGTTGGTTCGAGGTCCTCAAACGCCGTAAGTAAGAACGGGTAGCGCGTAAATGAACCACTGGCATCGTCAACCCTCTTAACAGTCGTGGAGCCATTCAACCCGATAACAAAGGGGCTGTCTTTTAGAATCCGGTATTGATCGGTGCCCTGGACTATAAAACCCTTGAGTAAATATATCCCGCCCTCTTTGAGCTTGTCAAAGAAGTAGTGTGCAATGTTATTCCGGGCGGTACAATGCATCACACCTCCCTGTGCAAACCAAACAGCAGACTTTCAATAACGATGAAACTCGTAAAAGGGAAATGGTACGTGGGTTAAAAGGGTGAGAGTTACCTTTATATCACTGACAACATAGTCGGTGCTCATGTAGCGTCCATTGACACTTGTGACGTCCCACTTTCTGCAAACCATAACCGTGATGGGGCCGGTACTCCCTTCACGGAGGTCAGTAAGGACCATTTGGTTGCCAACACCAATTCCCGATGTATTCACACTAAGAGAGCTAGCCATGATAGTAGAGTAGCAAGTCTGAATATGGGCCTACAACAATAGGGAAGGTGGAGCTCATATAATAGAAATTCAGACCATTCACCTTCCCAGAAAGAAAACAGTTTTTAAACTTAATGTCCAATTGTTGTATATTAAACTGTTAATATCCAAGTAATTAAGCTGTAATTAAGACCAGAAATCAACAATAGGGAAGATGGAGCTCATATAATAGAAATTCAGACCATTCACCTTCCCAGAAAGAAAACAGTTTTTAAACTTAATGTCCAATATACATTATTAGCTGTTTAATAATCCCATGTACTGTACTAAAAAGTTGCAGGAGACATATTCACATTCACCCGTTAGCCATTTACTTATTTTACATTATTACTCATTAATAAATATATATAAAACAAGTTAACTATCTATGTCTCAATAAGTGAAATCTCATTTTAATACTATATATTTCCTTTTTACCAAGGATATGAAAGATTAAAAGTCAGTGAGTCAAACACAGACAGTAAGAAAAATGAACCTTGATGCTGTAAAACTTAAATGACTTCAACTTAAACTGTTAAAACACTTGAATATGAACACTCACCATGCACTACAGTCAGCTGATCATAAAATATCAATATTCTCACTTTAAAATTGGATCTTGATTAATGACTCACTTTGGACTTTTTCGTTTGTAGTTGAAAATAATCCAACTTTCATATTTTGGCAAAATTTAATATTACAACACAAACCACTACATAAACATCCAAAATAAATCTTTTTTTCAAATATGAGGTGGTATATATTTAACTTCTACAATCCAGATACATATATTAGCAACAAAAAAAAAAAAAACAGACCATAAATTAACAGTTTTTTGGACAATAGAAATTCGTTCAATTTAGAATAATGACCAACTAATTAAACTGTTAATATCCAAGTAATTAAGATGTAATTAAGCCAAGTAATTAAGCTATTAATCTAACCTTTGGATTTATCGAGGAAGAACAGGGGATCGCTCGGAACGTCGGTGAGCATATCTTTGGAGCTAATATTGGATGTCCATGTCGATTTCGAAACCGAAGAATGATTACCTGACCACAATAATTCCTAGAATCAACATCAGCTCCATTATCAAGAATTAAACACAAAATAAACAGGTGAGAAGCGATAAATTCATACATCATTATCGCCTTTAGCAGCGGCAAGGTGAAGAGGCATCTTCGCCTCAACAAAGTCTCCATCTCTGGCAGCCGACACCAACCGTTCACCGGAGGCTGAACATCCAAAGGAGTTCCCCATTTTCACCGATTATTAGTGAATTTTGTGAAGAATTGAAGACGAAATTTGGGGACAAATTGGTGATTTCCGTGAAAATTCATCGAGAAGGGGTTTCGAGAAGGGGTTTGTTTGTGGATGATCGATTCCACAGCTTCAGAGGTTTAGATGTTCAAAACCCTAATTAAAAGCAATAAGGTGGATGTAGGCGGACTTATGATTTTGTAATATATTATTTTAATCAATATTTAGCTATTTAGTTTTCAGTTTCAATTTAAAATAGAAGATGCAACTAAATTTAGTTTCAATTTCAATTTAGTACTGCATTTAAAACTTCATAAATGTTGATTTTAAAATAGAACATGCAACTAAATTTTAGATTATATATAGATTTAACCTTAACTAAACATTTTGTAATAATGTTTAAAAACGGTTTTCTCCTTTAACAATCTACCGAAAATAAAATAAACACGTGAGATGTTACAATTATATTGTTTTAGTTTTCTATTTCCTTTACTATACGTGCACACCGGAAAAGATCGAGTTCACACATGCCACAACGTGCGGGTCACACCCTCAAACTTTTGATATAAAACGTTATTAACCTCATCTTTAAGTAAATTACACATTCAATTCTAACTTTCGGTAATGGATAAATTTGACCCGCCAACCTTTTGTACTTAACAACTTGACACCTCATTTTAGTTAAATTACTTTTACGACTTTACATCGTAACGTATAACACAATATACTTTTGTTACCTATGCCTAACCACGTTAATTTTAAATTACTTTTACGTCTTTAAACCATTGTCTAAATTACTTTTAAAACTTTACACCGCAACGTCCGAGACATTATACTCTTTTTTATTATCTATGTCTAATGATGTCAATGTCAGGAACATAACATTTGTAACAAAGTCAAAAACATGTCATTTGCGATAACCACATGTTAATGCCATCATCGTTACGCGTGTAACGAAGTCA
This sequence comes from Helianthus tuberosus, assembly GCA_030545235.1. Taxonomy (NCBI): domain Eukaryota; kingdom Viridiplantae; phylum Streptophyta; class Magnoliopsida; order Asterales; family Asteraceae; genus Helianthus; species Helianthus tuberosus. The sequence goes on from CM060438.1 coordinate 9,289,733, forward strand.
CAAACTCGATGTTGCCGCTGCAACGCACGACATGGGTCAAAATCCTAGTATATATATATATATAGTGAAAGTGTATTGTACAATTTTGCTTAACGTACACTGATGAAATTATAACATGCGTGATTAGGTTTTTTGCCCCATGCATGATTTCTGATTTTGTACATGCGTGATTATGTTCGTGCGTGATTATGGTTTTCAACACGCGTGATTAAGGTTTTTGAGTTTTATAACGTGCGTAATTTCATCTCATACACATCGTACGTTAAGGAATATTGTACGTTAACCAACCATATATATATATTAGGATTTACATAATTACTCTACTAATGTAAATACACGTTATTTAAATTATGTGACTAAAATACAACAACAACAACCATACCCAGTAAATCCCACAAATAGCAAAGCTACTTGTAGGGTCTGGGGAGGGTGGGATGTAGACAGACCTTGCCTCTATCCCTAGGGATAGAGAGGCTGCTTCCAGAGAGACCCTCAGCTCTATGTGACTAAAATACATACTTGACAAAATAGGAAAAAATATTAAAAAAATAAGAATTTCCCACTTTCACTTAATTTTCAGGTTTAGTATGTTAGAATATTTTAGCAAGTAGTAATTGTATCAATTTGTTTGTTTTGTAGAAAACAAGAAAATAAGTGGCTTCGAGTCCCTCAATTGTTTATTGTTTCTTACTCAAAATGGTTATATTTTATTTGTCAACATATTTTTTTAATGAGTATATGTCATATTCATGGGTCTCGTTGTACATGAAAAACAAGAAGAAGTGAATACGTATCCAACGTACTCATAATAAAATATCAATTTTGGCTTGTATAAAAATTCTAACAAATGAAACATCTCCACAATAATGCATAATGCAATATAATAGTATTGGTGGTTAACATATGTCTACATAGGGGACTCCGGTTTACAACCACTCTAATTTTTCTTTTTATTAGATGTATTATTGTCCTCCAAATAATTAGCTTTTATTATATGTATTCTAGTAGCTAATGGGAGAAATAAAATGCTTTATGAATGGATTGGAGAAACAAAAAACTATAATGTTGAAGTGTAAACTTATTAGGAAGTTTTTTATGATTGAGTCGAGTCGTTTCTTTGTCATCTTGAGGTTTCAAGTTACGCTACAAACGTTATAGAAATCTTTTATATAGAAATCTTTTATAAAATGAATTGAGTGGAACCTTGAAAAATCACACTCCAAAGACAAGTTTAATGCTAGAGATAAAAATATAGGATCTATGTATATGTTACAAGTGCCTAACGAATCGGATTTCGGTTTCCAATATGAATTTGAATATGATTTAGAAAAAAAAGAATCAAATTCGAACGAAATTTGATTCGAATTTGAGTTGGTCCGGTTAAAAAAATAAAGATATATATTTCAATTTAAAAAGCTCGTATTATTAAAACTATGTAAAAAATAAACTATATATATTTCGAATATGAAATTGGAAATAGTAAATTCAAATTCAATTCAAAATTTGAAGCTAATGCAAATTCGATTTGAAAACTAAAAAATAAATTCGAATTTGTATCGAATCGAATCGGATTTAAAGTTTTTAACATGTAGAGATAGATTTGAATTCCCAACAAACTTACAACATATATTTAGGTTTATAATGTCACAACGAAAAAATCTAGCATGATGAGATTGTGAGTGTTAACCTACCTTGTTAATTACCTGGCATCAAATTAAAAAAAATCATCCTTAAACTCATGGATTGAATTTCGAACATTAACGCAAAATTACCTGGCAGCAAGAGAGAGTTAATCCGCTATCAAAGTTGAGATGATCTCACCGTTAGCCATAACACCTATTGAGAATTTGATTGATAGAAATTAAATAGAACCATTGGAGTTAAAATATATGATGAATGTAGAAATAAAGCATTAACGGTATTTATAGAGAAAACTTTTATAAGTTTTATTCCATTAGATAATAATTTTTCGAATGTTTAATAAATTTTTATAAGAGTTAACTGTTTTTTACTTGCAAAATGGACGTCAAACTTTGTGTCAACATGTCCTGTTTAACAGTGCAAGTGGCTGATTTGACCTAGTGGATTTGATTTTAGCCTAGGTTGACCGCGTTTGATCGATTATGAGTAATTAGATGAAGTTGAAGAAAATCGTCTTGGCAGCCTACCTTGGAGCGATTCCTCGAAGAGTACTCAAACTTGAAAACCTTGTTTTACAATCATGCATGGCATAAAAAGTCGATGCGTTAAAAACATTATACATACTATAAAAATTCTATGGCATCCTACCTTCTTTTTTATTTTTTTACATTTGGTGGCTTAAGGTAAGTTTCAATTTTCCCTTTTTAACCCTTAAATTTGACAATATACGTGTTTAATCTCCCTATTTTAACTTTCTAATATACATGTTTATTCTCTTTACTTTAATACAATATTTTTCTCTATTAATTAACTTTGATAATATACATGTTTAATACTTATGTACATTTTTAATACTTCTACTTTAGCTTTGCTAATATACAAGTTTAGTCCATATACTTTTATTTCTTTTAGTATTTTGTCTTTTAGGTACTATCATGACTACTATTTTGTTTGCTTTTTGTATTTCGTCTTTTAGTATTTTATTGGACACGAATGTTGACGTCTCGATATTCTTTTTCCCAATGTTTAATGTCCTCTCTCTTGATTGTTATACCGAGTACCAGTACTATGCTAGTACTATACTGATAATCAAACTTATACATACTACAAAAGGGACATGGGGTTTGGCTAGAGTCACATGTGGGTGACTCAAGCCTTCTTATTATTTTTTTACATGCCAACTACTTAAGGTAAATTTCAATTTTACCCTTTTAATCCTTTAAGTTTGGTAATACATGTATCTAGTCACTCAACTTTAACTTTAGAGTAAAGTGACATTTTGGTCCCTGAGGTTTGGCGAGTTTTGCCACTTTAGTCCAAATTTCAAACATGTTGCCATTTTGGTCCATGTGGTTTCGTTTTGTTGCCATTTTGGTCCAAATTTCAAATTTGACCAGATTTTTCAACTTAAAACCTGGTTTTTTGTCTTTATCCTCAAGGGCATTTTGGTCATTTTAGATTTATTATAACCTAATATTGATTAACACCATTAATATATAAACCCCACCATCACTGAAGACCCATCTTCTCAAACAATCACCACCAAATTAAACCTTCATCTTCTCAAACAATCACCACCACCACTGAAGATCCACCACCACCACCTTCGCCCTCACCGCCTCCACCATCACCGCCGCCACCCCCAACACTTGTAACGCCCTAACACGTTTTTACCCTTAATTCGCAACGGAAAGTACATACCTAAAATTTCTTTCATGATATTCTTTCTTTCACTTAAATACATTAATCTCTTTTTATAAATTAATTAAAACCTGACATACTTATATCAAATTAAGTGACCACATACACACCCACGTACAATCCATGTCTTGACTCGATCTTTAACCGCTTACACTCCATGATGAAAAATCCGTAAACCAGTAAAACCTGCAGTCACCACATTCAATCACATCATTAGCAACCGGTGACATCATACACAATCTTATCATATGCATAATAAGGCATCAACATCTATTGATCGCGCTTATGTAAATCCATTCATCCATCCTTTCTAACACTTTCGTTGAACTTCAATACCAATCCTTCAACTTCCATTATGTTTATACCTGCACTTCCATTCCATTCTCAATAGAAAACGGTTAGCATCATTAGACTCATTTCATATATGTAGGTCCACATATACACATAAACAAGTCTCATTCGTTCGTGCATATAGCTAAATACCAATTCCATCATACATACCTTTCATACGTACACATACTTACAATCAACATCTTATACAATACTACATGCAAGTTCTAAATGCACACATCTATACATGTAATCACATACACATAACTTTCCATTCTTTCGTATTCATGGTCCTCCTCTCCTACGAATTCCAATTACTTGTATACAATCAAATCCATACCTATATGTATAATTTCTTATCTCATTTTCATGCATAATACCATCATATAATCTTCCTTCTTACCCAAACTTGATAAGGACTTTTTCTTACTTCCTTTACCCATACTTATTAGTAACTCTTTCTTAACCACTTCCGACTCATGATGTACAAGTATTTCATGTTTTTCCTTTCTAAATATCACTTTCATTCATCAACACAAGTAAACATCATATAAATTCTATACCATACTCAATCCATGTACAAGTACACATCACATACTACACATATTCACAATCAAGTTCATACCATTTCATGGATTAAACACAAACCCACTTAGCTAAGTGTAGTAATTCATCCAAACACCCAAATTATAGCAATTTACTAAGAATCTTCACATAGGGTTTGTTCCTAAACGAGCATACATCACTAATTTGGCCATAGCTTCTCTAATCCATACATAATTCGCGATTATGATGATTATTCAAATTTTACAACTTCACGAATCATCAAAATTTTACATACCTTATGATCCCCTAGCTTGGGTGATCATTAATTCACGTTTGGTTCTGAATTTAGACTTCATTTGGCCCTTCAATTTGATGATTCTTCATGATCTAGGGTTTAAACCCTTTTCTTTTTCTTCTTCTGATCGTATAGAACACACACACGAAGTGTGTGTGTGTGTGTGTGTGTTTTCATTTATTAATAACTCATGTTTCCTTTTTAACGGTTTCAGTCCCTCAAGTTTCATTTGATAATAAATGAGAATGAAACTCTTATCTTGTTACTTATATTCATGTTACCACTAACGGTACTTTTTCCCGTTCCTTCATATTAGCCGGGTTTAAATTACCAAGCCTGTTTTTGGGGTGTTACAACACCCTCACCTTCTCCACCTTCACCTCCTCCTGAATCGGATTTACTGTTCTTGTGAATCACCTCCGTCAATCACCACCACCACTGAAGATCCACCACCACCACCATCGCCCTCACCGCCTCCACCATCACCGCCGCCACCCCCGACACCCTCACCTCCTCCACCTTCACCTCCTCCTGAATCAGATTTATTGTTCTTATGAATCACCTCCGTCAATCACCACCACCACTGAAGATCCACCTCAGCTACGCCGCCGCCTCAGCTACGCCGCTGCCTTCATCTCCAAAACCACCTTAGCTACGCCGCCGCCTTCATCTCCGCCGTCGATCTGACGGAACCCCTTCATCTTCGCGGTTTCTTCACTGCTGATTTAACAGGTTTGGTCGCCGATTTGATTGTCGGAGATTTTGAAGCCATAGGGTTAGGACAATTTGCTTTGGCAGTTGAATTTTGTGGCTGCTTTGAGTTATGTGAGGGTTTTTGAGGGTTTTGGGTTTGGGAGGGTTGGCAGCAGTGGGATAGTGGTGTTGGCGGCAATGGGATGGTGGTGGTGGGGATGATGCGGTGGTGGGGGTGGGGGTGGGGGTGGTGGTGTGGTGGTGGTGGTGGTGCTTGTTGTTGTTCTGGCAGTGGCATTATTGTTGTTGTTGTTCAGGCAGCGGCATTATTATTTATTAAATTTGAGTTATAATAAATCTAAATGACCAAAATACCCCTGATGATAAAGACAAAATATGGGGTTTAAGTTGGGGAATCTGGCCAAATTTGAAATTTGGACCAAAATGGCAACAAAAAAGAAACCACAGGGCCCTAGATGCAAAAAGTTTGAGATTTAGACTAAAGTGGCAAAACTGGCCAAACCTCAGGGACCAAAATGGCAGTTTACTCTTAACTTTATAATATACATGTTTAGCTCCTCTACTTTAATATAGTATTTTCCCTATTAGTTAACTTTGCTAATATACATGTTTAAGGGGTTGTTTGGTAACCTTTGTAGCATTAATTGCTAAGCCGATAGAAAGGCCTGATTAGGTAAGAGACTCTGAACCAGTAGTGCTGAACAAGTAAGAGTATGCCGGTGTGGTGGAGGAAGTGGTAGTGGGTCAAGGCGGTGGTGCGTGAGTGATCAGCTGAGGGTTATGAACACAAGTGAAGGGACAAAGGGGTAAAATTTCGATTCAACATCATTTTGAAACTTAATGTGTAAGTGGTTTTCTACATGATTCATATGTGCCTTTCTGATGAACCAAACAGACTTAATACTGATTAATTCAGATATTGTCCCTTAATGTAATCATTAATAGGCTACCAAACATCCTCTAATACTTATATATATGTTTAATACTTCAACTTTAACTTCGCTAATATACAAGTTGGGTCTCTATACTTTTATTCTTTTTAGTATTTTGTCTTTTAGGTATTACAATGACTGGTATTTTGTTTGCTTTTATTATTTCGTCTTTTCTTGGATACGTATCTTGACCTGTTGATATTCTTTTCCACACCTTCTCTCTTTCGGTTGTTATACCGCATACCGGAAGTGTACTGAGAATCAAATTGACCGAACAACATAAGTATTGACACCGATATTCATTTTTTTATGGTTTAAGAATGGTGATGAATAGTGATATAAATTTTATATATTATTATATTAATTGTTTTTAAGTTCCAATTTCACTCTTTAAGTAATATTCTTTTTAACTTACTTTTTATTTAACTTGATTTTCTTTGAATAACTCGTGTTCATTATCTTTTTTTTTTAAGTATAGTATGTGATTGTGATTATTATTTTATGTTTTCGACGTTTCTGTAAAAAGAGTTATGTTCAAAATACTATAACGAACCGAATATATACATACAACGAAACCGGTATTGATATTATCGGAATCGATACCAGTGTTTGTTTTTATTGTTTTTTTATCGACATTGATACCAATATTGTTATTATAGTAACCAGTACCAGTACACGTGTTATGGTTTTCAATGTAAAACATATTCTTTTGTGCAAATCATAATTTAAAAACCAAATGACTGTTCTATATCAATACTATCATAAACTAAACTGATGTTGGTCGTTAAGCTGGTTTTACTTAAACTCTACCGAAGAAATGAAATCCACTAAATCAAATAAAAATTGCTTATCTCATTATAAACTAAATAAAAGTTAAATTTCAGTTAATAATAATAAATAAATAAAAGTATAAAGTGTCGTTGTGAATTATTAATTTATAAAAGGATTTCGTGGATGGTGAGTACTTGACAATATGAAAAAATTTTAGACATATGAAAATTGGATAAAAGTCTCTTGTATATTGTATTATGCTTTCTCTTGTAACAGTCCTTTATGAATGTTATTATGTATAGTCACGTTACGAGGTCGTATATTTTAATAACCTTCTTGGAAATTTTTTAACTTATAAAGATAACTGTCTTTAAAAATAAATCAAACACAAGCACACAACAATTTAGAGTAAATAGTATGTACTTTGATATCACAAAAATCATTATATACATCAATTTTACAAGTTGTATTGCATTGGGTACAAGCAACTCTTTCATTGCATATATTCAATGTAGGTATTGGAAATAGAGGTTAGCATTAGAACCCATGTATGGTGACCTACTGCACCTCAACTTTTTTTTGAACGGCAAATCACTATTTATATATATATATAAATAGTGGCTGAAAGATCAAAACAAACAAGGAAACGGAAAGAAACATAGAAAAAAAAAAGGCAAAGCCATTACAACATGTCTGAAACGTTAAACTCAACCCACTTATCCCAGTCCAGCTTTGGTAACTTTGTGCGATGCGAAATCCAAAGGAAAGCGTATTCTTTTATGAGGTCGACAGTTCTCCGGGTTGGAACAAACTGCCCCTCAAACACTTTAAGATTCCTAGCGTTCCAAATTCGCCACACCGTTGCCAGAATAACCGTGTAGACGACTCTCTTCCATCTAGCCGACCCAATATTGTCAGTCAACTCTTTCACCACCTCCTTTAAACTGCACAAATTAATCAGAGGGGGTATGCACATCCAGACCGCAATTTGCCACCATATACTTCGGGCCCAAATACAATTAACAAAAACATGATTCGCGTCTTCAGGACCCTACCCGCATCTATCACAATGATTATCCTGCAAATTAATACCTCTTTTTTCCAAACTTATTTTAGTAGCCACTTTTCCTTTTAGAGCCCTCCAAAGCAAATAATTACTCTTTAGAGGAGCCCATGAATTCCATCTGAACGGTTCCTCACTTTCAGCTTCATTATCGATCGTTGCTATCTCGGCACGTACACCTTTAACCCATCTTTATTATCCCAGCGCCAAACATCCATTTTATGGCCATCAATTCGGACCGTGTGCAAGAGACCAGTGAGCCAGCCCAGCTGATCCCATTCACCGCCGTACTTGGGCCTCTAATCCAGTCCCACTTCCAAACTATATCCGAACCCACTTTAGTCGAGTAACTATTAACCATTCCATCTTTGTCTTTTGCAAGCTTGTAAATATCTGGGAACCTTTTCAGCAGCAAGTCGTAGTGCAGCCAAAAATCCTTCCAGAATCGGACTTTCATCCCATTGCCAACAGTCACTATTAATTTCTGATCGATATTGATGCCACGTTTTAGGAGAGTCCCACCCACATCCCCGATATCATTCCATACACCTGGAACCGATTTCTTAGACGGGATCATTTTCGTGTCGACTTTATTTTTATGGATTGCATAAATAACTGAAGCCCACAATTGCGTTGGATTATCACATTTTTATACCGGCTTAAGCTAGTCATAACCGTGATAGATGGTGCCATGGTTATTAATGAGGTTAACCTCTTCAGAAAACATGGGGTTGTTGTTAGACAACGTGTTAAAGACGAGAATGTCTTGCAGTTTGTTGATGACAAGTCTTCTGAGCAGTTGAAGTTTGTTAGAGAATGTTTTGGGTTGTTTGGAACTGCATATGTGCTGTACGATGCTTCGTTTCTTGTTTGGGCTGTGGATGAAGACATTGAACCTATAAATGTCTTACGTGGGTGTCTTCGTGTCTACAACATCGTACTCCGGACTACTGAGTTAGTATAAATTACATACAATTTACGACATAAACATGATTAACAATTTTTTAGTGGTTAATGAATGTGTTGATTCTGGCTGTCAAATTGTTTTTGGGAGAAATGGTTAGGGATTTAGTTTTATTCTTGTAGTTGTTTAGGATCAGGTTGTTAATGTTATAAGTCTTTGACTTGTGCTTGTTTTAGTTGTTAGGATTGTTTCGTGCTTGTTTAGGCATAGTGTAATTGAAGCGCGTATGTTTGAACCTGAACAGGCGTTGTTGAAACTTGGGGGTAATGATTGTGTTTTAGTGCCTAATTGACATCATGAATTACTCTATAATAACAATTAAGGAAGACTCTTGTCTACAGTAACCAAAAAGACCTTCCTTTTAGACATAATTACAATAGTGCCATCACTCCAATGTCTTTGTCAATGCAAAGAACAGCAATCAGATTGTTTTAAACTCTTTTCAGTCCTCATGCTTATAAACTTTATTTTTGAAACTAAAAACTGTATTTTTTTGTTTCTTTTGGGTCTTTTGAGTTAAAATTTCTCTATAAATTCAAGTTTGGCTACATGTTATGCCAGTTAACAGTATAAGTTTGTGTTTATCTTTGGTTATATTTTACATCATGTGACCGGATTTGCATTTTGTTTTACGATTTCATCGGTATTGGTTGTCGTTTGCTTACTGCTTAGCATTGGTTATATTTTACATCGTGTGTTAATCGCTTGTTGTCGGTGCGAGAACATTTTAACTTGTCTGAGTTTGTTCATATTTGTGAATTATAATAATGAATTATTTTTACTTGTTTCAGGGGACTGGTTTTTAAATACAGAGAAGAAGGCTTGACTATGCTGTTGATGTTTTTGAAGAGACAGACGAAGGCTTGACAATAATGTTGATGTTTTTGAACAAATTGTTACGTTTCTTGAGAGTTGCCTACCCTTAAATACATAGCTTAACTAAAACCAGAGTTTAGATACATAGCTGAACAAATTGAAGAAACACAGGATTCCCTTATATTGCACGTTTTCCTATCCTATATAGAAATTGCATGCAGCCCTTTGGTTTTTAATACTTTATATATAATAATGCTCTTAAATTTATATAAACCTAAAATGGTAAGATACTATATTTATTCTAAATTTTTTCTTTAAAAAGGTGGTTTTTCTTGAAAAGAAGGTGATGGTTAGGACAATAAGTGTGTCTGATCACTGATATAATCAACATTTTTTCGGTCCACAGGTTTGTGTTTTGTTAAGAGCATATTGTTGGCAATCTTGATCCCTTTTATAATGTACCGAAGGGTTTGGAAATCTCGGTTAGTAACATACATAGTCTGTATACACAAAAAGATTGAACAATAGGACAAATAGTGTGTCTGACCAAATGGTTTTGCAATCTCGGTTCCTAATGTTCAATCTTTTTGTGTATACAATTAATCTCAAGGCAAGCACAGACTATTACTTTGTCTGTGCTTGCCTTGAGATTAATTGTATACACAAAAAGATTGAACATTAGGACAATAACTGACCTTCTGATATAATCAACATTTTTTCGGTCTACAGGTTGGTGTTTTGTTAAGAGCTTATTGTTGGCATTCGTTATCCCTTTTATAATGTACCAAATGGTTTGGAAATCCTTCGGTTAGTAATAGTCTGTGCTTGCTTTGAGATTATAACCTTTGTTAATTCAATTCTTGTGATGGATAATGTTTGATAACAAGAATTTGATCCATTATTTTTTTAGTGATTATCATAGATGATCATGGTTTTAAGGATATACTCAAGGTATTTAAAATTTTCTGATTTGCAAGACAGCTAGTCCAGTTTACTTGATTAGAACAATTTTGTTAGTTTAATTATTACTAAATGAGTTAGTTACTATTTTCGTCCCTGTGGTTTGTAAAAAAAAATACAATTTCAGTCCATTAGTTTAAAAATTACGATTTCAGTCCCTGTGGTTTCACTATCGTAACAACTTCAATCCATTTATTCTGTAAGTACAGTGACTGAAATGGTTATGAAAGTGAAACCACAAGGACTGAAATCGCAATTTTTAAACTAATGGATTGAAATGGTGACTTTTGACAAACCACATAAACGAAACACAGAAATTAACTCCTATTAAACCTTGTAAATCATTTCATGTAAAATTTGCTTCTCAGTGAAATAATATTGTTTTTGTTAGCGTACTTAACACGATATGTATTTAATCTGTTAAATTTACCATTATTAATGATCTGTTAACGTGATATTGTTAGGCGGATATTGTCAACCTCTTAGTAAAATATAACAAAGAAGCAAGATGAGTAAGTATACTGCAGCAATGAAGAACAAAAATCATGTTCCAACATGAACAATGAGGGGAGTAATCCAACGGAGCAAGCCCATGACCTAAATTCTATGGAAGCCAAACCAAAAATCCGAGCAGGTGGAAGATGTGGAAACTGTTTCGACCCCACATCTGGTAACTCCTATTCCAAAGGTGATTACATAAAGTATGAACTATGAAGGCGATGAAAATTACCAAGATACCCCTTCTAGTGGCTCTCGTCTTGTGTACCACTGCTGCTTGTGTTTGGGTTTTCACGTATTTCTTGTATATTATGTATTGGTGTTATTTGATGATGGTAAATAGAGGCTTTTTGTTTAGCTTGAGAGATGGACTCGTGAGAAATTGATATGTAACTAAACACGTCTTCCTTGTGCAGTTCGGTTATGATTTGAAAATAAAATATGTAACAGATGTTCCAGTTTTTAGATTTTCATAATCGGATTTGTTAAAAGTGCTTGTATCTTTTCTTTATTGGAGAAGAATTCTATGAGTAACTCGATTCGATCTTTCTGTTATAGATATGTTCTCGATAAAATCATGGGTTGATACAACACGGTTTTTGAGCAAAGCTTTCCATTTGTTCCAGGTTAACAAGTTGTCCTTTGATCTGTGTCTCACCCACAAGAAGCTTAACCTTTTCTATTACCTTTGACAGCGCAGCCGGCTTTTGATTAAAGACGGCATCATTTCTGGCCTGCCATACGCTCCAAACCATAGTTAGAATTACAGCTTGAAGCGCTTTCCTTCGTTTGGCTGACCCGTTGCAGAACTCATGTATGCACAGTATGTCTCGAACTGAGAAAGCATATATTGGTTGCACCTTGCACCACTGCGATATAATCTGCCACATATTTTGTGCAAACCCACATGACACAAATGTATGTTCGACCGTCTCTTGTACCTCCCCGCAGAAGACATATAAGTCGGCAATTACGTTGATGTTCCTTTTGGCCAAGGAGTCAACCGTAGGCAAACAGCTCCTTTCGGCTCTCCATGCTACAATCGCTACCTTTCCGTTAGCAGAAGACACATAATCCTCCTAAATTAATATAAACCTGAAATGGTAGATACTATATTTATTCCTTTCATTTCCATAAAGCTTAATACCTTCTAATTTTTTTTCTTTATAAAGGTGGTTTTTTCTTGAAAAGATGGTGATGGTTTGGACAACAAGTGTGTCTGACCTCTGATATAATCAACATTTTTTCGGTCTACAGGTTGGTGCTTTGTTAAGAGCATATTGTTGGCAATCGTGATCCCTTTTTATAATTTACCAAATGGTTTGGAAATCCCTCGGTTAGCAATATAGTCTGTGCTTGCTTTGATACTAATTGTATACACAAAATGATTGAATGAACATTAGGACAATTAGTGTGTCTGACCAAACAATGTACCAAATGGTTTGGCAATCTTGGTTAGTAATAGTCTGTGCTTGCTTTGAGATTAATTGTATACACAAAAAGATTGGACAATAAGTTTGTCTGACCTCTGATATAATCAACATTTTTTTGGTCTACATGTTGGTGTTTTGTTAAGAGCATATTGTTGGCAATCTTGATCCCTTTTATAATTTACCAAATGGTTTGGAAATCCCTCGGTTAGTAATAGTCTGTGCTTGCTTTGAGATTATAACTTTTGTTATTTCAATTCTTGTGATAGATAATGTTCGATAACAATAATTTGATCCATTATATTTTTAGTGATTATCATAGATGATCATGGTTTTAAGGATATACTCAAGGTATTTAAAATTTTCTGATTTGCAAGACAGCTAGTCCAGTTTACTTGATGAGAATAATTATGTTAGTTTAATTATCACTAAATTTATTAAACCTTGTAAATCATTTCATGTAAAATATTGATTCTAATTGAAATAATGTTGTTTTTGTTAGCGTACTTGACACGATATGTATTTAATCCGTTAAATATACCATTATTAATTAATGATCTGTTAACGTGATATTGTCAGGTGGATATTGTCATCCTACTAATCTAATGGAGTGAGCCCCCGTCCTAAATTCTATGGAAGCCAAACCAAAAACCCGAGCAGGTGGAAGACGTTGCAACTGTTTCGACCCCTTATCCATCCAGGGTGCGTTGATGATTGTTTGCTTTCACTGTCGTGCATACAACTTGCATTGTTTAATGAATTCCACCAATAGTATTGCCAACAAGAAAGGGACAGAAGCCACATCTGGTAACCCCTATGCCAATGGTGATCACATAAAGTATGAAGGTGATGAAAATGACCCAAGATACCCCTTCTGGTGGCTCTCGTCTTGTGTACCATTGCTGCTTGTGTTTGGGTTTTCACGTATTTCTTGTATATTATGTACTAGGTTTTTACCCGGGATTGCTTCCCGGGCTCGGGAAAGTTATTTAGATTAATTACTATTTGTTATTAATACGACCACATTACATCAACCATCTCATTCGATTCAACAACATTGTCTTAAAATTACCGAATTAAATCATGAACCCATATTATAGATCAAACAAAAGCACAACAGGACCACATGAATAACATCATTTTCAATTTTACTTCAATGCACTTAAATGATGGGGTGATTTGGGATTTTGTAAAAATGTTTGTTCTTGTACTTCTTAACAAAATTATATAGAATTCAAGAAAACAAAACAATGACTTAAAGAACTATAGTTTAACACCCAATGTGATCGAGCAAATAGATGTTGACCAAAAGTCAAACAGTTGTTGACCAAAAGTGAAACAGATGTTCAACCAGATCCACTGTCTTCTTATATTTTAGGACTGTTTTCCTCTTCAAAACACTGTTCAACCTAACATGGGTTTCCATGAACTGTTGACCTAAAGTCAAACAGATGTTAAAACCACTGTTTGAGTTCTTCAAACGTCTGTTGAATACTAAATGAGATGTTGACCAAAAGTCAGTCAGATGTTTACCAAAAGTCAAACGGAGTATACCGTCTTTAGTTCACATCTCCACATTGTTTCCGTTAGACATGGACCTAATAATTTACATGTACATATATAGTTTTAGAATCACAACTTCAAAACTAAATAAAGAAGTCTAGTATCAGTTTCGAAAAGCAAACAACTACAACCCAAAAACTTGGTTCAATGTATCCTTTTGCACTTGCCTTCTTCAACCCAAGAACATTAATCTGAACATAAAAAAGATTTTTACCTTTCACAAAGTTAAGTGTAAATGCTTGACCTGGAACCATGCCTTTATCTCTCACAAACTTTCTCATTCCTTGCAGATAATATCTTGGTTGACCTCGAGATGAACCTATAGCAGCTTGAATATTCCAAACATCACCTGCCACGTCCACAATCTTCAAACCCATCTTACGATTCAGTCCAAGATCTTCAGCCTGTTTTTTTAAAAGGCGCTGTAACAAACAACGAACAATTCAATAAACAAAGAATTAACACATCTTTAAAATCTGACTAAAGTATTATATATTAGTAAACTCATCATCACAAACTTACAAAATGACCGTCCACACAGAAAGAAATAGGTACGATCTGATTATCTTCATTCCCAACAACCATACCACTTTCATTGACATTAACGATGTCCTGTACAGCTTCAGTATCTGAACTCAAGACAATCTCTTCTATCACCTTTTCTTTAACAACAACACAAACCTCTGGGGGAAGCACTAAATCACAGGTAGCACAATTGAAAACCGTGATATGAAAAGTCTGAATATCTATCATCTCAAAGACAATGAGATGATCAGCAGTTAATGACAACTCATTCTTTATCTCCTTCAATCAGGTAATTATGTAAAGTTCATTGTTGATATCTTCCATCCCTACAGACCAGTTCTGGTTTTCAGATCCTTTAATAAGAACCGGATATGAAGGAATAGTGTTTAACATCTTGTGATGAACAAAACAACGATTAATACTCTACAATCAGAATAGTACATTAGTAAAAATATATCAGAAAATTAAGTAAAAAAATAAAACACAACAATTAAACAACTGTATCTCCAAAAAAATTACATGATGAATAATATTCGAAGTTACATACCACATAATCTTCGTTACCAGATGGTTTGTAGTAAAACTCTTCGCAAGGAGCAAGAGCAATGTCTTGATAAAAATACAATATTCTGAAACTTTGTAATGCTTCTTCATAATGAAATATCAACCATGAATCTGAAGGTATTTTCAAACTGTCTACCAACTGACACCAACCATTATAAAAATAATATCTGCCATTGCTTAGAGGATAGATCTTGACTTTAAAAACATTTCCAGTTGTGGTCCGGATGTTTGTTTTTCCAATTGGATAATTAAACTGTTGAATCCAATTTTGATACTGTTTTGGCAAAATCTAAGCATAAATAAAAGAAACACTTTTATTGCTAAATATCATACCAAAAAATTAAAATTAAGTGTTAAACTAAGATTGGATAAAATTACTAACCAAACATTTCCTTTTACTGTTTTCAAGGTAACACGGAAATCCATAAATCATTCTCACATAAAATTGTAACAGTATCAATCATATAGAATAAAAATCAATAACATTAAGAAACAAATGAATACAATCCATTAAGGTATGCAATACATCTAAATAAAAGATGATACAACTAATATATATCAAAATAACAATAGACAACATCAAAAAGGTGAGAATACATGTAATTTCTTATCCTATCGAAAAATATATATATTTATATATTTTACATCAAATCATATAATTAAAACTTAAAACCTACTTTTCGGATTAAGTATCACAAATAGACATGGAGGATCATCAGCTGAATAAATTGTATAGAAAAACAGAATAGTAAGTTCAACTTTTCAAATACACATGAGAATACATCAGATAAAATCATAAATTTATATTATACTTCAGAATAACAACGTTACATGAACAACTTTATACACAACTTTACAAATAAACGTGACAATACATTAGTAAAGATTGAAATTTTATATCATACATGAGAATCACAGCAACAACTTTATAAATAACTTTACAAATACAAATGAGAATACAACAGTAAAGATCGAAATTTTATATCATAAATCAGAATAAGATAAATACATGAGCAAAGTGAAATCCAATAAAATCAACAATGGATAAGACAAAAGGTAGATACAGGAAATGCAGATCACTTTTTTTAGGGGGGGGGGGGGTTTGTGATTCCTTCTCAAAAACAACTTATTAACTTATATAGGTCATAAGTTACAAGTTATAATTTCTAACTTCAGAAAAACAACTTTTTCACACACAAAAACAACTTAAATCAGTTAAACCAAACATTATAAAAACAACTTATTAACTTTTATAACTCAATAAGTTATAAGTTGCTCCAAAATAAACTAACCCAAACACCCACTTAGAATCATATATGTCTATCATAACATGCATAATAACTACATAGTAATCGGATATACAAAAAAATTAGGACTATCAGAAATTGTTCCAGTATAAGCCGCAACAATAAACGCAATCATAACCAACAATGGATTGAAAAAAAACAGGGAGATACATGAATACACCACCGTCGATTACAACTTTTACATTAAAATAGCAAGAACCATAATCGGTTATAGAATTCAAAACTAAAAGAATAAACATGAAAAAATACAAAACAAATTAGATTATTTAACAATACCTTTATTATTATACAAGATGATATTGATGAAGTTCGGAAGAAATCGAAGAAGATGACAGAGTTTGTTGGAGAAAGTGTAGAAAGAAACGTGGAGAGAGAAACGAACCGAGATTTTGTGAGGATCTTTAAAAAGTTATAAGTTTAAAAATATCCCATGTAACCGGGTCGGATCATCCCATTTAGTTTTTCGTCAACATCTATTTGACTTTTCGTCAACAACTGTTTGAGTTTTGGTCAACATCTCATTTAGTATTCAACAGAAATTTGAATAAGTCAATCAGTGGTTTGAAAATCTGTTTGACTTTTAGTCAATAGATGGATGGAAAACCATGTTAGATTGAACAGTGTTTTGAACAGATGTTTAAATATCTGTTTAGACTTAAACTGATGTTGGGGCTTAAACAAATGTTTGGCGTTCTATATCAGTTGTTTGGCAATAAAGATATGTTTGGCCTTAAACAAATGTTTGAAGTTAAACAGATGTTTGCTCATAAAGAGATATTTGGCCTGAAACCAAACATCTACTTAAGGTCAACATCTGTTTCACTATTCGCCAACATCTGTTTGACTTTTGGTCAACATGTGTTAACATATAAACACTGTTAACATAAATTACAAATAATTAGCTAATATACGGCACACTATTAGCATCTTAAATCATCAAGACCCTTAACAATTTGACCATATGATTTAATCGTGTGTTTTATCTTAGATAGGACAACTGGAAAAGAAAATTCACTAGAAGGATAACATATTAAACGGCTAAAAAAAAAGCTCAAAGTGTATTTTACTGCAAATCAGGATTAATAAACAATGCCAACAGTCAAGTCAACCATGTTTCTTTCACCTTTGACTTTCAAAGTCAATTAAGTTACTTACCAAATTCACAAATACATAAAATTTCTTATATAACCGCAAACATTAACACACCTAATAATCTTAACTCTGCTATAAACTATAAAACACAAACCCAAATATCACATTTCCATTGGGAATCTTTATTACCTCATCAATAATTCCCTGACTTGCCCTTTGAATTGTAATTCAAAGTCCAAGGAATCTGTATCATCCTCATCCCTGCACAGTGTAAGATCAAGGAGATCTTGCAGATCTTCAACACCCAGGCCCAGTGCTTGTTCCCTTGATATTTTCTTCACCTCACCACTGGATTTGATCAGAGTCAATACTTGGGTCTGTTTGTCAGATATCCACTTTAGTATTTTTGATTCCAGTGGGTTTCTTGGGAGAGGTTTTATCGATGATGAGTTTGGAGATGGTGGCCTAGTAATGACTGGCTGAGCAGTATTTGTAGTTTGTGTCAATTCAAGTTTTTCTCCTATCATCTGCTTAAGGCCTATTTTTACAACGTAATCCCCTGCTGCTTTAACTGCTTCTGTTTCTGCATCCATCTGCTTTTGTTTCCTTGTTTGGTAAAGGATGGCAGCAGGTGGAGCAGTGGATCTCCTGATTTGTAGCTTTTGTGGCTTGGCTGGAACCACTGCTTCAGGGTAAACAGGCTTTTGGGGAACATTAGGATTTTTCTTTCTTAATTCTTCCAGCTTTTTGTAAGAGGTGAACACTTTATCCTCTTTCCACCTTGCCACTTGGTTCTTTGACCCAAAATTAGTTGTTATTAACTCTTCTTTCATTCTCTTCAGCTGCAGAGTCCTATCTGGTACATTTTTCTTCAACTTTGCCCAGATAGGAGGAGTCTGCTTCACCTTGTTTTTTATCATATCTTGAATTCTTGCTATTTCACTTTCTAGCTCACTGATGGTCCATTCTTTGTACTGGTACTTTTCTCCCTTGTATGTTTTGTAAGCCATGATATTATCAAGATAATCTTTCCTCAAGGTTTCATCAGCTCTTTCTGATAAATTTTGACAGAGATCTTTTGAAAACTGCTCCAAAGTTTTGACTTGGGTTAGCAGATATTGGTAGTTTGTTTGAATCTCTCTGTCAGATTTTCCTTCTGTATTTATTTTGGAGATATCCTCTGCTTGTTGAGCCTTTAACTTCAAGTATTGTTCAATGTTATTAGGCCTTGGATATCCTTGAACAGATGGCAAGTTCCTTTTAGCAGGGTCATCTTCAGAGTAGAAGGATTTGATCTCCTCTCTAACTGCTTCCAGATCTAATGGATACTGGACTCCTGCAGGAAAAATGGCAGTGTTTGAATTTGAGACTTGTGCTGAAGAGAGCGGGACAGGATTGGGAATGGTAACAAGGGACAGTGGTTGGGTGGATGTTTGCGGTGGTGAAGGGTCAACATTCAGAATTATCCTTCTCCTTTTATGTTTTGGAGAGATTGGTGGTGTTTTGGTGAGTTGAGTGGTGGTGATTTGAGTGGTAGATGGTTGACTAACAGTTGTTGAAACAACTGGTGTTTCAACCACTGTTGCCATTACAACAGATGATGTGTCACCTGAAGTATTTTACTTTTTGACAGGTGGTGTTGGTGGTAATGAGGATGTTTTTGATGGTAATGTGATTTGTGGTAAGGCAGTGGATTGAGTGTGTGTTGAAGTGGTGGCAATTGTTGGTGTAACAGATGTTGAAACCACTGAAGTACCAACAGCTGTTGATAAAACAGGTGTTTTAACATCTGCTCGTTTGGAGGTTTGATGTGTGGAGCTTTTGGGAGGTGTGGATTTGGGTTCTCTCACTTTTCTAGTGGGCTGTTTTCTTTTAGGCTAAGGATTTTCTTCATTCTTGGGCTCAAAAACACCCTACTCATCCTTCTCCATAAAAACTCTTTTCTCCTGTTCCCACCTTGCTTTATCCTTTGCCTCCATATCCCTTTTTACCCTTGCTTTTGCATCAGCAATGGCATTTGTGGTTACATCAACCTTTTTAGTACCATCTGGCTTAGGTATGTCTGCAAGCATACTGGATTTGTCTGGTGCAATGTACAAACCATCTTCATATCCCTTTTTCTTTAGCTGCTTCATTTTCTCCCCCTTTTTGGCATCTGCAGCTGGTGGTGGGTTGTCCACAAAGATGATAGTAGGAGGAGCAGAATCAGTGGTTTTCAGCAAGTGGGCCTTGATTGCCTTTATGTCTGCTTGTGTATCCATGAACCTAGCTTCCATCATATTTCTGATCTTTTGAACCTGTATTTCATGTTGCAGATCAGCATATGCCCTTTGTTGGTGAAGCAGAGGTTGAAATAAACTCCAAAGCTCAGTGGGAGTAGGAGCAGATGTTGTATCTGGTGCAGCAGTGGGTGTTGCCTTTTGTGCTTGTAACAACTGTTGCAGCATTGACTTAATATCTGCAACAGATGTGTCCAATTTGTCAACCCTCTCCATCAATTCCTTGTACATTAAACCATCACCCAAGTTAATGGGATCATCTGATTTCCCACTGGCAATGGTTGTATCAGCAGTTGACTTAGGGAAAGTTTCCCAAAAGTCATCCACAGATGCCCCTTTTTCTTGGTACTGGGGACTTCTTTCCTCAGCAATTGACATCCTTTTAATAGAACCAGTGGTTGGAACAAACAAACCAGAGGATATCACAGTTGCTGGAGAGGAAATTGCCTTCAAGGGAGTCTTATTGATGAAACAGCTGGCCAGGTGTAGATCAGTGGATCCAACACCTGTAGTTGCTGCTCCAATTGAACTACTGGCAGGAAGTACTTGTATTTCCTACAGTGTAACCTCCTCAGTTGTTGGTGGGTTAGCAATGATTGAGACACCAGACCCAGTCACTTATTGAGGTATACTCTCATTAACAGGTGTTTGATAAGAACTGGTTTGTGTCTGGGCTAAATCAACTGCATCCAACAAAAGTTTTGTTTATGGGGGAATTTGAGAAGTGAGGACAGGTGTAGAAAGCGAATTTGCCCCGGGCAGTGGGCTGTGGATGATGCAATCAAGTGATTCCAGAGCATCATAATTTGGTGTCCCTATTATTACAACCTGCTCTTTTTTAGAAGAAGCAGGAGGAGTTTGAGGCTCAGGTTGAGACCTTTCTTCCAACTGCTGTGAGGAAGTAGCAGCAGTGGTTATTGGTGACTTTTGTGTTGTCACTGGTAGTTTCTCTGGGATCTCATCTTGCAGAGTTGCATTTGTTTTGGGTTTGGGGGGCTTTTGTGATTTTTTTTTGTTTTGGTCTTTTGGTGGTTTTAGGTGGGAGTTTAACAACTGTTGTTTTGTTGCTGTCATCACCTTGAGCAGTGGGCTCAACAGCAGGTTCCTGAGGAGTAGTGGTAGCTGCTGAAGTCTGCTCAGGAACCTCTACTTGTGTTTTGGAAACTTTTGACATCCTTGTAAAGGTTTCAGAAGTGAGGCTCTTAATTGAAAAAGGATTGCCCTGGATAAGCACATGGGCATTATCTTCTGAAAATTTCTTCTTAAAATAGTAACTTAAAAACCTTGGAAAGAGCAAAAATGCCTTTTTATTAACATTTGTAACAAGATAATTGAAGATTTCCTGGGAATAGTTAAAATTTTCACCATGTAAGATAGCATAACCCAGATATTGAATCTTCAATGGGATTTCATTAAAAGCAGTGGTCTTGTTTGAGACACACATCAATAGGGTATGAAACAAAAACCTTGTGGCAGGAGGAAAACTGCCTTTTTCTAAAGTGTCTTTTTTCATTTCCTCTTCATAACCCCTTTGAATGAAAAACGTTTGATACTCTTTGACGTGTGCGTATATATACATAATTTTGCAATGAAATTACACACGAATCGGTTTTAAATTTATAAAAGTGATTATTACTTTAACATCAAAACACACACGAAAGAGGCAAGTGTACCCCGTCATATATGTAGTAAAGTATATGTAAGAACCAAGTATCGATCCAAGGAAATGGGCGGAGAAATAATACTAGACCTTTGTCACTAAACTACCGGTAAAAACATAGGTTTGTTTGATTTTAATTATACTAAAGTAAGCGTAAACAAGTACATATAAAAACATAATAGATAATAGATAAATAGCCTTGCTTAATACACAACCAAAGCATGTCAACTAAGTCGGTTTTGGCACTAGAAGCATTCGGTCAATTTTCCAATTTAAGACAATTAGTATCCCTTTCGGGAATCCTAACATGACAATCATTCGGAAAGCTAAAACGATAAACACACTTTAACCACCTAAATTTGTTCTTTAACGTGCAATTGATAAGTGTCTATGAAAATCTCTTAAAAATAAGTTAGTCATCCGTTAGGAGTTTTCTAACCGCACTTAATCAAGGAAAGAGACACCGATAAACACAATGCAACCACCGAGACAAGCATAAACTAGATTAAATCACAACCGAGTTCATTTTACAAATCTTGCACAATAATTCACCAAGATAGCAATTTTGGCCTAAACTACTAACTAAGCTAACAAATCATGGCAAGAATTTATAACGACACCATCTAACCCATTAAGGTCCTTACGTGACGGCAAGCTCTCTTGATTAACAATAATTACATTTTATTAAATCACTAACCATTTCTAATATCATGATGCACACATTTAAACCAAGCTAAACTAGTTAACCAAGTTCAAAGTTTACTAATACAAGATTAATTAAGCTTCATTTTTCAACTATCTTAACTAACCAAATACCAATCATCCAACACAATTACTTATAATCAAGAAATCAATATCAATAACAAGGTTGCAAACTAATCATCAAAGATTAACATAGAAAATACTTCAAAGTGTCATTACAAACAAAGATTAACACACTAATGGCTATAATCAAGCAAGGGATTGTTTGTGTTTTTGCCCAAAGGCTACAATAATACATAAACAATAATCTAAATACTTGAAAGATTAACAAAATCATGGAAAGATTAGAAAATCAAACCATAAACAAGTACTAGACTAAGGATCCGGGTAGTAATCGAGCTAAACGGGACAATGTGGCTTGATTCCGGGTGAAAGCTAACGCCTCCGGAGCCTGAAAATCGCCTGTGAAGCTCTCCAAAAATCCAGAATGTCGAACAGAATGTTTCTGTTCTGTTTTTATATTTTTTTGCTGTCGCACGGTCGTTCTTCAGATGGCACGACCGTGCACTTTAAGCAATTATTGAGGATGGGTCACCATACTGCATACGTCATCAGATCTTTGACCGGATACGATATCGCACGACCGTTCTTCGGATGGAACGGTCGTTCAGTTCCGGGTTCTTGTTGCATGAGCTGCTGGGCCGGGCGTTCATCACCGAGATAAGGCTGGATCATCGCAGACGCACGGTCGTTCTTCGGATGGCACGTCCGTGCATCACCGAGCTGACCTTATATGCCTTGCACGCCTAGTCGCACCCTCGTTCAATGCCGGGTTGATTAGCAATTGTCGGAGATGCACGGTCGTGCATCAGGTCGCACGACCGTTCCACGGGCCCAGATCAGTTTCCTTAACAGAATGTCCGCAGCTTCGTCGTTTTGTCCGGAAAGTCCTCGTTTTCGCTATCATCTTGTCTGGTATACTGTTTTAGGCCTGTAAACATAAATGTAGATAAATAAGTATCCGAATGACGGTTTTACGGCCAAAAACGCATAAAATAGGGGTAAAACGGGGGACTAAAATATGTGTAAATTAACGAATATCAAATCTCCCCACACTTGAACCTTGCTTGTCCTCAAGCAAGCTAAACTAAAAAGCAATAAAAGACATAAACAAACAAGAACGATAATTTACACACTATTTTATTGAAAACTAATATAAACGGTTAGCCGGTTTGTCGAAAGACAACATCAAAAGACTCAAACCCAACAAGCATATGCAATTAAAAAGCGACAACCAAAAAGCCGTGACATCACATTTAATTGACTCACATGTTAATCTTCACACGACTCACAATGTTCACACACTCGGTTTTATTTATGAAACATACATAAAATGTGTATGTGTAAACACTCAACGCCTAGTCAATGAAATGTGCAATATCATAAGCTTGTCATAAGATCTCGTCTCCACCAACTAACATGCAAACAAGTGTAAATCAAGAGGTCTTTACGGGTTGTAACGTTAGGCTTGGGCGAAGGGTATGGAAGTGGACATATAAAGTGGCGAAAATGGTTAAAACTCGGTAATAGCGTTTAACTAGCAAGACAATAATACAACTATACATACAAACGCCTTAAAAAGGCGACTAAAGCGCAATCGAGCTTATCAACGAAATTTTAACATTTAAGCATTCAAAATTGCTCGATTTCTATCAACTTCACCCTATTTTAGGGTGTTTTATTTTCTGTGTTTTTTTTATTGCAAACTATACAATGAAATAAAAACAATAACAAGCTAGTTAAACTATTATTTTAACCGAGTTTCAACACTAAAAAGGTTTAAAAACATAAAAAGGCTAAATTTGGTTAAGTGGGCGATAATGTGGGTAAACAAAGGTAAACGGGAAGGCTCGACATGGTTAATCCTAAAGGGTAATATAAGGTGAACGGGAAGCACAACACAAAGAACAAGTACACAACAAAGGGGTAATCTAAGTGCCTCTATCACTTTTACACAAATTCACAAGTTCATGGTCTTAACAAGCATACTAGTGACAAGTTCTAAATTGCACATAACATCCGGCTCACTCCTATATCCGAAATGAACAAATATATAACAATCTAGGCTCAAATATGCTCACGTAACGGAAGGAATGGGTAAAAGTGTGAAAACTATCATGTAAGTCTTTCTTTGTTTGTCACGCTTTCCGGTTTCCTTTTTCAAAAATATTTTGCTTGTCGAGTTTTTATCAAGTCCGACGCTTTCTAAAACACAACCAACCGGTTTATTTACAAAAATATATACAAAATACAAGTATTTTTGAATGATTTTTCTGTTTTTCTGATTTTTTTTTATATAAGAGGACAAACAAAGTTAAGTTAACAAAGTTAAGTTAACAAAGTTAACCCCCTCCCCACACTTGAACTTCGCATTGTCCCCAATGCGAGACCCGAAATATAGAGAAAGGGATAAAAAATACTCCCCTCAAGATGATGTTGGTGCCACGAGACTTCCGAAGCTCTATCTGGTACGTGCTCCGGTCCAAGATCCGATAGATAAAACCTGCGAGTATGTCACATGTGCACCCAAAACATAACAGAAATAGAAAAATCACCAAACAACCATAATATACATAAATACTAAAATCCAAACAAAACATAAAGGAAATTGTCTGAAATACATAACCGGGGTGTTTTAAATAATAGTCAAAATAAACACCCATAAATAAATAAAGTACTGAAATAGAAAAACACCACCAACTGCTATCACCACTGCCAACTACTCATCTCCATCATCATCATCATGTCTCGTGTAGGACGGACCGGCATCGCCATGACCAGGGGGGTTCCACGGTGGGAACTGCGGAGGGTGCTGAAAGTAGTCGGGGTATGCGTGATGCATCTCCCCAAAAAGATAAGAAAACCCCGCAGACACCCCCTGGTATAAAGCATCCTGGCTCTGCCGAAGCTGGTCATGTGTGGCCCGAAGCTAATCCTGGTTAGCCCGGATCTGGTCCTGGCTAGCTCTAATCTCGTCAAAGTATGTACCATGCTGCTCCTGCGTCACACGCATATCCTGGAACTGCTGGTAGAACGTGGGCCAATCCTCATGCTGATGAAAGGCGTGGTGCTGCGGCGAGTGTGGTGGTGTCGGTGGCTGGTGCTGCTGCTGCGGACCCTGCTCTCCCATCTCAACATCCTCATCCTCATCTGGGGGCAACGGGTCCCAGACCTCGTTATTCAATCCCCTCAACCTGTATCCCCTATCAAGCTCAACAATCACCCCCATGAACTTCAGCGACCTGATATCGACATGAACCCCCTCAGTAATCAAAGTGAGACCCTGAAGAACCTCCTCAGTCATATAGCCTTCATTGTAGGCTATTTCGGTCACGTACTGACCGCCATGAATCTCACTATTCGGGGTCCGCCCCGAGCTCTTGACGAAATACTCAGCCATGCGTGCGCCTAGGTTGATTGGTGCTTTGTCAACCAACGCATATAAAAAGATCAAGTCAGGTGTGGGACAGTTGCCGAGACTATCCATGCGACCGCATATCGAATGGCTGAATACATGGTGCATCACTCGCACTAGAGGGTCTCGGAGTCGCGAGGCCTTTGACATCCTCGGGTTGTAGGGCTCCCCAATAGCGTTTTCTGCCCAGAATGCATCCCGATCTGCATCAGAGGGGAAGGTGAACTGTTCAGTGAAGACATTTTTATCATCCATGTCGTCTCGAGTATAAATCCCTAGCCTCCTTCCCAAACGACCAACCGACCAACTATGCCATTGCCCACATAACCTAAAAGTTACCCGCTTCTTGTAGCGAAATTTAGGTCTTCTATAAGCAGCCGGCTTTTCATAGGAATACGATGCAAAGAACTCTATAGTCAGCTCCCGGTAAACGGGTCGGTTGCAAGCGACTAGATTAGCAAGCGGGCGACTCATCATGTCGTCCAATCTCTCATACTGATTGAGTTCCCGCATGACTTCCCAATCTAACCATCGTGGGACTCCGAACTGTCCCCGCCTTTCCCACAAGGCGTCGCGCTTCGGAATGCAAAGAGCCTCTTTCTCAATGTCGGGGTCAAACTGAAGGAAAGGATGATCCATCTGTAATGGGGAACATTGTTAGAAAAACAGAAACAGGAGAGATATGAATTGAAAACAGCCGAGCAGCAAATTATGAAGAAACTGTCTAACTGAACTGGGCAAATGGCACGGTCGTTCTTCGAGATGCACGGTCGTGCGTCTCCGAGAACTAACAGACCAAGCCCAAATAGGCCGGAACTGCACGGCGTGCGATCTGTGGCACCACCGTGCAACACCGAACAAACAGCAAATTATCGAAAACATCCGGCAAGGCACGATCGTTCCATTCAAGGAACGTCCGTGCGACTACGTATTTCTGCAGAATCTGACCCAGGCTCTTAGTAGCCCGATTTTTCACAAATCATCAAGTTTGTACATAAACAGGGGTCAGAAAATGCACCAGATGTTCACGATACTACGATTCAACAAGGGTTAGGGTTTCGATTTGTTTATGAAGAGAACCCTAAAAGTTTCCTTGAAGAATCGGAAGAAATCTACCCTAGAAAGCAAGAAAACAAGAAATCTACAACTAGGAACGTACCGTGCGAAGAAGGGTGTGAGATCGTGCGAAAAACCGTGCGAAAATGATGAAGAATCGCTCTAGAACGGCCTGCAGCGACTAGGGTTCGCGAATGAGGGATTTTGCAGCAGATGAGGATATATATAATGTGCAAAATGACAAAATTGGCCTCAGCCTGACGCACGGTCGTTCGACCTATGGCACGGTCGTGCGTCACCGACGTCGCTCAAACCCAGACCACTTTTCTCGGAAATGCACCAGGGGTGCGATCTACCGTGCCCGCTTCGGAAACGCACGGTCGTGCGACCCGAGGAACGGTCGTGCATCAGGTGCAGATCAGAGTTTTTCCACAGAAGCCATTTCCAGCAACTGTTTCGGCCGTTTTTCGCCATTTTTTCGACACACCAATTGTTCTAACAATATTGCAATACAGAACCTTCGCTCGGCACGTACGAAAACTAAACAAACTAACGTAAACTACCTAACTAACCTAAATTACGCTAAAACTACAAAAATACAAAAAAGGACTATTTTACCCTTATAGCGCCAAAGACGCTCCTGCTGCATTTTTGTCGGCGAGTCAGTAGCGTAGACTCATGCTAAATTTTTGTCGGCGAGTCGATAGCAAGACTCATGCTAAATTTCTAAATTTTTGTCGGCGAGTCGATAGCAAGACTCATGCTAAATTTTTGTCGGCGAGTCGATAGCAAGACTCATGTCCCCACACTTTACGTGTGCGGGCCATTACCACGCCCCTTCGGATTCTGCTCCGTGTTGCCTGGAAGTCCACCTGGGGGTCTCTCCGACAACATTTTTGCTAACTGGCCCACTTGATTCTCGACATTCTGAATGGAAGCCTTTTGACTCCGCATTTCTCCTTCGTTGACCAAGAATCGCTCCTCATGCTGCTGATATCGCTTTTCAGCCATTTGATTAGCACTATTGGAGTTGTTCAGCAGTTGTGCCATCATTTCCTCTAGCTTTGCGTTGCTTTGAGAGGCGTGCGGCTGTGAACTGCTTCCTGAGCCTTGATTATGATATTGAGGCTGAAAGGATTGACCGTGAGATTGTTGTGGCGCGGGAGCATGTTGAGCATATCCGTGAGCGTTCTGGTTCCCAGAACCAGATTTCCACCCAAAGTTTGGGTAATTTCTCCACCCTGGATTGTACGTGTTGCTGTAGGGGTTATTTTGGGGCCTGATTTGATTGCCCATGTAGTTCACCTCTTCGTGACCGGTAAACATAACACCCTGCTCACACGTACCTGGCATATGTGACACTCAACACTGGTCACATCCAGGGCCAACTTGCGCGGCTGTTTGGGATTTATCGAATTTCGTCGCCAGAGCCGAGATTTGCGCAGTAATGGCTGTGTAATCGTCCACAGCGTGAGCTCCTGGGCGAGATGATGATGATGTAGCCCGACCTCTATCGCCTTCCCGACGCGAGCTGGATTTCAACGCAGCTTTCTCTATGATATCGTATGCTTCCGTCGGCGTCTTCGTTCCCAGATCGCCTCCTGCGTTAACATCTAATCGCTCCTGCGTGTTGTAGCTGAGCCCCTGATAGAATGTCAAAACCAGCTGTCTCTTGGAGAAGCCATGATGTGGCACATCAATCAACAAATCCTTGAATCTCTCCCAAGCTGCATGCAACGATTCGCCCTCGTCCTGGCGAAATGAAGTAATCCGGTTCCGTAGCTTGTTCGTTTTCTCAGGTGGAAAGTATTTATGCATAAACTGCTCCGCCAACTGATTCCAGGTCCTGATGGACCCGGCTGGGAGTGACATAAGCCAAGCTCTGGCTTTTTCACGCAATGAAAACGGAAACAACCTCAACCGAATTGCGTCCTCCGAAACATCCCTAATCTTGAATGTGGAGCAAACATGGAGGAAAGCAGCAATGTGTCTCCCGGGATCCTCGTGCTCACACCCGTCGAACTGCACTGAATTCTGCACCATGTTAATAATACTAGATTTTATTTCAAATGAAGGTGCATCAATAGTAGGTCTAATAATACTGGGCTCCAAGCCCTCTCGTCCGGGCTGATTCGTCTCATTCAAAGGTTGATTATCGTCTGCCATGATTTCGGCCCCTGAGTTTTCGCTTTCAGAAAGTATCACCGGGTCGTCAATCGCGTTTGCAATCCGTTGTGCAATGACACGTGCCCTTTCTCGCAGCCTCCTACTTCTCCTAAGATTATGCGCTGGTTCGTCAACCGGCTCAGTAATATTAGGAGCGGGAGTTGAGGACATTAACCTGCAAACGAAAATTTGACACAATGAATATTTTATTAATATAATAATTCTGCCCTTTTTTTCAGCTGAATAGAAGCAGAATATTATTAAAGATGGGCTGAAAATTTTATAAAAATCCGAAAATAGGCCCGAAATTTTATAAAAATCAACACAATAAAAATAATCGAATCGGCTAAAGTAAAAATGATACCCGAAGCCGAAAAATCAAAGAATGAATAAATAAATAAATCCGGATCGAATAAATAAATGGAACAAAAATTTACAAGTGTACTAAAAATGATTCGGAAAACGAATAAATGAAATAAAAACAAGAAATATTAACAAATAAATAAACAAATAAATAATCAAGAAATTATACACAAATATTAACAAGTATATACGCCGATAACATAATGACTCGGGTCGTTCCTAAAACTCACCATTTCCCCGGCAACGGCGCCAAAAACTTGACGTGTGCGTATATATACATAATTTTGCAATGAAATTACACACGAATCGGTTTTAAATTTATAAAAGTGATTATTACTTTAACATCAAAACACACACGAAAGAGGCAAGTGTACCCCGTCATATATGTAGTAAAGTATATGTAAGAACCAAGTATCGATCCAAGGAAATGGGCGGAGAAATAATACTAGACCTTTGTCACTAAACTACCGGTAAAAACATAGGTTTGTTTGATTTTAATTAAACTAAAGTAAGCGTAAACAAGTACATATAAAAACATAATAGATAATAGATAAATAGCCTTGCTTAATACACAACCAAAGCATGTCAACTAAGTCGGTTTTGGCACTAGAAGCATTCGGTCAATTTTCCAATTTAAGACAATTAGTATCCCTTTCGGGAATCCTAACATGACAATCATTCGGAAAGCTAAAACGATAAACACACTTTAACCACCTAAAATTGTTCTTTAACGTGCAATTGATAAGTGTCTATGAAAATCTCTTAAAAATAAGTTAGTCATCCGTTAGGAGTTTTCTAACCGCGCTTAATCAAGGAAAGAGACACCGATAAACACAATGCAACCACCGAGACAAGCATAAACTAGATTAAATCACAACCGAGTTCATTTTACAAATCTTGCACAATAATTCACCAAGATAGCAATTTTGGCCTAAACTACTAACTAAGCTAACAAATCATGGCAAGAATTTATAACGACACCATCTAACCCATTAAGGTCCTTACGTGACGGCAAGCTCTCTTGATTAACAATAATTACATTTTATTAAATCACTAACCATTTCTAATATCATGATGCACACATTTAAACCAAGCTAAACTAGTTAACCAAGTTCAAAGTTTACTAATACAAGATTAATTAAGCTTCATTTTTCAACTATCTTAACTAACCAAATACCAATCATCCAACACAATTACTTATAATCAAGAAATCAATATCAATAACAAGGTTGCAAACTAATCATCAAAGATTAACATAGAAAATACTTCAAAGTGTCATTACAAACAAAGATTAACACACTAGTGGATAGCCATCAGTGTGTTAAAACACTAATTTTGAACAACAATTTTTTTTAAACTTTAATTTTTATCACGAAAACAATATTCGAGGAACTCTTATCTCATTGGAATGTAACGATTAGGTAAAATTGTAATTTCATTGTAATTCTAGTTTTCATTTAATAATTTCATTCTATAATTAATTAACCACATCAACAATAAAAATGTGAGCAGTGGATGATTTTTAGAAAAACCAATGATTGTAAATATCAGTGCATGTCAACAATAAAAAGGTGAGCAGTGACTATTTTTTAACTATCAGTGTATACCCAACAGTGATTGAAACACAGACGTTTGGTCAGTCAGTGATCAACATGAAGAATGAAGAAACAGAGGTTGGCCTTCAGCAGTGGATAACATTTAACAATCACATGTTTGCGCTTAAACAAATGTTTGACATTAAAAAGAAGTTTGCCCATAAACAACTGTTTGCAAGAAAAGACCAATTTCAAGAATACTATACCCAAACAATCAAAATGAGGAGCTTAATAATCATCCAATTGTACTTCATTTTTATTCAGTGGATGTCAACTAACAAAATGTGAGCAGTGGCTGTTTTTAACTATCAGTGGATAACCAACAGCCATTGAAACACTGATATTTGGAGTTAAATAGATGTTTAACCTTAAACAGATATTTGGCCATAAATAGATGTTTAGCCTTAAACAAATGTTTGACCTTAAACAGATGATTGCCCATAAACAGATGTTTGGTCTTAAACCAAACATCTGTTTAAGCTCAAGATGTATTTGACTATTGGTGAACCTCGGTTTAACTTTTGATGAACAAATGTTTGACTTTTGGTCAACAGATGTTTGACTTTTATTCACACCGAGATTATTAAAATAAAGTATTACATAGAAAAATAGAAATTTAATGAAATATTTATAAACTATTACACGCTAGAGTTAACACTTGTTAGGATTTCGTAAACACTGGCCTTTCTCCATGTGATTTCATGCTCTCTTTTGTTTTTCAGATCAGTTAGCATGTTGCAGATTTTCTGATCCTGTTTTAGAAGTTGGGTGACAAACTCTTCTGCATTTTTCTGGAAATCTGATGGTGGAGAGTGGAGGACTTCATCAAGCAATGCTATGCTGTTCCAGGTTTTCTTGTAATTAGTGTCATTGATTATGTCGACTTTCCTGTTTAGTTCTTCGTCTGTTCTTTTTTCTTTAAGTGACCACATCGAGAATTGGGTTTTAACATCGCTGGTGTCTGACCAGTGGTAGAAGCTGAAGTTTGCCATGTAGATTTTTGTTGAATTTTCTGATGTGGAACAATCTTTCACAGACAGTGATTTGTAGGACAGTTTGTTGATATTTTGAATCAAAAGTAATTATCGATCTTTTGTAGAGTTTAAAAACGCGTCTACATGGTAAATGAAGAGGTTAATTGTAATTATGATAATCTGCTTTTGTTCTTTGAACTTCAAAAATTTGTCCCTTGGGTTTCTTGGTATTTAATTTTAAAGTTTTCCCATAAAAGTTGGGGTTTGGAAACGTTTTTGCATTAAAAGACTGCTGCTTTGAAATATACGTTAATCTGTTTATATTAAATCTACACGTTTAGATTGATTAAGTATATAAACTCATGACCACTTCACCTTTTTTCATCACGATTTCCTACTAAGATTCTTACTTTCAGAAAAGTCGAATAATATAGTTTATTGTTGATTTGTTGATATGGCGTTATTCACTACTGTAAAATCAGATGATTTAAAGCAACGTTTTGCCAAGCATATAGAGGAACAGGTGTATGAAGATAGGACTACTCTTTAACAGCTGAAGGGATGTTTTGATGGATTGCAAGTTGGCCTGTTCACGAGAGAGCAGGTTTCCAGAAATCTTATGCGAATGCCTTCAACTTCAGTTCGTGAGCTTTGTGTTGTAAGCAATATAGAGTGCGGTGATAGAGACGTGGAGTTCATGGCGATGCTGAAGGACATACATCGAGAAATTCAGCAATCGATGGAGTTGAAGCTGACATTTCCTAATTCTTACGGTTATTGTTAGATTTAAAAGTTTAGTTGTTCAGTATGTTATTTATGTAATAATTGGACTTTTAAGTTCATGAATAAATGAACAAATTTTAATCTTGTGAATCTATGTTGCGCTTGTAGGGGAAAAAAAAAAAAGAATGTCAATTTTAAATTACCATTTTGGATATTTTGAATTTCAAAAGTTATGGATATTGTCAGTAATTACTGATTTAATTTGAAAGCAATTGTCATCATGACATTTCTACTTTTTATTTTATCTTTAATTAAAAGAAAAACACCGTCAACTTGAAATTCCCAGTTTGCATATTTTCAATGTCCAAAGCTCAAGAAATTAACATTAATTACTGATTTGATATGCAACAAAATGTCATCAACAATTATTTTTATTTTTTATGTTAACTTTAATTTTTATCAACAAAACAATATTGGAGGAACTCTTATCTCATTGGAATGTAACGATTAGGTTAAATGGTAAATTCATTGTAATTCTAGTTTTCATTTGATAATTTCATTCTATATTTAATTAACCGCATCAACAATAAAAAGTGAGCAGTGGATGTTTTTTAGGAAAACCAACGATGGTCAATATCAGTGGATGTCAACAATAAAAATGTGAGCAGTGACAATTTTTTAACTATCAGTGGATAGCCAACAGTGATTTAAATTACCATTTTGCATATTTTGAATTTCAAAAGTTATCGATATTGTCAGTAATTACTGATTTGATTTGAAAGTCATTGTCATCATGACATTTCTAATTTTTATTTTAACTTTAATTAAGAGAAAATAACTGTCAATTTAAAATTCCCATTTTGCATATTTTAGATGTCCAAAGCTCAAGAAATTACCATTAATTACTAATTTTATATGTAACAAAATGTCATCAACAGTTATATTTTATGTTAACTTTAATTTTTATCACCAAAACAATATTGGAGGAACTCGTATCTCATTGGAATGTAACAATTAGATTAAATGGTAATTTCATTGTAATTCTTGTTTTCATTTGATAATTTCATTCTATAATTAATTAACCACATGAACAATAAAAATGTGAGCAGTGGATGTTTTTTAGGAAAACCAATGACAGTCAATTTCAATGGATGTCAACAATAAAAATGTGAGCAGTGACTATTTTTTAACTATCAGTGAATAGCCAACAGTGATTGAAACACTGATGTTTGGACAGTCAGTGGTCAACATAAAGAATGAAGAAACAGAGGTTGTCTTTCAGCAGTGGATAACATTTAACAATTAGATGTTTGAACCAAAACAGTGGTTGTAACAGTCTTTTAAGGATTAATGAAAACTATCATTTTTAACTATTTTAAATATCTTTGACCTTAAACAGATATTTGACCTTCTATATCAGTTGTTTGGAGCTAAACAGATATTTGACCTTAAACAGATGTTTGGACATAAACAGATGTTTGCGCTTAAACAAATGTTTGACCTTAAAAAGAAGTTTTCCTATAAACATTTGTTTGCAAAAAAAAAAAAAAGACCAACTTCAAGAATACTATATCCAAACAATCATAATGAGGAGCTTATTTAACATCCAAGTGTACTACATTTTTATTTAGTAGTATAAAGATCAAACAACTGTTGTATTTATAATACAAATCAAATAAATGAGGTGATGTGATAAATACTGTTACATATAAACACCTCAGTGATATGACATCTAACAATCTAACAGAGTATAAAACACTGATGTGATAAATATTGTTACATATAAAATCTAGCGAACCACTGCTATACTAAACACTGTTACATAAGAAACACTGATAATTAAATACTAAAGTTGAATCCGTTGTAGATGCTGAACCACTGCTGCTACTGAACAGTCGTTTTCCTTTGGTTAATCAAACTCTAGGTACATAAGTGCTTGTCTTTAACAGGGCTTTGTCTTCAACAGTGGATAGGCATCACCAGTCTTTAAGTCCATCAGTATTTATAAGGAGCAGTGGTTAGTTATAACAGTCCTTAGCATGATCAGCTGTTATAACCACTCCATAACCCTTTGAGAGGAAGCAAGTGTCGGTCTATTTAACTGAAAGGAATGATTGCAGTACATCCCTGTTGAAAAACTGAGTCGATAAATTTAGGGAAAATGAGGTTGAAAGATGATAAGCCAACAGTGGACGATCTCATTCTATAGCTTCGATAAATTCAGGGGTATTCTCAAATAATACTTCCTAGATGCTTCAAAAGAAGCAGCACTTTGGACATTTGTCGGACTTCAAACATCTATTATCTATTTTCTACTATCTATTATCTATTACCTATTATATATAATAAATGAAAGTGGATCAATCAACTTTCATTTATTATATATAATAGATAATAGATAATAAATTAATAGATGTTTGAAGGCCGACAAATGTCCAAAGTGCTGCTTGTTTAGAAGCATCTAGGAAGCATTATCTGAGAATACACCTTAATTTATCAAAACTGTAGAATGATATCGTCCACTGTTGGCATATCATCTTTCAACCTCATTTTCCCTAAATTTATCGACTCTGTTTTTCAACAGGAATGTACTGCAATTATTACCTTATTTAAGATACCTTCAACTGCATCTTCTGATAAATCAACATTCATTTCACTGAAAAGATATGTTCAACTGCATCTTCAATCATGAACTATTTAAAGAAATTGATGAAATCATCCAAAAATACCCTAAATAAAACTAATTCAACCATCCAACCATAACATACTTGCGGTATTAGAATGGCCATTTTTACCTTATTTCAACAGGGATGAAATCATGAACTATTAGAATAGCCATTTTTACCTTATTTCACAAATTTCATAATATTTAAATAAGTAAAACATAAAAAAAAATGAAACCAAACACCTGCTATTTGTCGTCCAAATCTTTTAGTTGGTCCTCATAGTCCTACAACCTTTCAAAGTCATTGGAGTCAGTAGCTAATTCACAAACAACAGCAAACAACAATAGTAAGTCACCAAACAATCGAATTGAAAATCATATAAAAGCCCAAAAATAAAACAAACCCTAACCTAAAACTCAAGATGGAAAAATGAAAAAAATATATTTATAACTAGCCCTAAACCTCAAATCCATTACAACATAACCAAGAGAATTGCAGGACGCAGAGCCGACAACCTCCGATTATCTCCGTCATCAAGTTAGCAGCGGAACCCTAGCCAAAGCACAACAATAAGTAAATACGCATGAAGATCGAATGAGTGAACAATGAAAACACAGATTGACACTTATAGAACGGAAGTTATTGATAATCTAACCTTGATTCGGAGCATTAATCTGAACATCGATCGGAATAGAGCAGAGCAGAGGGAGAGAAAAAGTGAGAAGCCCTAAATCAGTAAATGAGGGAGGATATAAATAGAAGAGGGCAGTGGTACTGTTGGGCGGGAAAAGGGGAAAAACGTTGCCCTCATCTACTGACACGTGGCCCAAATAACTTTCATTTATTATATATAATAGATTGGTGTTATTTAATGGTGGTCGATAGAGGCTTCTTGTTTAGCTTGAGAGATGGACTCGTGAGAAGTTGATATGTAACTAAACAGGTCTTGCTTGTGCAGTTCGGTTATGAGTTAAAAATAAAATATGTAACAGATGTTCCAGTTTTTAGATTTTCAATCGGATTTGTTAAAAGTGCTTGTATCTTTTTGTAATTGGAGGAGAATTCTCTGTGTAACTCGATCCGATCTTTTTGTTATAGATATGTTCTCGATAAAATCATGGGTGGATACAACACGGTTTATGAGCAAAGCTACAGTTTATTTTTTCCATTTGGTTGAAGCAAGGATTTCAGATGGGATTGGCAGGTAGACGTGTTGACAATTATGTAGAACCAGTCACTACTTTATTTTTGTACCCGTACTTTTTTTTGAAAGGCCAACCAAAATTCATTAAAAGGCACCCAGCAAGACACTTAGGCACCCACCAATTACAAAAACTGGTACCTATGACCAGATCCCACCAAAAGAAGAAATGCAAACAAAGTCAACCTGTATCACCTCTTCTATTACCTTTGACGCCGACTTTTGATTAAAGACAACATCATTTCTGGCTTGAAACGCTTTCCTCCATTTGGCTGACCCGCTGCAGAACTCATATGCGCAGAATGTCTTGAACCGAGAAAGCATATATCGGCTGCACCTTGCACCACTGCGATATAATCTGCCACATATTTTGTGCGAACCCACATGACACAAATGTATGTTCGGCCGTCTCTTGTACCTCCCTGCATAAGACACATAAGTCGGCAATTACATTGATGTTCCTTTTGGCCAAGGAGTCAACCGTAGGAAAACGGTTCCTTTCGGCTCTCCATGCTACAATCGCTACCTTTCTCGGCACCCAATTGTTCCAGCATAACACAAATGGTGGTGTGGTGTACTTTGTTTTCTGCAAATCTTTTTTGATTCCTTGAACCGTAAATCCATTAGCACACCCTCCTTGTTCCACTCCCAGGCTTCCTTATTGAGGTTACACGAGACCGGTAAAAGGAGCGAGCCCAGCTGCCATAATTCCATCGTTATCCATAAACATGAATCCTTCGAATTCCTTCTTAAGAAGTTCATGTCGAATTCTTCGTGTAGCTGCGTTTCCTTCACCTCTAGCTTCTAAGGCATCCCACAAGTTCTTCGTTGTAGTACAATAAATAAACTGATGATATATATCCTTATGAAGAGCTTGTGTAAAAATAGAGAAAGCCTTATTCTCCAGATCATAAGCTTTCTTGTCGCCTTCGATCATGTTTGCTAGAGTGGTTGGATTCGATCCAGCTTCCTCAAGAGCTATATTGTATGGTGTAGTAAAGCATGTCCACAGTTCCGTATTTACCCCTAGAACGTAAGTAGTAAAACGACCTTTCCATGATGGATATCCATTCATGTGATTAAGTTTCGGTGGACGATTGTTACTACCAGTTTCACTCTCACTGATTAACAAGCTCTGAATGCTTTGATTTTGGTTTGCCACACAAGCCCATTGATTTGCGGTAATCGTTGAGGCTTGATGAGGCATGAGGGATTTTACCCATTGTGAAACGTCTTGGCTTGTACTTGCCCCCGTGTTCCAATCCCATGGACTAGATCATTTTGATGTATTAAAACAAATTATGACACTTGAAAATCAAATTTGTTAAATTTGTGAATTTTATAAAGGTTCTGTGAAAATTTGTAAACACTTTCAACGAACAATGCCAAGTCTACGAACAACCTTTTCGTCGAACAACCAGTGTCAACGAAAAAGCTAAGTCCACGAACAACCCTAGTCAACGAACAATGAGTGTCTACGAAGAATAGGTTCTTCGTTGAAAGACTTAGTCAACGAACAATGCAGTTGTTCGTCGACGAAGATCCTACGAAGAACCAAAGGTTCATAGGTGAGTTGTTCGCAGGAGGGTTCTTCGCTGGATTTGGTTGGTGAGAATTTGCCTTAAACAGTTACCACCTTTTTCTGTACGTTTGAAAGTTAGTTTCTGGTTTACCAAATCAAGTTAACAGACAAACATTCGAAAAGACCCTTTTACAGTAAATCTTTTGAAGATCCTTTCCCACCAACTTTTTCCGGTCACTTTTCCGGTGAGAATACTTGCCAGAGAGTTTACCGAACACTCGATTTGCAAGAAATTCTTAAGAAAAACTAAACCTTAACATGTCTAGACGGTTTTTAGTTAAGTTTTTGTAAAGATTTCCTTCAAATAACAAGTTTTAAGACAAGTGTTTATGAACTTTTCTGGAAAACTTAGTTTTTCAAGTTTTATGGTCCAAGAACACTACACAAAAGGCTCAAACACTCAGTTTTGCTCGGTTTTGAACAAGGAAGAGAGCCAAAGCTCTGATACCACTTGTAGGTCCACTTGGAGGATCAAGTTACCTACTCCCTTGTTTGTTAACACACTAGCAAGTGCGGAATCCTTGTTAGCATGCAAACTGTAACAAAGTAATGTAAGAACACGCACAAAGTAACCAAAAGATTCACTATCTTTGATTAACAGGAAGAGAATCAGTACATACACATACACACAGTGTAAACTCTCTAGGGACTCTCTTGGATAAACTGTGAACTAAAGTGCTGTATATATAGGCCAAACAAACCAGCAGCCCTACGAAGAAGGCTACTGGTCAACGAACAACTGAACATCCCACGAAGAAGAGTTCTTCGTGGGTCTTCACAACGAACAATCACTGGCAATGAAGAAGGGTTCTTCGTTGCCTTCCAGTATAGCGAACAATAGTTGTTTGTAGTAAGTGTACCCCTACGAAGAACATGGGTTCTTCGTAGGAAGCCCATAAACAAACAAGTCAAACAGTTTACCAAGATTAAAACATCATATACATACTAACAGTCTGCAACATGCAGCTGTTTTACAACATGATTAAACTAAACGTCGTGCTAAGTCAAGATAGGAGGATATCTTGACTTGGCCGACACGACCAAAACATAACAGACACGTAAATAAATACCGTACAGACTACCGGTAGCTAAGAACAAGCTACAGACACAAAACTGTACCAACAAACTCCCCCTTGTCTATAGCTTGGTCTTCGGTCTTCATTCCTTGTGCGCCTCAGTCCATGAGCTACCAGAGTGAATACCCCGATAGTAGCAAAAACAAGCAACCCGTTGAAACAGCAACGCTTGATACGCATCTTCATCTTCATAAAAGATGTCGTGCTCAAGCAGCTTCTTGATATCGTTCTTCGACATGTTCACAATCCACATTGGGTCTAGCATACGGAAATTTTCTTTATCATCCTTGAAAATGATAACCGCTTCATGGGTATCGGAATCATAACACCACAGACGCAAGTCTCCTAGAAAGTCTTGCTTCATTGGCATCAACGGAATCTTCTCCAATACTTTGACTTTCTTGTAAACGAGCTTGTATCATCCGGTGTTTGTTGCCGGATCCAAAGTGTACTTGATTTGCTCGTACCTGGGAAACTGCGGCTTATAGAGTTCATCCTTCCAACCCTTCCGACGTTCAACCCGAAGCTTGCGAGCAAAGAGGGAAATACCTTCATAGTTCGACCGGTTAATCACATTCAACCTGGTCAAAGCTGCAACATCATAAAAAGGTAAAGTTAGCATGCTCAAGAGCGATCTGAAGTACTGGATGTAGTGCTCTCGTTTGATCGCCAGGAAATGTATCTCCTGAACAAACATCCAGCTAAGAATACGACCGTGTGGTCGATCTTTCATGAACTTCATGTAATCTACTTGAGCCGGAGGAGGAGTAGGCTTCGGATGCTTTGCTAAGAATTTTCTTCGCCTCTCTTCAAAAGTATCCGTAGAAGTATCAGACGTATCTCGACTTTTCAACTTTTCATCAATCTCGTCCACATTCTCCTTGAGCCAATCATCATCAAAAGGATTGAACTCAACCCCATCCTCACGAACATACTTAGCCTTGTCAGTATTTCCCTCAAACACGATCTCTTCAATATCTTCAACATTAGTACCATCAGGTTCACTTGGTAAGTCATCAATGGTAGCTTCATCTACCTCTTGAAGTTCTTTCAGAGCTAAAATATGTTCTTGAGAGAGTTCAGACACAAACTCTCCCTCTTCTAATTCTTCAACTTAAATTGGTGGACACACTTGCAGCGCAATATCCTCCGATCTCAAGACTACATCTTCACCAGTTTTGGAACTTTCACCTACAACCACATCATCTAAGCTTTGAACTAGGACCATCTATAGATCCATGTTCTCTAACGCTTCTTCCACACTTCCTGCACCAGCCGAACCTATAACGATAGGAGCTGAACTTGAGGCACCAGCCGGAGTAGAAGTCGAAGCTTCCGGTTGTGTAGATGAAACAGGAGCATCGGGATTGCCTTGATCCCCACTGTCATGATCCCGCTTTTGAAGAACTTCTAGTGCTTTACAACGTTCATCCCACAACACATTTGTCCTTTTTCTGGTTACTTCATAGCTGCTCGCCATGTTACGGAAGTTGTCAGCAATGGTCTTGTTCCGTGAGTTGTAGAACTCGGTGATCTCAGTGTATCGTTTATTCAATCGTTCACCGGTTCTAAGCACTTCAGTACTTTGCTCCTTGACTCTGTTCAATTCAATGCCTAGCGCATTATCAGCTGCCGGCATCTGCAACAATTGCCTAGCTCTTTCTTCATCTGCAGCTTTTAGCTGAGCATTTTCAGCTCTCAACTCTATGATTTCTGCCTGTTGCTTCCTAACAGTTTCGCTCAAGGTGTTGATCTCCGTCTGTTGTTTAATAGAAGTGTTCTTCGTTGCAGACATGAAATCCATGTGTCTGTTGATTTGAGCCGTTGCTGCTTGGAGTTGTGAGAATAAAAAGTTAGCTTTCTCACTATTGTTCATCCGTTCGAATCTTATCTCAAGTGTCTCTGAACTCTACTTTCTAGTTCGTTCACGATAAGCTTGAGTAGCAGCAGGTGCTGTAAACTGAGGAGGAGGTTGAGGTGGACTAACTGTTGCAGTTTCAGTTCCTGTGGATCTGCCAGGAGAAACTATCAAAGCCTCAGTTTCTGCAGCAGTTAAAACATCTTCATGCATTGGTTCGGATATAGGATCAGGTTGTGGCGCTGATGCAGGTTGAGATGTCAAAGTACCAATCGTTTTTCGACTCTTTTTCTTTCGTCGAATTGCAGCTTGTTTCTTTCGAGCTTTCTCAGACTCAGTATCAGAGGGAACAAAGTCTGGATTGGTATCTACTGGAATTCTTCTAATCCGCTTAATGCCTTGCGCATCAACATACCGTTCATACCTAGCTTCAACCGGACTATCTTCAGAGTCTGACTCATCATCGTCACTTGCAGGTTGTTTTCCTTGATCACCACCTGAAGCAGCTGCACTACTAGCGCCCGCTGCTCCTCCGTCACCACCATCACCATCATCACCGTCATCACCATCTTTCTTTCCAAATCTGTCTTCAAGCATCTTTCTCAACACAGGCTCTTCATCGTCTGAATCGCTATCTTCATGACGCCACTTGTCATTTTCCGGTGCCACGTATGAATTCTTATCTAGAAAATCAAAGAGCTTTCTCGGAGGATCGCTTTCCTTGTAACTCTTCACAGAATATCCCTTAAGAATCCTCAGTGATAACTCTGACATAGAATCAACTTTCAGAGTCTCATTGTCTTCTCTTGGAATATTTGGATGCTGAGTATTAATGATCATCTGCAAGAATCTCGGATACATCCAAAACTTGCTACCTGTGGTAACGGCTCCCGTTCTCGATAAGTTTTCTTTCATGTTCGAGAATATGTACTTGGAAATGTTAAACGACTTGTTTAACACTAAGGCCACCATTAATCTAACTAAGTCCGGATTCGCCATGTCATAACCACTACGTCGGTTGCTCAAACACTGTATCAGCACATGTAGTAGAAACTTGTAACGAAGAGGTAAACCTGACTTGTTGAACTGGTTTCCCAAAATATCTCCAGTACACTTCATACGCAACAAACACCCTCTCTGACACATAATAGGAACTGAGAATGGTGCTTCAGGATCATCACGAAGCTGCAAAACTGTGTTAAGAACCTCGACTGAGACAATAACATCTTGGTTGCTCACACGTCCACGTATTACATCCTTTCCATCAATTTCCACAACGTCTGCCGAGTCCCAAAATGCCTTAACTTGAGACTTGTACACAGGAGTTTGATAAGTGATGGCGTGATTGAACCTTGACGTTCGTAACCATCCCATAATTCCCGCATAGTCATCAAGTTTGTTCTCCGGATCCAAGAAAGCAATCATGTTATGACGTGGTTCCGGCATAATTTGAGCTTCTGTTTTATCCGCTTTCTTCGTGGCCGGCTTTCGCTTTTGTGCTTTCGGTGCCATTCTACACAAAAACATAACCACAATGTGAAGAAAGACATATAACAACTGACAACATATTCAAACATGCTAACTGTGAAGTATTTTGAACCTTCTGTGAACATAAGTGTTCCAACGAACAACCTATGTTCACTGTGAACATACTGACGACGAGGAACTATCTACGAAGGATCAGTTTGGACGAACAACCATTATACACTACGAACAATCAAGGTCAACAAAGATCCCATTCTTCGTTGACCATGATTCTTCGTCTATATCCTTCCAACGAACAACCCTGGTCAACGAAGAATGTGGTTCTTCGTTGACTACGGTTCTTCGCCGATGAGGGTTCTTCGTTGACTACGGTTCTTCGCCGATGAGGGTTCTTCGTCAACATAGTTCTTCGCTGAATCAAAGGTTCGTCACAGTTTGAAACCTTGTCAGAGACTAACAAACAGGTGTTTCACAATATCTGACATGAAGGATCTAAAAATCAGTTCATTTATTTCATCTCCAACATTTAAGGCAAAAACCCAAGAACTTCAAAAGTCATGAAAAACCCTTTTTATCCATCATTGTTCCCTAAAATCCAAAAACTTCTAACATCAAAATTATCACACAAAATCTAACATAATATGTTTTCTTTTATGTGAAGAACAAACACACTCATTTGCATTCATAAACAGTCAATCTTATATTCATGAAGAACAAAGAGAGTTTGATGACGACGAGGGTCCCCGCTTGGGCTCCTCGTCTGGGCTCATCGCCCTAGATTGGTGGCTGGGCTCGAGCCCACTTGTGTCTTTATCGGTATGTTTATTTGGTTTGAGTGGGCCATGTCCCGATAAGCCCACTCTTGGATCGGCCCATTAGGGCTATGGCCCAAATATCTCACTATATAAAGAGAACATCTTCTCCAAGAAGAGACAGATTACATCTTTACCCACAAAAAAGGTTTCTCCTTCCTTCCATCTCATCTCATATATCTGCTGCTCTCTCCCTATCTCTAAAACATACTTGCACTTATAACATCTTTACCACACAAGATACTGACTTGAGCGTCGGAGTGCCCACGGGGTGAACCCCCTCAGGCCCTCTAACTAGAGTTTCATGTGGATGCAGCCTGAGATCCGACACTCCGCAAGAGGAACCGCCACCGTGACATAGAGATGACGAACCTGAACCGGAGCTCACCGAATCTAAGGTTAGTACCGCCAAACTCTCCGAACGACTTCAGGGATTTGGGGATTCGACATTGGCGCCATCCGTGGGACCGGGTACAAGCACGTCTCGGTCTCTTCATACAAACGGCTAGATCTGCCTCTCCGCGGCTGTCAGATCTGCATTTTGACTCCGGTCATCAGGTTCTAAATCTCTAAACTTTCTCCATTGCCAACGATATTTGACCTAATGCAACCTACGGATCTTGAAATTGTGGAAGGGCTATATATATTTTAGTTTCCAAACTTTTCCATATCCTCACCTAAAAAAAAAAACCACAGATCCGTTGAAGTATATAAGCCTTCTTGCTTTTACTGTATGCATTTTTGTTTTCTATCTAAAAGATAAGGGCAACCTTCACGAAGGTAGTAACTGACATCATACATTTAATTTACTTGAAAAAT
Organism: Helianthus tuberosus; assembly: GCA_030545235.1. Lineage (NCBI taxonomy): Eukaryota > Viridiplantae > Streptophyta > Magnoliopsida > Asterales > Asteraceae > Helianthus > Helianthus tuberosus. Next base: position 9,333,937 of record CM060438.1, read on the forward strand.
TAGATTGCAAATGTTCATGCATCATGTATTAACATATGATGCACCACCTTGGTAATGAAGTACAGTTTCCAAGTTACAAAAAGTAAATTGCACATACATATATCCATATTTATATACTGTGCAAAAATATAAGTTTGAAGTATTCTTCATGAATAAAGACAGGTTGTGCCATATATTTTAATAAAAAATAAAAATAAGGGCAACCTTGCAGGATGGTTTGATATTTTATTGGTGATTAATTGTCCTATCTAATCATCGAAAGAAAGAAAAAGTTGATTTCCTGTCAAAAGTTGAGTGTAACTTTATTTCTTGGTCATGAGGGTAATTGCTTTGTTAAAATCCAACTATTGACAGAAGTTAGACGTCAGTTTTTAATTTAAAATTGACATATTATGGAGTACACTTTAATAAAAAAGTACACTCTAAAAAAGAGGGATGTGACTCTCCAATATACAAGTACAACTCTTGTAGCCTATAGTACATACTTTTATTACCTTTTGAAAAAAGAGAAGAGAGAGAAAAAATGACAATAGCTGTTATTTGTACGTATGTATCTCCCATAGATGCATGTTACTAGCAGTACATCTCTAAAGTCAAACCTTACACATTATTGACCTTCTCTTCATATTATTTTCACTATTTTGACAAATAAAAAATAATAAAAAAAAGAAGGAAGGAAGGAAGGAAAAAGGCAAAGTAGTTATCTTTTCCAAGATGATGTGACCTTACTTTTTCAAAGAGTTAATGACTTTTTACTCTTACCAATGTGATAAGATATTTTTATGAAAAGAAAGTTAATTTGACTTTCTTATGAAAAATAATAATATCTTGCTAGTACCAGGTCCCTCCAACAGGTCCTTTCGCGGGGCCTCTTCCCCTGGCCACTTCCTCAGGCCCTTCGGCCAAGATCATTCCCCAGGACCTTCCTCAGGTCCTTCGGCCAAGGTCCTTCCCCAGGACCTTCCTTAGGTCCTTTCGCAGGGTCCTTCCTCAGGCCCTTCAGCCAAGGTCCTTCCACAGGTCCTTCCTTAGGTACTTTCGCGGGATCCCTTCCCCCCGACCACATCCTCGGGTCCTTCCTCAGGCCCTTCAGCCAAGGTCCTTCCCCAGGACCTTCCTCAGGCCCTTCAGCCAAGGTCCTTCCCCAGGACCTTCCTCAGGCCCTTCTGCCACGGTCCTTCCCTATATCCTTCCTCAGGCTCTTTTGCGGGGTCCCTTCCCCTGGCCCCATTATATGGTTTTTTCACAGTGTCCTTCATCAGGCCCTTCTACCAGGTCCTTTTCTAGATTCTAACAAAAAACACTTATGCAAGGCCCTTCTTCGAGGTCTTGCGTCGTGCGCCACTTGTAGATACAAATTTATTGTTCTCATTACAACGTTGTTAAGGTACGTAGGCTACCCCCCTTTATGATATGATGGCAACACGTCTTCACAAAATAAAACATGAGGCACAAGTACTTGTACACACAACACAACAAGTTTAACACATAAGTAAATTGACCTTTGGTATGACTTACCTCTTTGAAAGTGTTTTCGTGGCAAGTATCGAAGCATGAACATGAACAACACAAGAAGCTATTAGTCACGACCTACGGGACAGGTCAACGAAGGCTAGTATTGGACTGGATGAGGTGCATCCAAGAAACAGGGCATGATCTTTGAGAAGGCATTGAAAAATAGTGATCTCCTTAAACATCCTTAAAACAAGGATATAGCTTCGGGTAGGAGGAAAGTGACACAACATTAGTAAAAGCAAGAAATACCTTGGTGCAACATTGAACTGGGGGACTAGTATGTCTAGGGAGATATTGTGGGACAAAGTTTTTGCTAACCTCGGACTACTCTCATTCAACAAAGAATCATATGCCGGATACATCTATCAGTTATATCCTTGCGTGCTATCGTGTCTCGGATAAGGACATCACTCATTAGAAGTGATTATGATTTAGAAGACTTCCGATACTCATCAAAAGTAACTACGTTCTTTATTCACAACCGATGGTCTAGACAGACGGGCTCAAGGACAACCTATTTTATAAGATTCAGCATGACCAACTACGCTTGACAACGCTGAACTGGGGAGCTAACATGGTATAACACCATGGGATCCCACATTGAAGACTTCTCAAAAGGATCTTTATTTTTGTATTACCTCCTCCGAAAAGGATTAAGCCCCTACATAAGTTCTTATGTTCGAAGATCTCAAAAACAAAAACAAAAAGGGGGAGGGAGGGGGAATGGGCATGGACTGCCTTACTAATTCCTTCCCTGAAGAAAAAAAAATCAGATGATCACCTTATCAATCCCCCATTTGAAGAAATGAGGAGTCTGGGCTACGCAGCTGACTCCCCTCCTGAAGGGGAAAGAATCGTCAGACTATGTTATTAAGGAAAATCCAGGCGCTCTACTTGAAGACGGAAGACTCCTTGGACTACGTTGTTAGTCCTTGAGGAAACCCTGGACGGTCCTTCCTTGAAAAAGGAAGAACCCTTGAGCTGCATTATTAGTCCATCTCTTGAAGAAGGAAAGAACCTGAGCAGGACAATACGAGAGGGGAAAGTGAAATCCTCCTACGGTCCGTCGTGCTCAAGAAACCCTTATCTGCTGAACTAACCCTACCTTCCACGGGATCTGGCTGAAGGTCAGGTTGTTCACTCAGAGAATTACAGAGGCACCTATGCCCCCTAAAATAAAATTACCTCCAAACTTCGACCGGTATGATGGGACGAGAGACCCTGAAGATCATCAAAGAAAGGTGGTCAAGAACCCAAACGAAATCTTACACATAAGGCAGAGGGACAACGAGCGGATAGACCAATACATGGAAAGGTTTGTCAAGGAAAGCATGAACATCAAGGACATCCCGAAGGTCATGAAGATCAGCAGTTTCATAAACAGATTAAAGCATGCACAACTATGCGAGAAACTGGGGGAAGAGTTTCCTCACTCGTTTGACAATCTCATGGACAGGGTCAGAGCCTTTGTCAGGGGCAAAGACAAAGTCAGCAAAGACAAGGAGACAGACGCCCCACCCCGAAGGGTCACCTCCGCTGCAAAACCTCTTGATAAAGGTACACCTTATTCCCGAAAGCCTGCTTTTGACAGAATGTTGCATGATAGAACAAGACCCACGTACTCCCCATACAGACCTCGGGGAAGAGGCCCATCCCCTTACTCTGACAACTTCACCCCTCTCACCAAGACACCAAGTGAAATATTGGCTACTGAGAGGGTGAAGGGCTCCTTTCCAAGGCCATCACCTATTAAACCTGGGCCAAAAGCACAACCAAATGAATATTGTGACTTTCACAAAGGGTTTGGCCATAGAACTGGTGATTGCCTGTACCTAAAAAGAGAAATAGAAGCCGCGGTTGAAACAGGAAAACTGGCCCATTTGGTTAAGGAAATTAAGGAATGAGGGGGGGGATCGCAAAGGGAAAGATGCAAGGGAGCCTGGGAGGGTAGATGTAGATATGATTAGAAGGAGGGATGAATTTGATACCACCAGGAGTGTAAAGGCCAGAATCCTGGGCTCCCCAAGCTGCATAAAAGCTCCCATCCTAATGCCACACTTGGAGGAAAACGAGGTACAACGGCTCCCACTCAACATCTCAGCTGTAATAGCCGGTCATAAAGTGGCCAGAATACACGTAGATGGGGGATCTGGGGTAGAAGTTATATACGAACATTGTTTCCTCAGACTTGACGGGGATGTAAGAGACCGGCTTGAGGAGAATTCTATCCCTCTAGTAGGATTCAACAGCAGTGTGTCACACCCCCTGGGGAAGATCAAACTCCCATTCACAGTCGGGGTAGGGGATCGGGTCCGAACAATAAACCTGACCTTCACAGTGGTTCGAGCACCCTCGAAGTACAACGCAATCCTAGGAAGACCCGGAATCGGGGATTTGCAAGCACAGGCATCCACCCTACACGGAGCCTTAGTATTTCAGACACCAAAGGGCTTGGCTTGGGTAAAATCTGCATACGAAGTGATTTCTTCCGTGTCTGAAGGGGAAGCATCCGAGAAGCCCCAAAAAGAAGGGGTCGAAGAGTGGGTCCTTTGTGACAGGTTCCCGAAGCAGACGGTCAAAGTGGGAAGTCACCTAAGTGACAAGTGCAAGAGTGCCCTCAAGGAACTGCTCCTCCTCAACATAGACGTATTCCAACATGGGGATATGACAGAAATCCCGAGAAGCTTGACTGAGCACCGACGCAATACGTATACATGGGCAAAACCGGTGAAACAGAAAAAACGAAGCATGGGTCCCAACAAAAGGAGGGCCGCCTCTGAAGAAACCAGGAAACTGCTCAAAGCGGGAATAGTCAGGGAGGTGAAGTACCCATCCTGGGTTGCTAACCCGGTTATGGTCCAGAAGAAAGACGGGGGATAGAGGATGTGCATCGACTTCCAAGATCTGAACAAAGCATGTTCTAAGGACTGTTATCATCCCCCAGAAATAGATGTCCAAGTGGACTCCTTATCCCAATACCCCCCTGAAATGCTTTTTGGATGCCTACAAAAGATACCATCAAATACAGATGTCAATGGAAGATGAGGAAAAAACCGTCTTCATCACAGACGAGGGGACATTTTGTTATACCAAAACGCCCTTCGGTCTTAAAAATGCTGGGGCCACATATAAAAGATTTATAAACTCCCTCTTCAGGGAACAACGGGGAAGAAACTTGGAGGTATACGTCGATGACATCGTTATCAAAAGCCTAACCGAAATGGCCATGATAGACGATATAGCTGAAACCCTCCACACCATGCAAGATGTGAATATGAAACTAAACCCCGGGAAGTGCTGTTTTGGGGTAGAAGAAGGAAAACTCTTGGGGGTAGTAGTCACAAAGGGTGGAAACAAAGCTAACCCGGAGAAGACTCAAGCTGTGGCCGAGATGCGATCTCCCAGGTCTTTGAAAGACATCCAGCAGCTAAACGGGAGGCTAATCGCTTTAAACCGTTCTTTGTCAAAAGTAGCTGACAGAACCCTTCCCTTCATGAAGGTGCTGAAGGACTACCTTCAAACGGACACGTTTAATTGGACCTCTGAGGCGGAAGCCGCTTTCCAAGAAATGAAGGCCTATATTTGTAAACTCCCAACACTGGCCATCCCAGTACCCGGGGAACATCTGACCTTGTACCTGTCCACCTAAAAAACAACTATAAGTACGGTCATGATGGTGGAACGGGAGGGAAAACAGATGCCAATGTATTTCATCAGTAGAACACTTAAAGGCCCTGAAGAACGTTACATGCCCCTGGAGAAGTTAGCATTGGCCCTTGTTTTTGCATCCAGGAGACTCAGGAGGTATTTCCAAGGGCACAAGGTCACCCCGATGACACATCAGCCCCTCCAAAAGGTGCTCAGGAGGCCGGAGCTGTCGGGACGATTGGCTAAAGGGGCCGTGGAACCGGGAGAACACTCCTTGGAGTTCAAACCCAGGACAGCCGTGAAAGGACAAATACCGGCAGATTTCCTGGCAGAAGTCTCTAAGGATGAAGAAAAAGAACTCCTAAAATGGGAAGCCTTGGAAAGAAAAGAGAAAGAGAGGGAAGACAAGGCTGTGTGGAAACTCTTCACAGATGGAGCCTCCAGTGAAGAAGGGAGCGGGGCAGGCATTACTTTGATAAGCCCTGAGAGAATCGAGCTAACCTATGCCATAAGACTGGACTCCGAAAACACCAACAACACTGCAGAATATAAAGCCCTCTTAGCAGGGATGAGGCTGGCAGAAAAGATGAAAGCAAAACATGTGGAAGCTAGCACTGATTCACAGTTGGTAGTCAAACAATACCAAGGAGAGTATAGGGCCAAAGACAACACCATGGCTCAGTACGTGGCAAAGGTAAAAGAGATGGCCAATGTATTCAAAACTTTTAAGCTGGAATACATTCCCCGAGGGAGAAACAGAAAGTCTGATGCCCTCAGTAAGCTAGCCTCAGTAGCATTCGATCACTTAGCAAGAGAAATCAAAGTGGAAGTCCTAACTTCCCCCCTCAGTACAGAGGAGGTAGCTGCAGTTGAAAACACACAAGAAACATAGATGACACCAATTGTAAAGTTCCTCAGGGATGGGACCCTTATCTGCCGGAACAAAACGATGTTCTCTCCTAAAGGCTAAAGCATCCTGGAAGTCCCTTCCATCAACAAGAAAATCCCTTCTCTTGTGGATAAGGTATCATCTCCAGCTCTCACTCATTTACTATACCCTCATTTACTCCACACACATTAACTTCCGACCAATATTCTCTCGTATTTATTACATACACACATTAATAAGATTCACACCAAAGAGGAAACCTCCCGGTGATCATACCCACCGGAAGAAGCTCCTCTCATTTCCGGCAAGTTTACTTACTCTCACGCCGGAGCTTGGTCACGGATCCCCCTCCCGGGGTCCCCCGTGGCGAGGCTAACGGTTTATTCTTTTGTAGTAAGCAAGGATAAGAGCTCTTGACATCACCGAAGATCCATCAAACGTCATCCGTGGGTTGGGTATTCGACATTGGCGCCATCCGTGGGACGTATACTTTCCATGGAATTAAGTCCAGGAAAAGTTCCTTCCGAGATTATGAAGAGTATCCCATTCCCTGGGATCAAGTGTTTTAGAAGTCCCTTTCATAAACAGGAACATACCTCTTCCTCGAGACTAAGTCTTGAAGAAACTCCTTCCGAGAATAGGAAGGAACATATCCCTCCCTCGGGATCCAGTATTAAGGAAACTCCTTCCAAGAATAGGAAGGAACATATCCCTCACTCGGGATTCAGCCTCGAAGAAACTCCTGCCGAGAATATGAAATGATGAAGTACAGGGGCCGTTCGGTCATTAATCAAAAGTTGAATTGAATGAAAATACAAGAGGAATATGAAATAAATGAGTTTGGGGTCCAATGTGTCATTATTTGAAACTTAAATGTGGGAGGTAACTAAAGTGGGAGTTTCACGATGAGGATTAGTATCTCTGGAGATTAAGTCTTGGAGGAGCCGCCTCCGAAAAAATAAAGATGTCCCACCCTATGTGATTAGGGGTCTCGTAAATCTTTTCAACAAACAGTAACAAGTTTCTCCCAAGAAAAGGAGGATGTCCCCTCCCGTGGGATTAAATATTGCAGAAGCCTACTCAAAGAACAGAAGTGCACCCAGCTACGGGATCAAGTATTGGTGAAGTTCCCTCTAAGGACGGGAAAGTACTCCCATCCCTGGGATTTAATATCTAAGAAAAATCCTTCTTGAGATTTCGCACCTGAACAACTTATTCAAAAAAAAAAAAAAAGAGGAGGGGGGAGCCCCCTTGACAAAGGACTTCGAATCTGAAGAATCCCTTCCTTGAAAAGAAAAGATCTCCGCCACAGGTCTGTGTTTTAGAAAGTACCTCTCCAAAGGAGAGGAACCCCATCTCGGGGTCGCATACGCTTGAAGAAGTCTCTCCAAGAGGAGAGGGTTGCACGTTCCATGGGCACCCATTTTTAGAGAATTACAACAACTCTCCAGGGCAAGGAGTAGGGCTGTAAACGAACTGAACGTTCAGCGAACAGTTCGTGAACCGTTCGGCGGGAAGTTCGTTTATGTTCGTTCGTTTAATAAACGAACGAACATGAACAAGAAATTTTGTTCGATTAGTTAAATGAACGAACATGAACAGAGGTCTCGTTCGTTCGATTGTGTTTGTGAACGTTCGGTAAGGTGTTCGTGAACGCGTTCGTGAACATTCTTTGATTTGCGTTCGTTTATGTTCGTATGTTTGTGTTTTAATTGAAGATCTTTGTATTTTCTTATGTTTTATTTGTACTTTTTATATTATTAATCTTTTATTTATTTTATTTCCCTAACAATTAAACTAGGAAACCCACTTTCACCTTGTTTATGCATCATTTCCCTTTCATTTCTCATTATTTACATCCACGAATACGATCGACCTCCGTTCCACAATAAGGGATTCAAGTTCGAGTGCTACTCTCTGGGCCATCTATCTTTATCCTTCGTCACTTTCGCCAAATTTTTTGTGTTCGTTTGTGTTCGTGAACCGTTCGCGAACACGCTCATTTCCTTAATGAACGAACACGAACATAAAATCTCGTTCGGTAAGTGTTCGTGAACCGTTCGTGAACACATTTATTTCCTTAACGAACGAACACGAACAAGGCCTTGTTCGTGTTCGTTCGGTTCGTTTACAGCCCTAGCAAGGAGGTCCCCAGGACATGGAACCTTATACAACTTAGGAAGTATTACATATGAGGGGTTTATCCCCAGGAAAAACGGCCAAGAGCCACTTTTGTAATATTCAAACTATTAATCTGGGGCTCCCCCAAGAACAGATCTTTTGTAACAACTTATGCTGGGAAGTTTATGACAGATGGACAACTAAGCTGTCCTCTTTTGGCAAAATAATAGGTATTATAACCAGGCAGACGTGCCCAGGAATGCTATAAACCTAACCAACAAATGAACACACGTGTATAGGGTATATCAAACATACCAAAAGCCCGGCTGTGGGGCAAAACAGGGTCTAGCTAACCCAAAGAAAGCGGACAAAACAAGTCAAAAACATAATATCACATTATCAACTTGTCCAGCGATTGGCCTCGAACAGACAATCGCGCTTTAACAACCCAAGCAGGTTACGAAGCAAACTTGTACAAAGCTTTAACAACCCAAGCAGGTTACGAAGCAAACTTGTACAAAGCTTTAACAACTCAAGCAAGTTACGAAGCAAACTTATATAAAGCTTTAACAACTCAAGCAAGTTACGAAGCAAACTGATATAAAGATTTAACAACTTAAAAAGTTACAAAGCCATAGAAAGTCTTAACGGCTTAAACATGGTACAAAGAAAATTCATGAGAAAGTTTTAACGGTTCAAGCAATACAAAAACCCTCATTAGAGGAACACGATACAAAGAGTACAACACGGTAAATAAGGCATCCTGGTCGATGCCCTTTGAGAAATTACTCTCGAACGAGTACTTTGATTAAAATGCATCTAAGAAGTATATGCAAAGATGGTCTAAATAGCATAAACGCTATAAAAAGGCACTATCGAACAAGTGCCTTGGAAAAAATGCCTTCAAGGAGGCATAAATTGAAGTAAGGTATTGTGCTACCCTACCTAAGGGGTCACCGGGCTATTTTAAGTACTAAATACAAGGTCACCCCAAGGACAACAAAACAGATAACTTTGGCATAACGTGCTTTAGACTACATGTGCCAGACGGATAGGGGGAACGGTTGAAGGGCGGATAGCGACCCGCCTAGACCTTCAGGGACTGGAACAAGTCCTGCGCCCATTCACGAGCGAATAGACTTGGACTAAGGATGACTTGACGACGAGGGTCCCCGCTTGGGCTCCTCGTCTGGGCTCATCGCCCTAGATTGGTGGCTGGGCTCGAGCCCACTTGTGTCTTTATCGGTATGTTTATTTGGTTTGAGTGGGCCATGTCCCGATAAGCCCACTCTTGGATCGGCCCATTAGGGCTATGGCCCAAATATCTCACTATATAAAGAGAACATCTTCTCCAAGAAGAGACAGATTACATCTTTACCCACAAAAAAGGTTTCTCCTTCCTTCCATCTCATCTCATATATCTGCTGCTCTCTCCCTATCTCTAAAACATACTTGCACTTATAACATCTTTACCACACAAGATACTGACTTGAGCGTCGGAGTGCCCACGGGGTGAACCCCCTCGGGCCCTCTAACTAGAGTTTCATGTGGATGCAGCCTGAGATCCGACACTCCGCAAGAGGAACCGCCACCGTGACATAGAGATGACGAACCTGAACCGGAGCTCACCGAATCTAAGGTTAGTACCGCCAAACTCTCCGAACGACTTCAGGGATTTGGGGATTCGACATTTGACATGAATATATAGGTTTAAACTTTGATCCTTCTAAGATCTAGAACACCTTGTCAGTTAGATCTTTATGAGTGAAACAAACAATGTGACCTTGATTGTACCTTAAAGATTAACACAAGAGTTTAACAAGAACAATATAGGGTCCGTATGAAGTTTCTTAGAAAGGAAGATGATGAACAATGATGGAGAGAAAAAGTGAAAAGGTAAATTTGAAAAGTGATGGGGTTTGGTGAGGGGCCATCCCTTTTAACCACCCCTATTTCACCGCCTCTCTACGAAGAACCAATTACCCTACGAACAATCATCCTGCTCGACGAAGAACCTTTCTTCGTCGAGGGCTTCTACGAAGAATCCTAAGTGGGCCGACGAACAACCAGTTACTGGGCTTAACACTTGGGCCCAACTCATTTCAACGAAGAACTATGTTCTTCGTCGATGTGAATCTTCGTTGACTGGTTCTTCGTAGTACCAGGTTCGAAAACTGGCCTCATAGAATACCGACACTACTTTACATGTTTATGATCCTAAAATAATGTTATACGACATTTTACGACGTTCGTGTTCGAAAACTGGCCTCATAGAACTTGGCTAGCGGGCCTTGGACCCAAGTCACGGGTTTTGTAAGAACTTGTAGTAACTTACCATGTTATTTAGTAGGTTTAGTTACCCTTTAAAACATTGTTATTTGTTTGTAAATCACATTCAAATACCTTTTTCCTTCATCTTTTCCTTATTTCTCACTTTCACACTCTCTCTCCTCATCACAAATTCTCTCAACTCTCTCTATCTCTCTAGAACAAATTCGGCAACAAGTCCCGCCAAGTGCCGGCAACTTCCGACGAAAGTCCAGCCGAATTTTTGTGATTGTTGGAGGAGAAGGGTTCTCCTTCTCTCCTGCGACACACACCCACATACACACACACAACACTTTTAATTTCTTTTATTAACTTTTGTTAGATGTACACTTTCAACCCTATAGTTCCACTTTGTTATTATTTAAGCATAACTTTCGTTCTTCCTACATTATTGTGATACCGCTTAACTTAGTTAGTCAACTAAGGTTTTTATATTGCATACAAAAACATTTAAAGACATAATAAATCCATTATGCATTTTTTGGGTAACAAATGTTTCGAGGAGCGTAGAGATTAAGGCTCATTTTCGAACTCATATGTTTGGTGTAAGTGGAATAGAGTTTGTTAAGGATATACAGTTGTTTCTCTTGTTGTGAATGTTAGGGCGTTGTAACATAGGATAGTGTTGTAACATAGGATAGTGGTTTATTCCTTATATATATAGAAAAATAATCATTGTTGTTGGCAAAATTTAAACATAGAAAATAACGGTTTCTTAGCTCGATTATGTCTTTTTAAAAAGAGAATTGAAAGATTGAATAACTTGTGGGTTTGCATCATTAAAACAGCATAGTTGTTACGTTTCAACTTACCATTTGTAAGTGGAGTAAATTCAAAGGATGGTATACAAGTAATACGTGAAAACCAAAAGACGAGACGCAGCGGGACACAAGATGAGAGCCACCCGAAAGGGTATCTTGGTCATTTTCATCGTCTTCATACTTTACGTAATCACCATTGGCATAAGAATTACCAGATGTGACTCCGGCCCCTTTCTTGGTAGCAATACTGTTGGTGGAATCCGTTAAACAATGCAAGTGGTATGCACGACAGCGAAAGAAGACAATCATCAACGCATCCGAAAGGATAAGGGGTTGAAACATATTCCACCTGCTCGGATTGGCACCCATAGATTTTAGGACGGGGGATCGCTCCGTTGGATTACTCCCCACGTTCATGTTGGAATGTGAGTCTTGTTCTTCATTGCTGAGGTAAATTGTTCCTCTTTTTTCGTTGTAATATGTTACTAAGAGGTTGACCATATCCGCCTGACAATATCACATTAACAGATCATTAATAATGGTAAATTTAACAGATATTAAACACATATCGCGTTAAGTAGGGTGACAAAAACAAGCACTAAACAATTTAAACCCAAGTTTCAGAAAGAAAAAAGAAAAAAAAAAACGCCTGATCAGGTCCGAACATATGTACTAAAGTTACACTATGCCTAAACAAGCACTAAACAATCCTCAACAACTACAAGAATAAAACTCAATCCTTACCCATTTCTCCCAAAAAAATCCAGCCAGCCAAAATAAACACATTCATTAACCACGAAAAGCATGAACATACCCGATGATTATCGCTTCAGAAGCATATTTCTTTTGAACTCTTCAAACAATGCCCTTTGATGGTCTGGAATTGGCAAAACAGTAATCACATCATTTTCCATTGATATGAATGGTGTCGGACGAGTCTAAATAAGAAAAAAACAACAGTTTAGTAAAAAAAATGAAAAAATAATAATCATAGTTTAAAAGACACTCACATTTGTTAACTAATCTAGCTTACCCTTGACCCTTTGCCCAGTTAACTAATGTAGGCATGTAGCTTACCCTTGACCTTTTGCCCAACGCCAGAGTTGATAAAGTTGAACCGTTTCATCATCTGATGCATGGCATACAATAAGTAGATGGCTGTGAGGTTGCACCATCCACGCAAATCTCATGCACAAAGCTGAGAACACACACATGATTACTACTTCCAAAAGACCAAAAGTTATGTTTATAAATTTAATGATAATAGTCATATCGCTCGCAATAATTACTTGTATTTAAACATGCATCCCATTACTAACCTCCAGTCATGTTGACTAATTCAAGGATGGCAAAAGTTATGCTTATCTTCAGCAAGGATGGCATTGTTCACCTTAATATCATCTCTAAAATTCAAAAAAGAGAAGTTAAGGGGAAAACAATCTTAGTCCTAAAATGATCATCAAACTGTTAGTTGAATATACATATTCACCTTGGTCTAAAAAGTCATGCACGTAAATACTGGAAAAGAATGATTGAACAAACATATGAATAACCTAGGTGAGATGTTGATTATTGGACCCGTTCACTATTCCAGATGTGGTCTAATGTTGAAGCGTGGCACCCCCGCCAGCAGTAAATGAGGCTGGTGCCCTAGATTGTCGACAGCAGCCGGTTCAGCTTGCTCTTGAACCAGATCACCAATAACCGACATGGTGGTACCATATTGGCTGTGACCCATTGACACACGGTTCTTTAGACCCACATGGCAGCTACGGTAGCAGGTAGATGTTGCACGATTCGGTACTCAAGTTCACTACCAGTCTACCACTAAAGCCAACTTGCAACTGTAATAAAAGTCAAAGTTTTCTTACGGAATAAATGACAACATTCATAGTGTACAGAAATGACCACGACATACATTTCAAATTTTAAAATCACCAACAGTCGGATGATGAAATACTGGGGATGTTCTTGTTGGTTATACATCACCCGTCTCTCTCGTGCTACAACCGCCAATAGCTCTTGACTGAAAATGGCACACGCAGTTGGGGTTGGATCTAGCTGGGCGAATAAAGGGGGTTCTGGGTCGAGGGGATAAAATCATGTTTTTGTTAGACTGGTGGGTGGGTTAGGGTCCATTACGCAGCCTCTTTCCAGCACTGTTTGCTCTGGAATCAAAGAAGAGCTGCGTGGTGGAAGAACGTATGGGGCTGGAAGGTGGGGCGCTTAACATGGCTTGGGCCTGGTGCAGGCAGCTGTCTACTCAGGAGGAACTGATGGAATTATGGCAGCTGGGCTCGCTCCTTTTACCGGTCTCGTGTAACCTCAATAAGGAAGCCTGGGAGTGGAACGAGGAGGGTGTGCTAATGGATTTACGGTTCAAGGAATCAAAAAAGATTTGCAGAAAACAAAGTACACCACACCGCCATTTGTGTTATGCTGGAACAATTGGGTGCCGAGAAAGGTAGCGATTGTAGCATGGAGAGCTGAAAGGAACCGTTTGCCTACGGTTGACTCCTTGGCCAAAAGGAACATCAATGTAATTGCCGACTTATGTGTCTTATGCGGGGAGGTACAAGAGACGGCCGAACATACATTTGTGTCATGTGGGTTCGCACAAAATATGTGGCAGATTATATCGCAGTGGTGCAAGGTGCAGCCGATATATGCTTTCTCGCTTCAAGACATTCTGCGCATATGAGTTCTGCAGCGGGTCAGCCAAACGGAGGAAAGCGTTTCAAGCCAGAAATGATGCTGTCTTTAATCAAAAGCCGGCTGCGCTGTCAAAGGTAATAGAAGAGGTGATACAGGTTGACTTTGTTTGTATTTCTTCTTTTGGTGGGATCTGGTCATAGGTACCAGTTTTTGTAATTGATGGGTGCCTAAGTGTCATGCAACCAAATGGAAAAAATAAACTGCAGCTTTGCTCATAAACCGTGTTGTATCCACCCATGATTTTATCGAGAACATATCTATAACAAAAAGATCGGATCGAGTTACACATAGACCAATTACAAAAAGATACAAGCACTTTTAACAAATCCGATTGAAAATCTAAAAACTGGAACATCTGTTACATATTTTATTTTTAACTCATAACCGAACTGCACAAGCAAGACCTGTTTAGTTACATATCAACTTCTCACGAGTCCATCTCTCAAGCTAAACAAGAAGCCTCATCGACCACCATTAAATAACACCAATACATAATATACAAGAAATACGTGAAACCCCAAACACAAGCAGCAGTGGTACACAAGACGAGAGCCACCAGAAGGGGTATCTTGGGTCATTTTCATCGCCTTCATACTTTATGTGATCACCATTGGCATAGGGGTTACCAGATGTGGCTTCTGTCCCTTTCTTGCTGGCAATACTATTGGTGGAATTCATTAAACAATGCAAGTTGTATGCACGACAGTGAAAGCAAACAATCATCAACGCACCCTGGATGGATAAGGGGTCGAAACAGTTGCAACGTCTTCCACCTGCTCGGGTTTTTGGTTTGGCTTCCATAGAATTTAGGACGGGGGCTCGCTCCATTAGATTAGTAGGATGACTATCCGCCTGACAATATCACGTTAACAGATCATTAATTAATAATGGTATATTTACAAGGTTTAATAAATTTAGTGATAATTAAACTAACATAATTATTCTCATCAAGTAAACTGGACTAGCTGTCTTGCAAATCAGAAAATTTTAAATACCTTGAGTATATCCTTAAAACCATGATCATCTATGATAATCAATAAAAATATAATGGATCAAATTATTGTTATCGAACATTATCTATCACAAGAATTGAAATAACAAAAGTTATAATCTCAAAGCAAGCACAGACTATTACTAACCGAGGGATTTCCAAACCATTTGGTAAATTATAAAAGGGATCAAGATTGCCAACAATATGCTCTTAACAAAACACCAACTTGTAGACCGAAAAAATGTTGATTATATCAGAGGTCAGACAAACTTATTGTCCAATCTTTTTGTGTATACAATTAATCTCAAAGCAAGCACAGACTATTACTAACCGAGATTGCCAAACCATTTGGTACATTGTTTGGTCAGACGCACTAATTGTCCTAATGTTCGTTCAATCATTTTGTGTACACAATTAGTATCAAAGCAAGCACAGACTATATTACTAACCGAGAGATTTCCAAACCATTTGGTAAATTATAAAAGGGATCACGATTACCAACAATATGCTCTTAACAAAGCACCAACCTGTAGACCGAAAAAATGTTGATTATATCAGAGGTCAGACACACTTGTTGTCCTAACCATCACCATCTTTTCAAGAAAAAAACCACCTTTATAAAGAAAAAAAAATTAGAAGGTATTAAGCTTTATGGAAATGAAAGGAATAAATATAGTATCTACCATTTCAGGTTTATATTAATTTAGGAGGATTATTATATATAAGGTATTAAAAACCAAAGGGCGGCATGCAATCAGATGGGACAATCCTATAGCACTTAAAACAGCAATTTCTAAATAGGACAGGAATATAAGGGGATCCTGTGTTTCTTCAATATGTTCAGCTATGTATCTAAATTCTGGTTTTAGTTAAGCTACGTATTTAAGGGTAGGCAACTCTCAAGAAACGTAATAATTTGTTCAAAAACATCAACATTAATGTCAAGCCTTCTTCGTCTGTCTCTTCAAAAACATCAACAGCATAGTCAAGCCTTCTTCTTTGTATTTAAAAACCAGTCCCCTGAAACAAGTAAAAATAATTCATTATTATAATTCACAAATATGAACAAACTCAGACAAGTTAAAACGTTCTCGCACTGACGAGAAGCGATCAACACACAGTATCTGAGTCGTAAATTAACTAACCCCCGCGTTGCGGGTGCGGGGGTCGTAAAACCATGCTAAGCAGTAAGTAGACGACAACCAATACCGATAAAATCGTAAAACAAAATGCAAATACCGTCACATGATGTAAAATATAACCAAAGATGTAGCCAAACTTGAATTTATAGAGAAATTTTAACTCAAAAGACCCAAAAGAAAAGAAAAAAAGACAGTTTTTAGTTCCAAAAATAAAGTTTATAAGCATGAGGACTGAAAAGAGTTTAAAACAATCTGATTGCTGTTCTTTGCATTGACAAAGACATTGGAGTGATGGCACTATTGTAATTATGTCTAAAAGGAAGTTCTTTGGTTATTGTAGACAAGAGTCTTCCTTAATTGTTATTATAGAGTAATTCTTGATCTCAATTAGGCACTAAAACACAATCATTACCCCCAAGTTTCAACAACGCCTGTTCAGGTTCAAACATACGCGCTACAATTACACTATGCCTAAACAAGCACGAAACAATCCTAACAACTAAAACAAGCACAAGTCAAAGACTTATAACATTAACAACCTGATCCTAAACAACTACAAGAATAAAACTAAATCCCTAACCATTTCTCCCAAAAACAATTTGACAGCCAGAATCAACACATTCATTAACCACTAAAAGCATGAACATACCTGATGATCATCACTGAAGAATCATATTTCTTTTAAACTCTTCAAACAATGCCCTTTGATCGTCTGGAATTGGCAAAACACGAATCACGCTATCATCCATTGATATGAACGGTGTTGCACGAGTCTAAAATAACAAAAGGAGCAGTTTAGTAAAAGGATAAAATAATAATCATAGTTTAAAAGACACTCACATTTGTTATATCCTCATGAGCGTCTTGTTCAAACGTTGCGAGAATGAAGTTATCATGAAACGAGTCTTTCAGCACCTGTTTGACACACTCTATTCTGTCAATGATAATGGGAACTGCTTGACGATCCTCTAGATCATCCTCATGATAGCAAGAAGATAACATGTTTAAAACGCTGTGGCAAACCGGACTCCATTTGTCCTTGATACAAACTCTGATTTCATCCAACACGCATCAGTTCCATAAAAAATTGTTAATCATGTTTATGTCGTAAATTATATGTAATTCATACTTACTCAGTAGTCAAGAGTACGATGTTGTAGACACGAAGACACCCACGTAAGACATTTATAGGTTCAATGTCTTCATCCACAGCCCAAACCAAAAAGGAAGCGTCGCACAGCACGTATGCGGTTCCAAACAGACGAAAATACTCTCACAAACTTCAACTGCTCAGAAGACTTGTCATCAACAAACTGCAAGATCTTCTCGTCTTTAACACGTTGTCTAACAACAACACCATGCTTTCTGAAGAGGTTAACCTCATTAATAATCATGGCACCATCTATCACGGTTATGACTGGCTTAAACTGAGCCTTAAAAACAAAAAACAAATCAATATATAAACTTTAAAATGAAAAAATAAATTAAAGATACTAAGAAAGATTATGTACATTTCTCACTGCTGCGCTTTCATAGACTTCCTTTTGTAAGGGTTGCGAAAAAATATTTGTTATACTTTGGAAGAGACAGCACCTCTCTCATGCACGCCGACTGGAAAAAGAGACTAAAGATTGATCCTGATTGTGCTGTAGTTCATGTTGACGATTCTTTTATTAAATGGACTATACAGCACAAGAAAGAATCGGTTCCCTTGATTCAAGCACTTATCGGCGTTGCTAAGGTTTCGTTAAAAACAACAAAGTGTACCATAGAAAGTATTTCTTCGAGGTTCTGGAAACACCATCGAAACTCTCAGATTGCAGACAACATGGTTTGTATACCACGTGTTTGCACTGCGGAGGGTGATTGCAAACACGTGGTATACAAACCATGTTGTCTGCAATCTGAGAGTTTCGATGGTGTTTCTAGAACCTCGAAGAAATACTTTCTATGGCACACTTTGTTGTTTTTAACGAAACCTTAGCAACGCCGATAAGTGCTTGAATCAAGGGAACCGGTTCTTTCTTGTGCTGTATAGTCCATTTAATAAAAGAATCGTCAACATGAACTACAGCACAATCAGGATCAATCTTCAGTCTCCTTTTCCAGTCATTGATGAACTCTACACTTCCGACTTTCAAATGCTTCGGCAAAATCAAATCAACATCGATATCCATTTCTACAGCCATCTAAAAGATCTAAACAAATCTCTATTAAAATCATCATATAACACCTTAAGTGTTGTTTAATCGTCAGATAAACTTAAAAAAAACAGAATCATGCATAAAACTGCTACAGCAGAACAAGAAAAAACGTTAAAAATCAAAACACAACGGTAGATCGATACCAGTAGTAGAGCAATAAACATACTAACAGATCAAACATAACACAGTTCAAGGTATAAATCAAAACGCAACAATCATCGTGTAATAATCAGATGAAAACTTAAGTCTAAGTCGATCGAAAACCGACATATTCAAACAAAAGACTATTCAAAACCAAGATCATAACAGATCATTGTTTAAGTAATCATGAGATCGAATAGCACGTAAAACTACTTACATATTAAGCCACCTGCCGATCAAAAATTCAGTCTAAATCAATCAATAACTAACAGATCAAACATTATAACAGATCTATAACATAAACCTAAGACTCAAACATAAAACATATATTAAAAGCCACCTACCGATGAAAAATTCAGTCTAAATCGATCGAAATCCTAACAGAATAAACAATATATCAGATCTATAAC
Organism: Helianthus tuberosus; assembly: GCA_030545235.1. NCBI lineage: Eukaryota > Viridiplantae > Streptophyta > Magnoliopsida > Asterales > Asteraceae > Helianthus > Helianthus tuberosus. Next base: position 9,352,802 of record CM060438.1, read on the forward strand.
ATAAACCTAACACATATATTAAAAGCCAGCTACCGATTAAAATATAGGTTTAAATCAATCAAAAAGTGAAAACGATATCACAGATCTATATAAACTGATTAAAACCCTAACCGATCAAACAAAAACACAGATCTCACTAAATCGATCGAAATCTGAACAGAATAAACAATATATCATATGTAAAACAGAAACCTAATCATAACAACTCTGAGAAATTGAAGAAGATACGAAGAGATCAGCTTTTGAGAGGGAAAGAAGAGGAACAGTTTGAGTGAAGAGTGAAGTGGAATTGGGATCTAACAAACTCACAGAACACTTTTATTAAAAAGGCCGGAGGCCCAATACAAGCCCAACAGAGAAACAACCCATAACAGCTCAGTAACGGCCTAGAGGGGCCCATGAGCGAACCAACCGCCACAAAATACAAATAAAACAATTATCAGAAATTAAAAAAAAAAAAAACTACAAAAACCTTGATGTAGAAAAAAATACAAAAGCTAACAAAATCTCGATGTAGAAAAAGAAATGATGGAAAAAAAAAGAACAGAGAAAGTGTGGAATGAATGGGGTGGTGTGGGGCAATTTAGAATATGGGGTATGGGGCGGGGGTTTGGGCGTGGGTTGGGGGAAAACGCCCAAGCAACACCCCGGGTGGGCTTGGGTTGGGGCGTGGCCCTTGGGGCTTGGGTTTCAAGCCGGGCGTAGGGCGGTCTTGACATCCTAGCTGGACATTTTTTATTCGCTGACCCCGCCATGTCATAAATGTTGTGTAATTTTTAAAATTTTTAAAATTATGTAATTTTTAGAATTTTAATGAAGTTGTAGGTTTTTTTTTATAAATGTTGTGTGATTTTTATAAATTTTTTGTAATTTTTTTTTGAACATTCTGTCACGCGGTGCACCCAACCCAAGCCCAACTCAAGCCCCACCATACCCTACGGTCTTATAGTAGATGAAGGAAACCATTGTTATTATTTAATATTAGTTATTTAATATTGCTAGCTTTCATTTAATGTTGTTATATCTGTGGTTTCCAAGATGTTAATTGCTATTGGTATTTCTTTAATGAATAAATTAAACCAGAAAACCTCACTCTCTAACTTCATAACTTTTTTTTTCGTAAAACGTTTTATTTAAATGTTATTATTTTTTTTAAAGCAACATCTTTTTTAGATGTATTGTTATAAGTGAAGTGATGTAAAGGGTGAAGCCAGAGCTTTAATGTGTTTAAATACTGAGTTTTATATGCGTTTTATGTGATTATATGCATCGAATAAGATAACTACGAGAACATAGCGGCACTGGTACACGGTGCGGTGTACGTCACCATGGCAACGGCTTTCGTTGGTGAGGTTGTGCAGCACGACGGAACACTCCGACGAACAAAGATTTACGATGAGGTGCGCATATGACGGTTTCGGATTGGTGGTTTTGAAGATGGCGACGCGAGGAGGGGGCGGCGGCGGTTGGGATGGAGGAGATGGAAAAACAGCTCTAGGGTTTTTTTGTGTTTCTGATATCTGGCAAAAAAACAAAAGGGGTAAGAAGAGTTTGATCCACATCTGCACCAAAAAGAGGATGTGCAAAACCTTTTTTATTGAAGGTATTCGAAAAAATAAAAAGTCTTCAAACCCAAAGGTTTGCGCGACGCAGACATAAGAGGTCAGGAAACTCTTTATAAAAAAAAAAACAGCACCAAGTTAGGGGTTATCTCTACAAGTCCCTAGCCCAATGTAGTATAAACTACAACGCATTGGGCCTCGCGGTTGGGTTAGTAAGCACAATAATAAATAATAGACAAGAAGTTTTAAATCTTATTTTTATATTTACCGATCTCTAAATGACTATGTTATGTTTTCCTTTATGCGACAAAGTTTGTTAATATGGTTTGCTCAATAATTTTGAGGACGCAATTTGTTTAAAGGGGATAGTATTGTAACAACCCATGTATTTTAAATAATAATAAATCTATACATATAATAAAAGAAACCAATTTGAGGACACTTGTCATTATTCTAAATCATCTATCCTTATAATTATTATTTAATTTAAATTTTATATATGTTTCAAACATTTTTACGGATAAAGTTCCATAAAATATCTTATTATTTATTTATATTACTTATTGGTTCTTTATAATACTTATCTTTAAAGATAGTAATTTTTATTTAAATTTAATACTTATGGGTATTCAACATAATATATATCCAACATCGGAACACTATAAATTTCTTTTAATAAATAAGAATGAAAAATATATTAAAATATTTTTAAATAAGTAAGTTTTGAGATCACAAATATCTTTATACGAAGCAACATAGTATATATCCAACATCGGAACATTATAAGTTTTTTTTAAATAAATAAGAATATTTTATTTTATTTTATTTTTTCTCTTATCTCTTATTAATTTAATAATATTTCTTTATTTAAACTATTTCTTTTGTTTTTTTTGTTTATTTATAACTATTTATATTTCATTAATTCAGCCAAGTGTAACAAACAAATTTCTAACCTATTAATAAATAAAAAAATAAAGTACATGTTATAACTTATGTAATACACAAGTTTCTAACCTAATAATAATAAATAAAAAACAAAGTTAAATGTTATAAAAAGTATATAATACATCAAAGTTCATTTTTTTTTTCAAAAACATATATTAACGAGTGTTTGTACTAACCAATTATATTATATGTATTCAAGCCGTATAATACACGTGTTTATCTAATCCGTGCAATGCACGAGTTTTTAAAGATATAACTTTTTTTATTATTTAGTATATAAAATTATATTTATTCAACCCGTGTAATACACGGGGTTCTAACCTAGTAATAAATATAGTATTCTAGGTGATTTTTTAAATAAAATAATACATATATATAGTTAGGTTTGGTAATTTGAATATTTTGGAATGGTGACAAATATAATGGAGATTTTTTTACGGAAATAAAACATGCCAAATTTATTTGATGTTCCAAAAAAGAGATTTATGGTATGTAGAAAAAATATGTTTAGCCCATGGCTTTATAGCCTAGTGGCATTTTGAAGGTGGGATAAGGTTTTAGCCTTTTAGGACCAATAGGTCTTGAGTTCGATTCCTACAAGGGAGTTTTTCTCATATTTGTTGGGTTTCCTCCTGAATTGGTGTATAGACATTATATCTAGTGGAGATGGATATGATCGGGTGGTTCTGCTGGTAGCACGATGATACTCTAGTAGTCCGTCAGTGATCCAAATTTGCCGTCAAAAAAAAAGAAAAAATATATTTAAATCAGAATTTCATTTATAGATAAGTTGCCTTTATTTATAAATTTTTTGAAAAAAGAAAATAACACTAACTTTTAAGAGGAAAAAGAAAATAATAATGCCTCAAGATGAAAATTTACTGGGTCTTACAATTACTTAGACCATTGGGTGTGGGGTAGTCCCACCCGGCGCCGCTCCAAGTGCCCCGTTGCACATCGCCCCCTTAGGTCCGGCGCGTCGCAAACGACACCATTCTGCCGATGGAGACGGGCCTGCAAAGCTGCAACATGTGGGCCACCCCCCACAAGTTACCGTTATTTCCACCGCGGGCAATGGTAATCTTCTCCGGCGTATGGCGGCGGTGGTGAAACAGAGGTGTTTGTGAGAGAGTGTGAAACGTCGGATTCCGGCGACTTCTCCGGCTTTCTTTCATCTTCTCCGGCGGTGGTGAAACAGAGGTGGGTTGAGGGTGACGGTGGAAACAATGAGGTGGGTTTCTTAACTTGAATGTGTGAGGACCATCCTCCACACCCTTGGGTAGTCCCCAAGGGGATGGTCCTCCACCCGAGTGATGTGGCGCCTACGTGACAGCTAGTCCCCAAAGGGACAGGCTAACCACACCCAATGGTCTTACCGACCTTTGAGATAAAGAGAAAAATGCTATTATTGAACATGACATGCGTGTGGGATTATTAAAGGCCTGGTCTATTCGCACACGCCATTTGTCTTTTTGCACACCCAAAGCGCCTCGCTTTGGCCACAGCGGAGCGCTTTGGGGCTGGTCAACAGACAAGGACTGACAGAGTGTGGAGTGGAGTTTGTGTTGTTTTTTGTTGGAAATAGGTGGGATGTGGGTTAGTTTGGTAGTGTTTTTTGGATGAAAAAAATTGTATTTGAGTTTTATTATTATTATAAAATATTAGTATTACATATAATTCATAGTTGTTTTATAATTACGTTTTTTACGTCATTATTTTTGTAGAACGTATATAATATAAGGGGGTCTTTATAAACTGTTAACCTAGTTTATTTTGTTAAATTAAACGAACACGTTAAATAAAATATACAAAAAGCCATAAGAATTAAACGTAAACAATCCAAAACCAACGTGATGTAAATAGAAGATTAACTGCAATATATATATATATAGGGTAGGGTTCTAGAGTGAACAATCTCCCAAAAGTGAACTGTGTGAACTCATCTGGACATTTGATTTCCTTTTTAGTTGTTAAGGGTAGGATGGTAATTTTATAAAAAAATAGATTTAAATCAGTATCATAATAATTGAAATCAGTTACATATTTCCTATTTTAATTCCTTATCCATAATATCTTTCCTATTTTAAATTCATTATCCACAATATCTTTTATTTCAATTATATTTTTCAGATTTTATCACCAGAATTCAAATTTTTATTTTTAAGATCCACGTAAACTTCATATTTCAACGGTATACACATGTGTACTTGGATATAAATAGAACAGTACGTACGTGTACTTAGCATCGTACATATGTGTACAGTAATTCACAAGTGTACATCAAACATTCAATACAAAAAAAAAATTATGAGATATCACAAAAACGGACGATATACACATGTGTACATCGCATTAAAAACAGGGCAAAATCAGAATACACATGTGTACATCGCATTTAAACAGAGCAAGGATAATGAATTTAAAATAGGAAAGATATTATGGATAAGGAATTAAAATGGGAAATACGTAACTGATTTCAATTATTAAGATAATGATTTAAATCTATTTTTTTATAAAATTACTTTCCTATTTAATTTATGAGAGAGAACATGATTTATGCAATCAATTTAAGATGAAAATTACACATATACCATTTTTGTATTTAATTAAATGGAAAAAATTAACCACATAATTACCATCATGCCACTCATCTAAATCTCAAGATCATAGAAATCAAGGGCCAAGATGAGTTCACACAGTTCACAACTGAGAGGGGTGTTCACTTTTGAACCTAATCATATATATATATATATATATATATATATATATATATATATATATAAGTTTGTACATACAAAAAAAAGGTACAACTGAGTACATAATACATAACAAAACACTATACAAACAAGCTAAGGTACTAATCCTCGTGCGGTGGGGACGGTGGGAGGGGAAGGGGAGGCAACCCGGCGAGCTCTCGTAGAGCAACGATCGTCTCGACCATCCAGTCAATGAGTGCGCCCTGGCGTCTAAGGCGCCGGTCGAAGTCCCGAGCCACCGCACGCGCTGCCGGAGGCAGGTCAGCGTAAACGTGCTGCGGGTACTGTGGCGGCTCAGGAGCTGGCTGAACTGGTGGTACCGGGATCTCCTCGACATGCTCCTCTTGAGCCGGATCCTCGAATACAGGCTGAGGCTGAGCCTGAGCCTAAGGCTGGCCCTGAGGCTGATCAAGGCCCAGAGCCTGTAGCTGAGCCTGCCGAGCGGCCTCCTGAACATGAGCAGGGGCTAACACTCCATCCCTCACCTCAATAACAACCGGGATGACCTCCGGCAACTCCTCCGCATGCCAAATCTGCCCGTCACGACCCCTAAACCTCAGACCAACATCAAAGGTACGGGTGATCTGCATGCTAGATACTGACGCGCGGCCCAACCTAGTCGACGGGATCGTCGTGGACAGCTGCGGATCACTCTCGGGCACGAGCCCTAGCGAGCGTGCAATGGCGGTGATGTATGAGCCACCGTGCAGCTTCCCGCGGAGCTGCCGGTGGTATGCACCGGCAAAGTACTCTGCCAAGCAGGCTGCTAGAACGCAGGTCTGGCCGCGAAGTAGGCAGTATAAAAAGAAAAGGCCACCGAGGTTGACCTTCTCCCTGCTGGTACCCCGCGACACGATAGATGACCCGATAATATGGTGAAGGTATCGGTACATGGGGTCTCTAATGGTGGTGGCCTTTTGCCAGGATTTCCCAAAGGGAACCCTGGAAATGGCCCTCCAGAAACTAATAAGTGTCTGCCTGTCCATGGCCCTAACCCCCTGCGTATATAAATCAGTATCAAGCTCGGGCTCTGTGTACAAACCTGAATGGACAGCAAACTCCCGCACACTCATCTGAAACCGCTGAGTAGCGAGACGGAATGTAACCTCGTGGACTGGATGCTCCGGGTCCTCCACATAATCCGCTGGATGCGGTTCGTATGTAAACGAAGAAAGAAACTCGACCGTAAGCTCACGGTACGAGTCCTCCATCGCTAGCTGAAAGAGGCGCGACCAAGGAGTATCTAGGCCAACTATATCACGCGTACGCGCGGCCTCTCCCACAGTCTCCAGCAGGTCCCAATCTATCCCTACATGCCCCCCAATCTCCATGGTGCGCAACCTAGCGCATCTCCCCGCCGCCCGTGACCCCTGCTCAAACTGCAGGTACGGGTGATTAGGTAGATGGTTAACCTCTACCTGAGCCTCCATCTCCTCAATCTCCTCCGCCTCCTCGTGATCGAAATCCATCCCTGCACATTTAAATACAAATACAATATTAAACATCTAATAATATTAAACAACTAATAAAGATCATTTCAATATTATTAAAATACAAATAATATTATTTATTTAAAATGTATGTGTATTATTAAACAATAATATTGTATAAAAGATAATAAACAAATAATATTATTAAACAATTCAAATACAAGTTATTATTAATAATCCTAAAAAATTTAAATAATAATCAACAATTCAAACAATAAAGATCATTTTAATATTATTAAAATACAAATAATATTATTTATTTAAATTGTATTTGCATTATTAAACAATAAAATTGTATAAAAGATAATAAACAAATAATATTATTAAACAATTCAAATACAAGTTATTATTAATAATCCTAAAAAATTTAAATAATAATCAACAATTCAAACAATAAAGATCATTTTAATATTATTAAAATACAAATAATATTATTTATTTAAATTGTATTTGCATTATTAAACAATAATATTGTATAAAAGATAATAAACAAATAATATTATTAAACAATTCAAATACAAGTTATTATTAATAATCCTAAAAAATTTAAATAATAATCTACAATTCAAACAACAAAGATCATTTTAATATTATTAAAATACAAATAATATTATTTTTTTAAATTGTATTTGCAATATTAAACAATAATATTGTATAAAAGATAATAAACAAATAATATTATTAAACAATTCAAATACAAGTTATTATTAATAATCCTAAAAAATTTAAATAATAATCAACAATTCAAACAATAAAGATCATTTTAATATTATTAAAATACAAATAATATTATTTATTTAAATTATATTTGCATTATTAAACAATAATATTGTATAAATAATAATAAACAAATAATACTTAAAACAAAAACAAAACAAAAATTAAACATGAACCAAAGAGCCCCGCTTTGGCCTCCGCGCGGCGCTTTGGTTCTTCGTTTTCAAATCAGAAACCCAGCAACAATCAAACTCAACCCAATCAACAAACAATCAAGTATAAAAATTGAACCAAAACAATAAATGAAGTTCGATCGTACCTAATAGCGTTTGAAATCTGGTATAACACCCGTCTTATATTTACTTGAATTTAATAAAATTTCATAGGATTTATATAAAAGGTGTCTAAATTAAAACATAGTTACCAAAACAAAGTTCCAAGTAATCAAAACTAGTCAACAAACTACTAGTTAAAACATTCATGACCTGATTAGCAAATTGTTTACATTCAAAAGAAATAGAAACATTGTTTATCAACCTTATGATGTCGCGGAAGCTTCAAAAGTTGTGTTCGGTTCTTCAAAAACTTGCTTGATCGCCATCCGTATTCTTGCAATACCTGAAACTGGAAATGTTTAACAGAATTTAGTATCAGAGTTCTTGGAATTATTGCTTAATCGAAACTGGGCTTAGAAACGGATTCGATTAGCTATAAAATGCAAAATTTAACAAAAATTTCCAGGCTCTACCGTAACTTACGGTATCTACCGTAAGTTACGGTAGTCACTTGATGATTCTGGTCCACCGTAAATCAGTAGTGGACCACCGTAAGACTTTTGATCCCTACCGTAAGTTACGGTGTATACCGTAACTTACGGTAGTCACTGCAAGTATATGTTTTGACTATTTTGTTTATTTATCTCACCCAAACCCAAATCCTCGGATTTCTCATTTTAACAAACCATCACACAAATTTCTCGTATTCTAATATGTCTTTTGTTAACAATAACGAAAAACCGAGTAATCATATTACGATGCATTACCACGCATTATTTGGTTATTCGACCCGTTTGGCCCATCTAAGGAATCCTCCATTATGATGACTACCAACGAGATCTAACCAATTCTTGGCCTATTATTTGATATAGCGAACATTATCGCTTTAATTCAACTCAACTTGTATTCCACAATTCGACTACACATATGCTAATTATCAAATTTACCAAATGTAACGAATCAAGTTACATACCTTTAGTGCACGCCCTTCAAACGCAAGTCGCCACCGGCTTGTCCGCTTGGAGCTCCAGTATCCTTTCCTATAGAGTTCAACCAAGACATGTTTAGAACTCTTTTCAATTCATAGTTCGCATATTTTGTCGAAACGTCACAATTATGCGGTTTAACTCAAATTTTCAGATTTAAGCTTTCTTTGAGGCATTTATGCGAACACTTTAAGGGCAGAAATTTACACTATATATTATCAAGTTCATAACTTGTCATATAGCCCTAATTTTCATCAATCAACTACCTTACATGAACTTTAACCTCTAAAGTTCTGAAATCACTTCACATATGTCAAATATTACTAGAACAACCACTATAATCCTAGTGTTTATCATTTTCTCACAAAACCCATGAATCACCTTCAATGTGTTCATGAAATTTTCAGAATTTAGGCATGATTTCACATATTGTTGTCTAGGTTTTACTCCTAGACACTATATCATTCCTATTCTACTCAAATAACAAACATGCATCATCAAATTTCGGATCTCCCAAATTCATGAGAATTTCAAACAGAGAATTAACATCAAATTTTACATACCTTACAACCCCCTTGTAATGGGGATTACTAATCTTAACTCGGATTTCGATTTGGGAACGAATTTGATCTTCAATTTGTGGGATTTAGTATGAACTAGGGTTTTGAAAGAACCCAGGTCGCCTCCTCTGTGTTTTGATCGACCAGCTCACACACAAATGTGTGAGTTTTATGTTTTATTATGTTTTATTATCATAACTTTCAATTTAAACAGTTTTAGTCCCTCAACTTTCGTTTTAAATTTGTTTTAACTCCTGATCTACCCATAAGTCATTATCTAACTAGGTTAGTGTCATTTCTAGTTAGTTTGTTTTACTAATTTATTTGCACTAAATTGCAAACTTAAGAATTTGTGTTTTCGGGATGTTACAAGTCTACCCCCCTTAAAAAGGGTTTCGTCCCCGAAACCAGAGTACATACCGAATAATGTAGGGTAGAGACGTCGCATCTCCTCTTCGGACTCCCATGTAGTGTCCGAACCTTTTCTATGCTCCCACTTGATCTTGACTTGATCGATCTTTTTATTCCTTAAGGTTTTTACCTTACGATCCAAAACCGCAATGGGTTTTACCACATAGTTTAGCCTGTCATCCACCTCGATGTCGTCGTAGTGGATATAAATTATCTCATCCGCTAGACATTTCCGAAGATGTGACACATGAAATGTGTTATGAATTCCGCTTAGTTCCTCCGGTAGTTCAAGGCGGTAGGCTACCTTTCCTACTCGTTCTACGACCGCAAACGGCCCGATAAACCTCGGGCTCAATTTTCCTCTTTTTCTAAACTGGATAACCCCCTTCCATGGGGATACTTTGAGCATGACTTTATCGCCAACCTGGAATTCAATCGGTCTCCTCCTTTTGTCAGCATATGACTTTTGTCTATCTTGAGCCGCTTTCAAGTGTGCCCTAACCACATCAATCTTTTCATTAGTGGCTCGTATTATATCTTGATGGACAAGTTCACATGGGCCCACTTCACTCCAACATACCGGGGTTCGGCATTTCCTACCATAGAGCATTTCGTACGGTGCCATCCTAATACTAGCATGGTAGCTGTTGTTATACGAAAACTCGACCAATGGTAGATAGACATCCCAACTTCCTCCAAAGTCGATTATACATGCCCGTAGCATGTCTTCCAACGTTTGTATTGTTCTTTCACTTTGTCCATCCGTCTGAGGATGGTACGCAGTGCTGATGAACAATTTGGTTCCCATTTGCTCTTGGAAATCTTGCCAGAAATTTGAAGTAAACCGGGTATCTCTATCCGACACAATAGATACTGGTACTCCGTGACGTGCTACTATTTCGTTTGTATACACCTCGGACATCTTTTCCGACGTATAAGTTTCGCGTATAGGAATGAAGTGTGCACTCTTTGTCAATCTATCCACAATCACCCATATGGCGTCGAATCCCCGGATCGTTTTACGTAGTTTGGTCAATAGGTCCATAGTGATATGTTCCCATTTCCAAACCGGGATCTCCAAAGGTTGCAGTTTCCCATAAGGTTTCTGGTGTTCCGCCTTGACTTGTAAACAAGTCAAGCACTTCTCTACATATTTCACCACATCCCTCTTCATTCCGGGCCACCAATAATTTTGTTTCAGATCATTATACATCTTGGTTGCTACCGGATGAATAGAATATCGAGATTTATGGGCTTCATCAAGTAATAGCGCCTTCACTCCACAAGTATTCGGAACCCATATTCTTCCGGATCGAGTCTTCAACCCGTTCTTTCCATCCGACAAATCTTTTAATTGGCCGATTATTCATTCCTTCTTCCAGTTCTCCTCTTTTACTGCTTCTACTTGTGCTTCTCGGATACGTTCAAGTATACCCGAGGTCACCACAAGCTGCATCGACCTTACTCGTATTGGGACATAGTCCGCTTTTCTGCTCAGAGCATCCGCCACCACATTCGCCTTTCCGGGATGGTAATGTATTTCGCAGTCGAAATCCTTCACTGTTTCTAACCATCGTCTCTGGCGCATGTTTAACTCCTTCTGGTCAAAGAAGTATTTTAAGCTCTTGTGATCGGTGAATATGGTGCACTTTACCCCATATAAATAGTCCCTCCATATTTTTAATGCAAACACCACTGCAGCTAATTCGAGATCATGAGTGGGATATTTCTTTTCATGTATCTTTAATTGCCTCGAAGCATAAGCTATAACTTTCCCCCGTTGCATCAGAACACATCCTAGCCCCGATAATGAGGCATCCGAATAAACCACCAAGTCCTCGACTCCGTCCGGCAATGTTAATACCGGAGCTTGAGTTAGCTTCTCTTTTAGCGTTTGAAACGCCCTTTCTTGTTCAACACCCCAAATGAACTTCTCCTCCTTCCGGGTTAACTTTGTTAGTGGCGACGCAATCTTGGAGAAATCTTGAATGAATCTCCTATAGTATCCCGCAAGCCCTAAGAAGCTTCTAATTTCCGAAGGGTTCTTCGGGGGATTCCATTTTGACACGGCCTCGAGCTTTGACGGATCAACCAATACTCCATCGGCACTTATGATGTGGCCGAGAAATTGCACCTCTCGTAACCAAAAGGCACACTTAGAGAACTTCGCATACAACCTTTCTCGTCTAAGTGTCTCTAACACCTCTTGTAAGTGGTGTGCATGCTCAGCTTCACTTTTCGAATACACTAAAATATCATCGATGAACACGATGACCGATTTATCCAGCATTGGATCGAAAACCCGGTTCATGAGGTCCATGAAAGCCGCGGGTGCATTTGTTAGCCCAAATGACATTACGAGGAACTCGTAATGTCCGTATCGCGTGCGTAAAGCCATCTTCGGCACATCTTCCTCCTTGACCTTTAGTTGGTGATACCCCGATCTAAGGTCAATCTTTGAAAACCAGTTCGCACCTTGTAATTGGTCGAATAGATCATCTATTCTCGGAAGCGGGTATCGATTCTTTACTGTGAGTTTATTTAACTCCCGATAATCGATACACATGCGCATGCTTCCGTCTTTCTTTTTTCACGAACAGTACCGGTGCGTCCCAAGGAGACACACTCGGTCTTATGAATCCCTTGTCAAGCAGGTCTTGAATCTGGGACATCAACTCTTGTAATTCCGACGGCGCGAGTCGGTACGGTGCTCTAGCTACGGGTTTCGCGCCCGGAATCAATTCGATTCCGAACTCTATTTCCCGTTCAGGCGGTATCCCCGGTAAATCCTCCGGAAACACATCTTCATAGTCCCGTACTACCAGTACATCTTCAATTTTCGGTGCTTCTTTCTCAGGCTCATTTGCGTATATCATAAATGCCTTGCATCCTTGCTTCATAAGCTTGTGAGCTTTCATCATTGAGCATATTATGGGGTTACCTCCTTTTTCGCCATAGATAGTAACGTGTTTCCCGCTCGGAGATGTTAGCTTTATCTCCTTACGAAAACACACGACCTTTGCGTGGTGCTGAGATAGCCAATCCATCCCAACGACTACTTGAAATTCCCCCATTGACATCGGAATTAGGTCTATCAGGTATTCTTCATCATCGATGCTTAATTTGCAGCCTCGACAAATATCACAAAGTATAAAACTTTTATTGTCCCCTATTTCAACCTCTAAGGGCACAGATAATTTCGTCAATACAAATGAAGGATGTCGAATAAATCCATGCGAAATGAAGGATTTATTCGCACCCGTATTAAACAATACACGTGCAGGAATTGAGTTAATTGTGAATATACCTGAGACCACATCGGGTTCTATCTTTGCTTCGGCCGCGGTAAGTTGGAAGGACCTAGCCTTCGCCTTAGGGGCTTCTGCTGGAGATTCTTTATCGTCTCTCCTTCCAACTAAATCTGGGCATTCAGACTTTTTGTGGCCGGGCTGATAACATTTGTAGCAAACCGAGATTTTACCCGGGTATAGAGACGCCGTGTGCCCCGTTTTACTACATATGTGGCACGGTTTGTCTTTGAACCGACACTCTCCCTTGTGCCCTTTTCCACACACCTTACAACTTGACGACCCACCTTTAGCATCAACCTTCTTTCCCGATTCCCCAGTTCGAGCTTTCTTTGTAGGGCTTGGATTCACATCTTGCGCCCTTCGCTCACCCCTTTCAACTTGCTTCTTCAACTCGATTTCACGTTCCCGAGAAACGTTTATGATCTCGGTAAGGGTCTCGTATTTTGAAGGATTCATAAACTCCCTATACTCGGCGCTCAACATGTTATAGGAGTAGTATATCTTCTGTTCTTCGTTCGTCACCAATTCACTACAAAACTTCATCTTATCCATAAATGTCGCCGTAATCTTGTCTATGGTCTCGCCCTTATGCCTAAGTTGCATGAACTCTTCCTTGATTCTATTAATGACCGCCTTGGGACTATGATGTTTAAGAAACGGCGTCTTAAACTCCTCCCATGTCATGGCCCTCGCCGCTTCGGCCACTATTTCATTTTTTTTATTGTCCCACCAATCTTTGGGTTGACCTCTCAGCTGACCCGTTCCGTAAGCAACAAAGTCACTTTCGTCACAATGGGTCCTTTCAAATACTCCTTCAACGTCGCTCAACCATCTTTGGCATATTATCGGGTCAACCTCCCCGTTGTAGATTGGCGGTTTACATGCCATAAACTCTTTGTACGAACATCCCTTACGTTCTCCCGATTTATCTTTTATAAGGTTGACACTATCTTCCAACCTTTTGACTCGTTCTTCGACAAGCGACAACACCGTGTTTTGAATTTTGTCTATAAACCCGGATAGACTACCTTCAATTGCCTTTCCCACTTCTTCGTCAATTATCTCTTTCATTTGTTCGGTGCTTGTCGGCACCGGATCATTATCGTTTCCTTTCGACATCTTGAAACTGAAATGTTTACATTAAACATTAAACATTTCATTTATAACATAGCTTTGTTTGCTTTGGTTTAGCCAAGTGCATGACTTGCTTTTACCGTTCACATTCGGTGCACTTTCCGGGTTTGAGTGTGTTAACACACCCTTCCCATGCACATTAATTTGCATCTTGTTTCTTACATAAGATAGAATCTACTAAAATGATGAATTAATTCTTACCGGACGATCGATCAAGCTTGAACCGAACACTTTGTTTACAACCTTAAGCTCTGATTACCAACTTGTAACACCCGTCTTATATTTACTTGAATTTAATAAAATTTCATAGCATTTATATAAAAGGTGTCTAAATTAAAACATAGTTACCGAAACAAAGTTCCAAATAATCAAAACTAGGCAACAAACTACTAGTTAAAACATTCATGGCCTGATTAGCAAATTGTTTACATTCAAAAGAAATAGAAACATTGTTTATCAACGTTATGATATCGCGGAAGCTTCAAAAGTTGTGTTCGGTTCTTCAAAAACTTGCTTGATCGCCATCCGTATTCTTGCAATACCTGAAACTGGAAATGTTTAACAGAATTTAGCATTAGAGTTCTTGGAATTATTGCTTAATCGAAACTGCGCTTAGAAACGGATTCGATTAGCTATAAAATACAAAATTTAACAAAAATTTCCAGGCTCTACCGTAACTTACGGTATCTACCGTAAGTTACGGTAGTCACTTGATGATTCTGGTCCACCGTAAATCAGTAGTGTATACCATAACTTACGGTAGTCACTGCAAGTTTATGTTTTAACTGTTTTGTTTATTTATCTCACCCAAACCCAAATCCTCGGATTTCTTATTCTAACAAACCATCACACAAATTTCTCGTATTCTAATATGTCTTTTGTTAACAATAACGAAAAACCGAGTAATCATATTACGATGCATTACCACGCATTATTTGGTTATTCGACCCGTTTGGCCCATCTAAGGAATCCTCCATTATGATGACTACCAATGAGATCTAACCAATTCTTGGCCTATTATTTGATATAGCGAACATTATCGCTTTAATTCAACTCTACTTGTATTCCACAATTCGACTACACATATGCTAATTATCAAATTTACCAAATGTAACGAATCAAGTTACATACCTTTAGTGCACGCCCTTCAAACGCAAGTCGCCACCGGCTTGTCCGCTTGGAGCTCCAGTATCCTTTCCTATAGAGTTCAACCAAGACATGTTTAGAACTCTTTTCAAGTCATAGTTCGCATATTTTGCCGAAACATCACAATTATGCGGTTTAACTCAAATTTTCAGATTTAAGCTTTCTTTGAGGCATTTATGCGAACACTTTAAGGGCAGAAATTTACACTATATATTATCAAGTTCATAACTTGTCATATAGCCCTAATTTTCATCAATCAACTACCTTACATGAACTTTAACCTCTAAAGTTCTGAAATCACTTCACATATGTCAAATATTACTAGAACAACCACTATAATCCTAGTGTTTATCATTTTCTCACAAAACCCATGAATCACCTTCAATGTGTTCATGAAATTTTCAGAATTTAGGCATGATTTCACATATTGTTGTCTAGGTTTTACTCCTAGACACTATATCATTCCTATTCTACTCAAATAACAAACATGCATCATCAAATTTCGGATCTCCCAAATTCATGAGAATTTCAAACAGAGAATTAACATCAAATTTTACATACCTTACAACCCCCTTGTAATGGGGATTACTAATCTTAACTCGGATTTCGATTTGGGAACAAATTTGATCTTCAATTTGTGGGATTTAGTATGAACTAGGGTTTTGAAAGAACCCAGATCGCCCCCTCTGTGTTTTGATCGACCAGCTCACACACAAATGTGTGAGTTTTATATTTTATTATGTTTTATTATCATAACTTTCAATTTAAACAGTTTTAGTCCCTCAACTTTCGTTTTAAATTTGTTTTAACTCCTGATCTACCCATAAGTCATTATCTAACTAGGTTAGTGTCATTTATAGTTAGTTTGTTTTACTAATTTATTTGCACTAAATTGCAAACTTAAGAATTTGTGTTTTTGGGATGTTACAAGTCTACCCCCCTTAAAAAGGGTTTCGTCCCCGAAACCAGAGTACATACCGAATAATGTAGGGTAGAGACGTCGCATCTCCTCTTCGGACTCCCATGTAGTGTCCGAACCTTTTCTATGCTCCCACTTGATCTTGACTTGATCGATCTTTTTATTCCTTAAGGTTTTTACCTTACGATCCAAAACCACAATGGGTTTTACCACATAGTTTAGCCTGTCATCCACCTCGATGTCGTCATAGTGGATATAAATTGTCTCATCCGCTAGACATTTCCGAAGATGTGACATTTTCGAAGATGTGACACATTTCCGAAGATGTGACACATGAAATGTGTTTGTGTTTTGTGTTGAAATGGGGGAGAAGCCACCCCGCTTCAGGTTAAACGAGGGACCAAAGCGCCCCGCTTTGGCCATAGCGGGGCGCTTCAGTTCAAATTTTCGGGCAAAGCGCCCCTCTTAGGTCAAAGCACAGCGCTTAGGGCCTTTTTTAAATTTTTTAAAATTGTTTTTAATTCACAAATGCGTCGATAATAGTCTAAATTTTACGTTTTTTCCATTATACATCATTTTTTAATATATATGGACTATACTGCAAGTTCCGGATCAAATCGGTTACGTGTGATGTCGTATTCCATTATATCGTATCATTTTGGTTTGAAAGCACAAGTACTCCTATAAGTAGTGTTATGTGTATCAGCCGCCTACCGTACACGTACGTGACGTATTTTTTCATTAATTGTAGTATTATGATGTATATTGTCATTTTGGGTCGTACAAGTGCGTATTGAATCTGATTGGGTCGTGTCGGTGACATTCGGTTTTTAACGTGATGTAACGCATATATTAAACAAACACAGACGTACTCTTGGATTGTAAATGAATTAACGTGATTATTATTAAACACATTTAACCTACATCTTGAACATATGGGGTTACATTAAGGTCCGGGGGACGATACGTAAACATTTCGTACGCGTTGATCTGATCCCTGTATAATGTATGCCAGGCTGCTGCGCTCTCTGTTCTGTTCGCTGTCCAGAGTAGGTTTGGGGGAGGAATTGGATAGCATCCTCCAAGCTCTACATGTATGAAATGCCCACCGTCGACGAACACAACCGCAACCACCTGGTGAGGTTGCTCAGCTTTGTCTGGCCCGCCCACCAGAGGGAAAATTGTATCGTTCCCACGATTGTCGAAGGTGTGAACAATCACACCGTATCGTTGGGCAATAAGAAACCCTATCTCAGGCATCGTCATGTAATTTTCAATAGCTGCTCATCCCACCCCATCGAAATGGATCCGTCTAACCAGCGCATCATAATGTCCTATGTTTTCCGGATCGAAAACCTGCCTCCAAAGCGATTCGTTCATACGTAACTCCATTATAAGTTGTTTCCGGATAGTCAAATACGTATTTTGTTTCCTTCCTAACCCAACAGCCACCGATCGAAACCCACAATGACCATCTGGTTTCACGTCCTTTATTCTCACGATGTATGGATGGATCACTTTGGGAATCTGAGATGCGTAGTTGCGGATCGCTATATCCGTCTTAGGACCGAGCTTGATCATCGGGAAATCAGGGTGTAGGTTGAGCGGTTTGGTATTCTTTTGTCTTCCAGAATCTTGGGATGATACGTACGAGCTGTGACGGGGAAGATCGTCTGAGGCCTCGACCCTAGTTTCCTCCGACGGAATATACGAGCTTTTTCTAACGGCTTCAACCTTCCTTTGTTCCTGTGTTTTCAATGTTGGGCGACCACGAGTTTTCTTCATAACAACAGGAGGTTTTTTGTTATTGTTCCCTAGATTGAGGATTTGCTGAAACTTTTCAAAGAAGCTCCTTTTCACTTGAGGGGGTGTTGGATCGATCTGTTGTTTTAATTTTTCAAATTCCACGTCTACATCGATATCCTCTATCTTATTCCTTGCAGGCTTGAAGTCAAGCTTCTTCCAGAACACGTCTATCGAATTGATACGGATTTCCTGACCTGTGGACGAAAACAAATTAGGTGGCAAAATCATAACGACAAAGGTAAAAAATATTAATTACCGTTATTTTCCAACTTTTCCAAACGACAGGCACATGGCAAACCATAGCGGGTAAAAAGTTGGCAACCACAGCTTGCACCGTAGGCTCTCAACCCGTCTTCCTTACGTTTTAGTTCCATATTCAAAAGCTCAATCGCAAATATTGAAACCTTTCTGAGAATATTTTCAAGCATGGGATGATCCTTGTGGTGGTTCATCACTTTTCGGAGGCTTGTTTCAAAGCTACTTCTAATCTCGGCGTATTGTCTATCAACAACATGATCAACATACGGTACAAGTTTATCCAGTGTGTTGCGATGACTTGGAAAGTGACTTTTTAGTGTTGCATGCATGCCCTCAACCCTGTTGGTCGTAGTTTGGTGAAAGTTAATAGTTTTGTAAGTCCAGCAAGATACAAACTTTTCACGGTACGGATCCAACCAGGATTTCCTCAAATAATCAAAAACATCTGAAATTAAAAAACGTAAATAGTCAGTTTTTGTTATTATATATAATTTGAACATAATTATGTAAGAAATACTCATGTTCACGGCCATCTTCTTTCAGCTGTGCTTTAAGGTTTTCCAAGTTATACCTGTATATTTCATCGGTCGTAGACTCGCACAATGTCCAAAATGTACGTACGAATTCTTTCCACTGCTTGTCAGAGAATTTCTTCTTGTTGTTCTTATCAATTTTTTGTTGAATATGGAACCGACAAAGATACTTATGCGCTTTTGGAAAAACTTGTTCACACGCGTTAATTAGCGCAAAATCCCTGTCTGTTAAAATCACGCGCAGTTCCATACAGCCTACCAGCATAGACTTGATCCTCTGCAACACCCATAGGTAGTTCTCTAACTTCTCAGCGGAAATTACCGCACAAGCAGCCGTAAACGATTTGTTTGTCGACGTCATGCCTACGACCTGAACAAACGGCAGGTTGTACAGGTTCGTTTTGTAGGTGGCGTCAATCATTAGCACATGCGGGAAGGCACACCACATAGTGAATGGTTTTTTGTGAACAAATAAGACATCTTCAACTGTGTTCGATATCTCATTCGTGCGCATGTAATAAGTGTAATCTTTTTCGAGAAGAATGTTTTCAAGTTTTTGCATCGGAGACTTACCGACATTTTTTTCGGCGTTGATCTTCTGAACAGCGTTGTGTATATCTTTCGGAATAAGCTTTCTAGCCGGATTGTTTTTCGTCAGCGTTCGCCAGATACTGCGGTTGGGAATATCTTGCTCTGCCAGCTCCTTAACCAGTTTTGTATCCTCCGAAGAAAGCCTTCTCGAATACGCGTGACCCTCTAAGTTTTCAATAGGAGTGTGGTTATGATTCGCCTTCGTCACCTCGATCCTCCAAACACTTCCGGATGATTCCGAAAACCCGATCATCTCGAACAGGCAGCCTATTTTCTCGAACGAAAACCAAATCTTGTAATTCTCTCCTCTTTTATTCGACCTCTTAATCACAATGAGGTAACCATTGTCTTTTGTCGTGTCTTGTACCCAACGCACCAACTCTTTACGTGATGAAAAGGTCTGCGATGTATCAAACAAAAATGTAACTGGGTAACAGCCTTCCTCGTCAACAGACACATCCTCCGGCTCACCATCGTCACCGAGGTCCGAATAGACTTGATGTTCAAAGCTCTGCTGACAACCGTAACTGTGGTCTGTGATGTGTACGAAGTGGTTTAATAAAAACAACTAAAATTAACCCTAATTTAGACACTCTAAGCTTTAAATTTATAAACTAAGACTCGATCTAAACCCTAAACCACACAACCGGCAAGTGTACCGATCAATGTAGTAAAGCTAAAGCAAGTCCGAGTATCGAACCCACGAGACTCTAAGGATTACGCTAAGACTCTATAAAGACTAAGACTGACACGACTCAAACTATTTGTTTATTGGTTGGGGGGGGGTTCTAAAAATCCTAAGAATGCAAATAACGAATAACTAGATTAGCTAAATAACTAACACGAACTCGAACGAAGACTTTGACCAGATATGATGAAGACTACCTAGGCTAGACGCAAGCTAAACTCAGAATGGATTTCTATTCGATGATTTTGTGGTGTGGAACCGGGATCTTTGGATACTAAACCTATTAAGACACCACTAAGCCCCTCAAACACTCTCAAGGCGATTCTTGTGGCACTACCTAGGCTGTTACGCTTACCGGTTTTCTAGATTTCCTCACAGTCCTCTAGTTTCTTGAAAGTGCCTATATAAGACGATCTACCTCACAGCGCGAAAGTCTAAGGCAACTACGGGTTTTAATCTTAGTTTAATAGACAATGGAATGTTTAAGGACTTATAAACCAAACCGAGACCTATTAATAACCTCGAGCCTCACAGCGACAAGATTAGCAGAACACTTGATTTTATTAAACTACCGAATATTACTTCTAAGGTTACTTACTAGATTTTCACCCTAAAGGATTAATGATCTATTACGTGATAAAGACCGTCACCTAAATCAAGAACCCTAGCACAACCCTATTATGTGATAAAGACCGTCACCAAGGATTATACGAAGCAATAAACAGCGATAAAACAATTGTCAAGCATGCATGTACACCAAGTTAAAATTCCGTAGCTTTTACAATACAAGAAAAATCCATAACCACGCCAAAAATCGAATAAAGATCCAAACTTTATTTAACTCTTGTCATTAGCCTAGGTAGTTTATGAAGTTTAGCCGAAAACATGATAAAAAACATAATAATCAATGTAATCAAATCTGAATTCATCTTGCAACAAAGTAAAACGAACGAAAAACAAAGAAACAGGAAGTTTAAACCCGTAATCTCTACTCCCGAACGCTCCAAAGTGTTACCCGATGATTCCCTGCTTCCCGAATGTTTCAAGAATGCTTCAACAGCCTTCAATGGTGGTTTCAAGCTCCAAAATTCGTATATTTACGGCTGATGATGATGATCATTTATAATCCTTAAACCCTACTAGCCGTTTGCTGTTTTCAAGTCGGTGCCAATATTCAACTATCTCGCGGCCCGCGTAACATATGTGCATAAGCTCACGCGGCCCGCCCGGATGTCAAATTTCCAGAATTATGTTTTAAGTTTAGGCGGCCCGCGTAGATGGTTGTAATAGCTTACGCGGCCCGCCTCGAAGCTCCAGAATTGATTTTTTCTTCGTTCTTGCTTCCGAGCTCCTCGATTTCCGTTCCAGCCTTTCGCATTTCCAGATTTTAACTCGTTTCTGCTCCTTTTGGCTGTACAGACCTGGAAAACACAAAATATCAAAAGTATATACATTCTACGCTAAAAACGGACAAAAACGAATACCTAACGATTAAAACGGACGCGAATAAAGATGTATTTTACAATACATCAAATATCCCCACACTTAATCTTTTTTCGTCCTCGAAAAAGAATTATGCAAACGGAATCATAATCGGAATAGTCGAACGGGACAAAAGCTAAAGTTACTTTATTAAAACCGAAACTCGTGTTAGCCGCGATTGCAAGTATATCGATCCTCTTAAACCCAACCCGGTTCCAAGCCCTTATCATGCAATTTAATTCAAGTTCGGTCAATCTACCTAGGGTCTCACGCTAAGAATTGCAAGTCCACCTAATCCCCCCTCAAGCTTATAGGTCAAAAGGAACAACCACTGGGTTATTTCCTAACCGCCTTATACCAAGATCAAGAGAGTTTAAAATCAAATCTATATTTTTTTTTCTCATTTTTTTTTCTTCTTTTACGAGCGTAGACGTTGCTTTCCCTAACCAAGAGGCATTCCGGCTGTAGAGTCGCTATCCCCAACTCGGATTACTTAGGCTTCGGTACTTTTTATTTATTTTGCAAGGTCGATTTCACACACCCTAGCGGTAATCCGGCTGTAGAGTCGCTATCCCCAACCCAGACTACATAGAAATGGCTACTTTCATTTAGTTTCTAGCTCTTTTTTTTTCTTTCTTTTTTTTTTCAACGAGATAATGACCAAAAACTCTAACGATCTTAGCTTATAACGGCATCCCTTATTCTATTTTTGGCGGTTTCAATTTCTCCACTCTCCCTAGATGAGAACCCACTAGTAGACCGACAATTAGGTATATTTTAAATCAAAGGAACCCAAAACCGAATCGAGCCTACCCGCGCATCCCAAACTAGACACAAGCACGATTATTTTATTCTCATATTATTATTATTTGACCCCGAACAAAAACCCGACTTTTCTATCATTTTCCGTTTTTATTTTTTTGCAAACTTCTTATTTCAAAAGACATTTTCTGATTTTTTTCATTTTTTTTGGATTTTTGAAAATTTTTTAATTTTTTTTTATGACTCAAGACTCACTAAACTAACGACTCAAGACTCAAATGTCCCATCCCCACACTTAAATATTGCATTGTCCCTAATGCATGGATGAAAACACGACTCCTAAAACCTAAAAAATAAAAAATAATAAAAATAAATAAAATATACAAAGTATACAAGTGGAACGACTTAGCCGAATAAATATGTGAGACTGTCAGTATGCCAATCGATACCACATATGCCCTCCAATCCAAACGCGCTCAGCAAACTGTACTAACTCGGACACGCGAACGGAAGCGGCAACAACAACGACCTAACAATCACATCATACCAAACAAGCATAATCTATACATCATAATATCAGTGTCATCAACCATCCAAGTATCATCCAACCCCCAAAACCCTACCAACCTGTTTATAATATAAGTACAGACCAAAATATGAGGATCAAAACAGCATAAAAATAAAAATAAAAGATATAAGCTCCATGAAAGCTGCTGCATATCCTCAAAATAGCATCTACTCCTCATCTGAGCCCTGCTCCTCATCAGCAGGCTCCTCCTCCAATGGCTGCCAAGATGATGGTGGTGGTAACTGTAAATGACCCAGAAGAACCTGAATACCATCCCGCATCTCCCGCCTAACCTGCTCCACTCTATCATACAAACTCTCCAGAGTCAACGGATCCGGCCTCGGCTCTCTAATGGGGTACTCACGTGCCGGCAACTGATGCCTCTGCAGTGGCACCTGATAACGCTGAGGAATAGTAGTATGTGTTGCCTCTTCGGCAGCTGGATCTGGTGGGGGTGGCTCTGGCAAAACCTCTGTCGACACCGGTGGATCATCGTATGTGATAATACGTGCTTGCTGAAAACTACCCAGCTCCATGAGTGATGGAGCTGGCCCTGTATGCATCCTCTCAGCAGGGAAATCCACAAACACTCCCAACCTCTCTGCTAATCTCGTAATGTAAGGTCCCCCAAACAACCTAGCATCCTTCCCTCCTTTCTTTGGTCTCACAAACGACCACGCCAACACACTTGCCAAATTCGCTGGCCGATTCTCCACCATACACATCAAACAGGACAGACTGTGGCGGTTCACTTTGTTATCTCCTTCGTGTCGGCCAATCAGTGTGGCCGCCAATATCTTGTGCACAAACTTATATAAAGGATCTCTGATGTCGGACGCCACCATGTTGTTCGAAAATGGTGTAATAGCAATAGTGCGCCAGAACCTCGCCAAATCATCCTTTACCACACAATGATCCTTCCTCTTCTTTACCTCCCCTCTCAACAGACCCCTAAACGCATCAGTCTCGACCTCCTGCTGTGTATAAAACCCAGTCTGCACTGCAAACTGCGGCAGCGTCATATTAAATATCCTCTTCCCTAACACAAACGAAACGACATCTGGCTCATCAAACCCCCCATAATGTCTGTACTGAAACGTAGAGTGAAACTCTAGTGTCAGCTCACAATACTGCGGCGCATCACAATCCAACGCCATCCTGAACTTTGGCCCCAATAACTGCTCTAACCTATCCACCTGACCAAGCTGTCTCACCAAATCCCAGTCGATCCACCTAAAATCCAGTAATTTTAGCTTCTTTATCACATCAAACTTCATGTATTCAGCCGTCCCAATCTTAAACCGCAGCAACGGGCTATCCCACAGCCTCGCGCTCTGCCCATGTGGGATCCCGTTATCCCTATACTTAACCTCTCTAAGTGGTGCATCAGCTGCTGGCTGCTCCTGAGCAGCTCCCCGAGCTCTAGTACCGCGCCTCTTGCGCTTTGTACCTGATGAGGATCCTTCACCTGACATCCTGTTCAAAACAATTCAATAAACGCACAAAACAGGTGAAAAGTTAGTAAACACAAGCTATTTTTGGTATTTTTGAGTTTTTTTAAATTTTTTTTTGGAATTTTTAAGAATTTTTCTGATTATTATTATTATTATTTTTTTTGAAATTTTTATGATTTTTTTTATAATAATATTTTAATAATAAAATAATATACAGTCGAACGACGGCCGTATAGCATTTCATTCGCGGCCGTTGTTTGAAACAAGTGACTTATCGCAAAACGACTTGAAAACAAACCGAACTTCGCCCGAATGGAGATTGAGTACGAGCGAGGCAGTTTAGTAATCAAGCAATACAATAGACGCGCAACGACACTAAAAACGACTCAAACGAGACTCGACAATACTCAAACGACACAAAACGAAACAAACGACGCTTTTGACGCAAAACTAGACACTTTTACGCACAAAAACACAAAACTCTCACTTTTACCCCCTCCCGGCACCTGGCTCGACCTCGAGCAATCCGAAGTGCCGACAAAACATCCAACTCAGCGTGGAAGCAACGGAAACGGCGCGCGTATTTTTAGTGTAAAAGTATGTCCTTATGTCAAAAAGTGCGAACCGTATCCCCACACTTTAGTTTTACTAATCCTAAATCAATCGTCCGCAATATCAACATCAATTCAAAACAAAACAAACCAACCCCCCTATATTTATCATCATCCTGTTCGAACACCGCTCAAATCAATGCAATCAATCGTCCAACCCGAAACACCCGCACCCTTGCTAAATCATAATCAATAAACCTGCAAACATATGACACCAACGACACAGACGACTCGACTAACATCACCCTGACTCGACATTAAACTGACTCGAAACAACAACAAAGACTCGACACCAACAGGACTCAACTTTTACCAACTACTGACCCGAAATTCAAACCACAAACGACTCGAGACACAGACTCGACCTGTTAACAACGACCCACTGACTCGACATACTCCAAATGACCAACTACGGACTCGACTGACTAATAACACAAATAAACTTAAACACAGACTCAAAACCTGCAAGCACGATAACCCAACACATACCTGCAAAACAAACATGATCCTACGGCCTCGAACATAATCGATACTAAAAGACTTGACACTGACCCAACACATTTACTGACCTAACTTGGCTCAACCAACAGGACTCGACACCAAAAGACGCAATACCGTCTCGACTGACCAAATGATGACTCAAAGTACACCTAAACAGTGACTAATTATAAGTAATGCAGGAACCATACCTCGTAGTCGACGACACCAGAAAAGAGCAGAGACAAAGGTGGTGGTGGTCCGGTGATTGAAGTGGTGGTCAGCGGTGATTTCGGCGGTGATGGTGGTGTTTAACAGTGGTGAAGGGAATGGTGGTTGTGAGTGGCGAGGGTGGCAGTGATGGCTGGTGCTGGTGCAAATGGGAGTGGTGAAATGGTGCAATCGGAGGTGGAGGTAACCGGGTGATGATGGTGGACGAGGGTGGACAGTGGCGGAGGAATGTGGTGGTGGGGGAGATGGTTGAGGAAAGTGGTGGTGGTGGGTGTATTCGCCAGAGAAGAAAGGTGTAATATGTTAGGGTTTTGAATTTTGAAATCAATTTGGGGGTTTAAACACTGCTGTCGACATATGAGGCTCACGCGGCCCGCGCGAGTTTGTTGTTACGTGTAGGCGGGCCGCGAGCGTCCAAGGTTTCAAAAAGTCTTTTAAGCCCACACGGGCCGCGTAAGAAGGAATAAATGATTGAGGCGGGCCGCGTGGACAGCAAAAACATCAGCTGCTTATGACAACAACAGCAGATTGCTGTTTTTTTTTCTTATTTAATACCCAAACTGCCCCCCAGCCCATATATCGCCGTTTTAAACATTAAACGTACCTGGAAACTGCTCGGTTGTCGATTTCGACCACGTGAAGGCGATTAAACCTGCAAAAACTTTGACGACACACAAAAGACGCAAAAATACGAAGAACGACGAAAAACTCACGAAAAACAACGCAAAGACACTAAAACTCTAACTAACGACACGACGCGAACAACGACTCAATATACAAAATATACACTTGAGTTTTCACTCAAGAAACTACGCGGCGGTTGATCGGAGTGTCGCGCTCCGGTCAAAGATAATATTTATAAGCCCAAATTACCCTTAACAATGTGTTAGTGGTAGTAAGGGGTCGAACCACGAAGAGTATGTGGTTTGTGTATGGATTTGACTGAATTATAAAGACTTGTCACAATTATGAAGCTTGCTAAAGTGTTTTTGTATTTTTGTTTAATGGAGAGATATGATTTTTAACTAATTGAATTGATGCAAATGATTAACAACTACTAATTAACGATTGCAAGAAAAATGATTCCTAGAACGATAATAATAAAAAGGAATCACTCCCGGTTTCGGTAATTATTAACCTAGGATTTCTACAAGTTTTAGTTTCAACTCAAATGCATTCGATTAACGGATTTAGTGTACCGTGACTTAGGTGCTACTAACTATCAACGCTCCGAAGAACGGACAAAAAGACACTTTGTAATCAACACAAGTAAATCCTAACAATGATAATGCACAATTACATATCACCGTTTCGTGAAGTCATAACTTTTAACATCGCTCGACAATTCACGAATTCGCAACAAATGTAACACTATTATCAAGAGTTTCAAAAATCAAATACAAATTGTCACTAAGTTAAAACAAGCACAATTCGAAACCCTAGAATTAACAACTACCTACACCGGGGTGAAACCGAGATGATTAGCCGCTCATGGTTGAAGAAGCTTGATCACCGGATGTTTGGAATGCGGAAGGATTCATCTTGAAGCTTGCTTGGATGGAGAATTGATGGATGATTGGTGTTTGTGAGTGAAAATGGTGAGTGTGAGTGAAGGATGGAGAACTAGGGTTTTAGGATGGTGAATTGGGGATTTTGATGGTTGGTGATGATTCAAGATTGTAGAGATGATGATGGATCGATTGGAGATGATAGATGGAATTGGATAATGAATGGTAGGTGAATTCTGGCTCCAAGATCAAGTTTAAACCTTCAAAATAAGTGTAACTCCCGAATATTGATTGTTCCCCATGTTTTGATTCGTCCAAAACCCAAGTGGTCAAAATCCTCGCGTTGCAATATTGGTGAGCCGTCGCCGACGGCTTGATGTCCCGTCGGCGACGGTGTGCAGATTTTCACTTTGATCCGACGGCTTAACACGCTGTCTACGGTCAAATCAGGCGACGGATATTTGTACCAACCGTCGGCGACGACCCCTATGGGCGTCGGCGACGGTTCCTGGAAGTTTGATTTTCTGTTTCTTCCATTTCTTGAGTCCGGTTGACCCGTTTCGCATCCCGGTGGTTCCGTTTTCACTCCGGTGGCTTGTAACGCTCCCGAAAAGTCCTTAAACTCCATCAAACCTGCATAAACACAAATTTAATTAAAAGTAGGCCGTTCAAGATTAAAACTCATATAAAAACATAAAGTTATACGATTACAAGCACCGGTTTTCAACCACGTATCACATCCCCACACTTGTCTTTTGCTTGCCCCCAAGCAAATCTATTTTTCACTTTCACGTGGGTCGGACAACGAATACACTCCCCATTCCCGAGACGAAGGTTAAGGTCCAATGTCATGCTAAAGTTCAAACTCTTTACAATGTTCAATATATTTAACGGTAAAATGATTTCACATACAAAAATGGTTACCCAAGATTAACCCGCCCGTGAAACCAATAATTCATGCACATCCCTCACAATGTTCTCTCCACTCGGCTTATAAATTGGCTAATATTTATAATGTATTAGCACTTCAATGACTATTCACTCAAAACCGATTAGAACACATACCTGCATAAGCTTGCAACTCAATCATTCTCCACCATTGATCACGAATACTAAGCACAAGTCAAAAGGTCTTTGAAGGGTTGTAATGGGGCTAGGCGAAGGGTAGGAATTAGGATATTTTAAAGTGGCTAAGGTGATGAAAATTCGATTTTTTATTACGAAAGACTATTCTAGCAAAACTAACTATAAACACCAAATATGAGGCACAACATTCGCCTTTTATTCAACAACTACTAACACTTCTTTTTGTGTTTTTCTTCAACGATTTTCAATTCTTTTTCATAATATTTTCTGATTTTTTTTTCAACCTATATGCAAACAAACAAGAACAACTATACAAATACGACTCCTATAATCGAATTTCCATCACACGGGTTTTAAAAGAAAAGGTTTAAGGGTTATGGGCTATAGGGTGTCAAACGAAAGGTTTAGGCTCAAAATGGGCGACTAGGGGGTTTGTTCGGGTAAGGATAGATAAATGGTTTTAAGAGAAAAGGTTTACCTAATGCCTTAATCATTCTCGTGCTTGTATTCGGTCTACAGTCTCAAACGTATCAAAAGTTGCAAGTTCTACAATATATGACTAATGGTCCACTCAAACAAAGAAACATAGGTATGTAATCTATGATATAAAAGTGGCTCAAAACCTCACATATCTAAAAGGGTATGGTATGTGACATGCATAAAATACTAGTTTCTAAGGCGGATTATTCCCAAATAATCACCCGCTAAATACCCGTCATGCTATTAATTCGAACTTGACCATTAAAATAGACCAAATGGGTTGTGACATCCCTCGTTGACTTAGTTACTTATGCTTTTAAGATCGCTTTTGAAACAAGACATTTTTGAAATTTTTTTTGAAATTTTCCCCCATCCCCACACTTGAGGTGAACATTGTCCTCAATGTGTAGTATTTAAATGAACGGGTCAAAATCTAAAACTTTTACTACTCCCCCATCCCCACACTCGAGGTACATATTGTCCTCAATGTGTAAGAACTAGAGTTTTAACGCACAAGGGATGTGACACGGCTAATTCCCCCAAAAATTTCACCCCGGAAAATTAATATACAAAATACATTCCACTTATTTGCTAATCTAAAGATCAAAAGTAAAAAGAAACGTATGCACCTGGTTTTTGAGCTCATTCTTCGTATGCTCTTCTCCTCTTCATGAAAGCGGTTGTCCCACGAACCCAATGTACCTACAAATCTTAACCCTAGTGTAGAAGCATGCTTCTCACAACCATTAAAATTTGTTAGTTAACTAGTTCTACCACTTTTATGAAAACATTACCAAGCTATACGTTATTTCACTTTGATTTATGTGGAAAATAATTTACAACAACAATAAACCTAACTCACTTTCGTAGGAATCACGGTTGCATTTAGCTTATGCAACAAGCCCTTTTAAACCCCCCAATAGCTTGGGAGGACGAGAGGTCTCGTGAGGGTTATATAGAGAACACACCCACAACGTTCATTTAACTACTAAAACGAAATAACAAATTATACAACAACAACAAAACTACGGAGAAAAAAAAAACTAAAACTAACCATAAAAAGTATACAACAACAATTAACTTACCACCTCATGGTGGTCGAATGGAGTGCTTGCCGCCCACAAACTCATCGAAATCACCCACCGGTGATTCATACCATTTGTTGCCAAACGGTCCAAACTTCCTCACCTCCTCTTCTTTCTTCTTTTCTTTAGGTGACTTTCTCGCCTTTTTCTTCTTGACCGTTTTCTTCTTTATTTCTCCAAACCTACCAACCATAGCACACACCTTTTTGTTTGGATTCGTGTCCTTCTTGGGACATGTATCCTCACCAAGTGGGTTAGTAAATTTTGGAAAAACATTTAAATTTAACTCCCGGTCCCCAAACTTCATGCTTACCGTTCCCGTTGCACAATTTATTATGGCATTAGCAGTTGCCAGGAACGGTCTACCCAGTATAACTATTGGTTGGGTGTCCTCAACACACCCAACATAGTCTACTACCAAAAAGTCCACTGGGTAGTAGCAATCATCTACCTTCACAATCACATCTTCCACCATCCCCCTTGGATGTGTGGGAGTCTGATCAGCCAACACCACGGGAGTCTCAAATTTTTTTAATGGCCCAAAATCATATTGGTCATACAAACTCCTGGGCAAGATGCTTACACAAGCTCCAAGATCTAAGAGCGCCCTCTCAATTTGGAATGTTCCAATTTGAATTGGAATAAGAGGATCTCCCGGATCTTGAGCTTTTTGGGGAAGCGCACTCGATAAGACGGCACTAACATGTGATACTAAATCAACCGGGTTGGGTAATTTATTGTGCCGTTTTTCGATGCTCAACTCCTTCAAGCATTCCACATGAGCCGGAACCTTTTTAATGTCATCAAGTAGCGGCAAATTAATTTTAGCTTGTTTAAAATTTTCCCACCCCTCGTCCTTCGGTGGGTACCGTTCCTCAACTTGTGATGCATTAATCGGTTTAATTTGATTTAAACAATTTTCACAAAAAGCTTTTTTAGTTACATTTTCAATTTTACTTTGTGAAGTTGTTTCTTGTTCATTTTCAATTTCCGGCTCATCGTTTATATTTTCCACTACACCATCAACTAATTGTGGTGGTGGAATGCTTTCAACACTACAAACTTCATCATTTAAAAGAATACTTACCGCGTTAACGCGTGCATTCCTCACGTTGCTTGTGCTTGAACCTTGATGCTTCGGGTTCACTGTAGTGTCACTTGGGAGCTTTCCCATGCTTCCCCTCATTTGAGCCATTTCCTCCGCAAGTTGGCCCACTCGTTTTGCTAATGCTTCATGCGATTTGTCCCGAATTTCATTCTCTTTCTTGGACTCTTGCATCATCGAAAGCATTACATCCATCTTTGCATTCAAATCATCACCACCTCCTTGATTATTCGTTGACCCGTGACCATCTTGGTTGTAACCTCTTTGGCGAGTTTGGTGCGAATACCCACCTTGATTTACCGATTGGAAATTCGGGTTCATTTGGTTGGAGGAATTACCATACCTAAAGTTAGGATGGTTCCTCAACCCGGGGTGATAAGTGTTGGAGTTCATGTCATATTGCCTTTGGTCCCCATATACTTGATTCACCTCCACAGTGGCTTGACAATTCTCGGTCCGGTGACCGATGTCTCCGCATTCCTCACATACGGCGTATTGCACCGCATTCACTTCTCTTTTCTTCATGCGAGCCAACTCCCGCTCTAACGTTTCAATTCGATCCTTAGAATTCACATCACAATCGGGCCAAGACCTTGAGGTGGGATGCTTTTTGGCTCGGTCGGCCGACTCTTTCGCCTTTGATCTCTTGCTCATTCTTTCTAGGAACTCCCAATCGTCATCCTCGTGATTGCTTAATAGAGTTCCATTGCTGGTCGATTCAAGGCGGTTCCACGTCTCATCATCCAAACCCCTCACGAAGCATTTAACCAACTCCCACCTTTCGATTTGATGATGTGGGCACTTCCGGATCAATTCCTTGAATCGAGTGAATGCTTCATGTAACGGTTCACTCGAAAGTTGGCGAAAAGACCGAATTTCATCTCTAGCATCGTCGGTCTTCGCCATTGAGTAGTATTCGTCAAGAAAAACTTGTTGCATTTCAGCCCATGTGCGAATACTATTCGCCGGAAGTGTAAGAAACCATTGCTTCGCTTTATCTTTTAGCGAAAACTGAAATAAGCGAAGCTTGACCTCCTCCAATGCAAAATTATGCCCCCCGATAGTGCTGCATATCGATTAAAATTCCGCCAAGTGTGTATACGGTTCATCATTAGACCTCCCGTTGAAATGGGGAAGTATATTGATGTAATGCGGTTTACAATCGAACATTCTTCTTTCACACACAATCGGTGAATCATTCTCGGTGACCACCGGTCGGAAACGGTCATTCACTTCCCGTGGAGGTTGTTGACGACGTTGTGGACCGTTAACCTCTTGATCGACCGGTCTTCGATTGTCTCTTCGGTCACCTCTTCTATCCCCACCTTGATGTCTACCTTGGTTGCCTCTTTGGTTACCACCTCCCACAAAATGAGGAATCCGATTCGGGTTACCATTGTTGTTATTGTTGTTGTTGTAAAACCCATCATCTCGGTTCCGTTGGTTATTGTTTCGTGGTTGACGGTTGTTTCCGTAACCATCATTTCTCACGTTCCCGTTCCCGTACCCATAATCATCATCCCCCACAAAGTTGGCATTTTGATAGCCGAACTCGTCATCTTCAAAGCCTCTCGCATTGTAGACATTTCCCCGATTCACGTACCCCCAATCTTCGTTATCATTAACCCGATCATCACAATAGCCCCCGTCATCCGAATTTTCCGTATGAACACTCACATGCTCCGGCGATTGATAACCGGGAACACTATACGGTTCGTCATCGGGGATGGCGTTCCTCAAATCATCTATGTTGAAAAATGGGTCTTCGTTCGCGGGATTGCCACGATCTCGATTACTTCGACGGTCGGAATTAACATTCCAGTCATCAAGGTTGATGGGTAAGGAATTGTGTCGATGAAGGTTTTGTTGTTGGGGTGTTCTTTGGGTGTTATTGGGATTTTGGTTTTGAAAAGGTGGTGTGGGTGGTCCATTGTTGTTGTTACCACCCGGTCGCTCTTGAGGCATGGGTTGAACATTTTGAGCGGGGAAAAAGGTTCCTCGGGATTGGAATTGGTTTTGGTTGAGGTTTGGGTGATTGGAGTTTTGGTTTGCCATTGAATCGGTTTCAATGGTGGGTGTGGATTGCGGTGTTTGGTTGGTTTGATTAGAAGCAAGAGTTGCTTCTAAACGGCTTGCTAAGTTTCTTCTTGCAACTCTTTCGATTTCCGGTTCGTAGACTAAAGGTGAAGTCCTCCCGGAGTTTCGCGTATGCATACACTACCTGTAACCTACACAAGTAACACACCCGCGTAACAAGGAAAAAGACAAAGTACAAGAAAAGAACTATGCAACTTAAACAGTTAATCACGCAAATTCAAACAATATCCAAACACAAAGCGCACGCACTCCCCGGCAACGGCGCCAAAATTTGATCGGAGTGTCGCGCTCCGGTCAAAGATAATATTTATAAGCCCAAATTACCCTTAACAATGTGTTAGTGGTAGTAAGGGGTCGAACCACGAAGAGTATGTGGTTTGTGTATGGATTTGACTGAATTATAAAGACTTGTCACAATTATGAAGCTTGCTAAAGTGTTTTTGTATTTTTGTTTAATGGAGAGATATGATTTTTAACTAATTGAATTGATGCAAATGATTAACAACTACTAATTAACGATTGCAAGAAAAATGATTACTAGAACGATAATAATAAAAAGGAATCACTCCCGGTTTCGGTAATTATTAACCTAGGATTTCTACAAGTTTTAGTTTCAACTCAAATGCATTCGATTAACGGATTTAGTGTACCGTGACTTAGGTGCTACTAACTATCAACGCTCCGAAGAACGGACAAAAAGACACTTTGTAATCAACACAAGTAAATCCTAACAATGATAATGCACAATTACATATCACCGTTTCGTGAAGTCATAACTTTTAACATCGCTCGACAATTCACGAATTCGCAACAAATGTAACACTATTATCAAGAGTTTCAAAAATCAAATACAAATTGTCACTAAGTTAAAACAAGCACAATTCGAAACCCTAGAATTAACAACTACCTACACCGGGGTGAAACCGAGATGATTAGCCGCTCATGGTTGAAGAAGCTTGATCACCGGATGTTTGGAATGCGGAAGGATTCATCTTGAAGCTTGCTTGGATGGAGAATTGATGGATGATTGGTGTTTGTGAGTGAAAATGGTGAGTGTGAGTGAAGGATGGAGAACTAGGGTTTTAGGATGGTGAATTGGGGATTTTGATGGTTGGTGATGATTCAAGATTGTAGAGATGATGATGGATCGATTGGAGATGATAGATGGAATTGGATAATGAATGGTAGGTGAATTCTGGCTCCAAGATCAAGTTTAAACCTTCAAAATAAGTGTAACTCCCGAATATTGATTGTTCCCCATGTTTTGATTCGTCCAAAACCCAAGTGGTCAAAATCCTCGCGTTGCAATATTGGTGAGCCGTCGCCGACGGCTTGATGTCCCGTCGGCGACGGTGTGCAGATTTTCACTTTGATCCGACGGCTTAACACGCTGTCTACGGTCAAATCAGGCGACGGATATTTGTACCAACCGTCGGCGACGACCCCTATGGGCGTCGGCGACGGTTCCTGGAAGTTTGATTTTCTGTTTCTTCCATTTCTTGAGTCCGATTGACCCGTTTCGCATCCCGGTGGTTCCGTTTTCACTCCGGTGGCTTGTAACGCTCCCGAAAAGTCCTTAAACTCCATCAAACCTGCATAAACACAAATTTAATTAAAAGTAGGCCGTTCAAGATTAAAACTCATATAAAAACATAAAGTTATACGATTACAAGCACCGGTTTTCAACCACGTATCAGCGGTGCTAGGCGGGTCCGAAAGAGGAACGGTTTCCTCTTCGGTGGTGTCGATGGGACCCCCTAAGTAGTGCTTCAACCGATGTCCATTCACTTTCCACGAATTCGACTTCTCTTCATCAAACAACTCCACGGTACCGTACGGGAAAACCTCCTTCACGACATACGGCCCGGACCATCTCGACTTCAATTTTCCGGCAATCAATTTCAATCTCGAATTAAATAAAAGCACTTGATCGCCCACTTTAAACTCCTTCAACTTCCGCAACCTTCTATCATGCAAAGCTTTCGACTTTTCCTTGATGCTCCACGAACGATCATACGCGGCGTCACGAAGCGCCTCCAACTCATGAATTTGGAAAAATCGTTTCCTAGCGGCCTCGGTTAAATCTAAATTCACCGTTTTGAGCGCCCAAAGAGCCCGATGCTCTAACTCGACCGGTAAATGGCACGCTTTCCCATACACGATCATAAACGGTGTCGTACCTAGTGGCGTCTTATAGGCGGTGCGGAACGCCCATAATGCATCGTCCAACTTGTCGGACCAATCCTTTCGACTCCTCCCTACCGTTTTCTCTAAAATTCGCTTAACACCTCGATTCGCGTTCTCCACTTGACCGCTCGTTTGCGGATGGTACGCGGTAGACAAGCGGTGCGTAACTCCATATCTCTCCAACGCCTTCTCCATAACGGTATTGCAAAAATGCGTACCGCGATCACTAATAATTGCCTTTGGAGTACCAAATCGCGTAAACAACTTCTTCAAGAATCTCACCACCACTCGTGCATCGTTCGTAGGCAAAGCTTGAGCTTCCACCCACTTCGAAACGTAGTCAATCGCAACGAGGATGTATCGATTTCCACTCGAAGAGGGAAACGGTCCCATGAAATCAATGCCCCAAACGTCGAAAACTTCCAACACTTGAATAGGATTCTGGGGCATCTCATCCTTGGATGAGATGTTGCCGGTCCGTTGGCAACGATCACACTTTCTCACAAACTCGACCGCATCATCTACTACTGTCGGCCAAAAGAATCCGCAATCAAACACCTTCTGCGCAGTCACATGCGGACCATGATGTCCTGTCAAACCCTCATGAACATGCCGAATGATGTCCCAACCATCCTCTCTACTCACACACCTCCTCAAAACTAGATCACCTCCTATCCTGAAGAGGTAAGGCTCGTCCCAAATGTACTTCCGCGCATCATTCAAAAGCTTTCTCCTCTGCTGGCGATGCATACCTTCCATCACGAACCCTCCGGCCAAATAATTGGCTATATCGCTAAACCATGGTAAATCCTCGGTCCCTGCCGTAACAGAATCAGTAGACTCGTGAGGGAATCTGTCTCCTATCGCCTCCTCACGAATCTCCTCTCTCCTCGGATCCTCTAAACGGGACAAGTGGTCTGCCGCCACATTCTCTGCCCCTTTCTTATCCTTAATTTCAATATCGAACTCGGAAAGAAGCAGAATCCAGCGTATAAGGCGCGGCTTCGCGTCCTTCTTCTGAAACAAGTAACGCATAGCGGAATGATCGGTAAACACAACGGTTTTCGAAAGAACAAGATACGAACGAAACTTGTCAAATGCAAAGACAACTGCTAACAACTCCTTCTCCGTGGTGGTGTAATTCTCTTGGGCATCATTCAAAGTTTTATTCGCGTAGTAAATCGGGTGAAAATGATTTTCCCGTCTCTGCCCTAACACCGCACCGACTGCGTAATCGCTCGCATCGCACATGAGCTCGAATGGTAAGCTCCAGTCAGGTGATACGAGGATCGGTGCACTCACCAACTTCTCCTTCAGAAACTCAAACGCTCTAAGGCACTCCTCGTCAAAGACAAAAGGAATGTCCTTCTCCAACAATCGCGTCATGGGGCGTGTAATTTTAGAAAAATCCTTGATAAAGCGCCTATAAAACCCCGCATGACCGAGAAAACTACGAACCGACTTGACACTTGTCGGCGGAGGAAGCTGGCTGATCGTATCAATCTTCGCTCTATCAACCTCAATACCAGCTCGCGAAATCTTGTGCCCTAGCACAATACCCTCAGTCACCATGAAGTGACATTTCTCCCAGTTCAACATCAGCTTCGTTTCCACGCACCTCTTCAACATCCTCTCCAAATTCACTAAGCAATGATCCAAAGAACTACCGTAGATCGAAAAATCGTCCATAAACACCTCCATCGAATTCTCGACCATATCCTGAAAAATTGCGATCATACAACGTTGGAAAGTAGCTGGAGCGTTACATAGACAAAACGGCATGCGTCGGTACGCGTACATGCCATATGGACATGTAAAAGTGGTTTTCTCCTGATCCTCTGGTGCAATAGGAATCTGGAAATAACCCGAAAACCCGTCGAGAAAGCAATAGAACTGCTGACCCGCGAGACGCTCAAGCATCTGATCAATAAATGGGAGCGGAAAATGATCCTTATGAGTGGCGTCATTTAACTTTCGATAGTCAATGCACACACGCCAACCCGTAACAGTACGAGACGGAATAAGCTCATTCTTAGCATTCAGAACAACTGTCATCCCCCCTTTCTTCGGGACGACCTGCGTAGGACTCACCCAAGCTGAATCGGAAATCGGATAGATCAAACCAGATTCTAACAACTTCCTAACCTCCTTCCTAACTACCTCCTGCATATTTGGATTCAAACGACGCTGCGGCTGCACTACAGGCTTGTAAACATCCTCCATCAGAATGCGATGCGTGCAAAAAGTAGGGCTAATGCCCTTGATATCAGATAGCCTCCAGGCAATCGCATCACTGTACTCTCTCAGAACCTCAATCAACCTCACTTTCTCCTCCTCTGTCAACTTCGAAGATATGATGACAGGCATGTCCTGCTTCTCTCCTAGAAATGCGTACTCGAGATGCGATGGAAGAACCTTAAGTTCTAAAGGCGGTGGAATCTCTACAGGAGGACTCTCATCGCTAATCGCGTTGAGCTCCAACGGCTCAGGAACCCGCAACTCATCACTCTCATCCAACTGCTCCTCCTCAACTTCCTCTACTTTCTCTTCATCGGGCTCGTCGACAACTCCCTCGCCTAATAAATCAGCTCCACTGATGTACTCGAAACACGTGTCGACACAGGATATGAACGAATTTAGGAAGTAAACAGAATGACACGGCCCGCTATCATCATCACGACCTCCAGGATGCTGCATCGCTCTATCAATCTCGAATGTGACAATCTCGTCACCCGCTCGAAGAGAAATCTTACCGTCAAAGATGTCGATTATCGCCTTTGCGGTCCTAAGGAATGGACGGCCCAGAATAATCGGAACTCTCTCGTCGGCCTCCATGTCAAGAACAACGAAATCCACAGGAAACACAAACTTATCCACTTTCACCAACAAATTCTTCACTATCCCACGAGGATACTTGACTGATCGGTCAGCCAAGGACAACGACATACGCGTGGGCGTCAACTCTCCTAAACCAAGCTTCTCGTACAACGAAAACGGCATCAGATTGATGCTGGCCCCTAAATCGGCTAGAGCGTGAGCGGGGGTAACGACTCCCCCAAAGAAACATGGAATCGTGAAAGTACCAGGATCGGTTAATTTCTCTGGTAGCTTATTCAAGACTACCACGGAACAACCTCCTGTCAACGGAATATTCGAAAGCTCACCGATTCTCTCTTTACGCTTCAAAAGATCTTTGAGAAATTTAGCATACTTAGGCATAGATTGAAGCGCCTCGATAAATGGAAGATTGATTTTCAACTGCGTAAACATCTCAAGGAATTTCCCGTATTCCTGAGCATACTTCTGCTGCTTTAGGCGGCCGGGAAACGGAAGGCGAGAATGATCAATCACTGGTGCCGGCCGAACCTTCGTCGGCTGCTTCTCCACTTTCTTCTCTACTGGTGACTCCTCGGCGTGTGCGGTACTTGCTGGGTCTAGCCTCATGTGCACCTTACCGGGAGCCTCCATCTCGATCTCCTCATCAACTTCATCCTCCTTTTCTTCCTCCACTCTCTCTCTCACAATCTCTCCCAAACTCTTTCCACTACGGGTCGTAATAGCTTTTGCTGAATGATTCGCGGGATTCGTGAAAGTGTTTCCCGAAAACTGACCAGGTGGATGCTCCTGCAACTGCTTAGCAATTCCACCTACCGTCCTTTGAAGATCTAAAAGTGTGGATTGCTGACTTTTGAGCTGAAGTTCGTGACTTTTATTAATCTGCTCCTGACTTTTAGTGAACGCCTGATTCTGCGTCATCATCTGAGCGAACATCTCCTCCATCCTGCTCAAACTACCCTGTAAAGCCTTGTCACTGCCTTGGCTCTCTTGATTCGACCCCCCACTAGCAAACTGACCTCCTGAACCACTATACTGACCACTCTGACCCGAACCACTACTCGTTTAAAAACCCTGCCCCTATTTTGATACTGACCAGATGGGAAACCAGGGGGATTGCCAGAAGAACGAAAACTACTATTGTTGCCACTACCGCGCCAGTTGGAGTTGTAATTGGAATTATTGAACGGATTCGTGGGACCCCTAGACTGAGCGGCTATGTACTCTACCTCTTCGAGAGTAAGTGTGGGACACTCGAGCGTGTCGTGACCTCCCCTACAAACCTCACACCTATCAACTTTCTT
Source organism: Helianthus tuberosus (assembly GCA_030545235.1). NCBI lineage: Eukaryota > Viridiplantae > Streptophyta > Magnoliopsida > Asterales > Asteraceae > Helianthus > Helianthus tuberosus. Next base: position 9,392,162 of record CM060438.1, read on the forward strand.
CTTAATCTCATTCAACTCTTGCCTCAAACTCTCGACTATAGCAGCTATCGATGGATCCAAGCTAACTTGGTTTACCCCTCGACCGGCCAAGGAGGTACGCACAGGAATGGAAGTCCTGCTGATAGTGCCGTAATCCATATCAGAGTGGGCAAAACTCTCAAACAAATCGTTACACTCATTCACTGTCTTTTTACCCATAAGCTGCCCACCTGCTGAAGTATCGAAACGTGCTCTAATCTCAGGAGTAAGACCATTGTAGAATTTTTCAACTAACGCCCAATCAGACAAACCATGCTGCGAACAACGAGAGAGAAGCATTTGAAAACGCTCCCATGCTAAGTGGTACGGCTCATCAGGCTCCATACGAAAGGAGTGAATCTGATCACGAAGGCGAGATGCCTTGGCTGGGGGAAAGTACTTGGCTAAGAAAGCATCACGAAGACCTGCCCAAGTAGTGAAAATGCCTGCGGGCTGAGAATCGAACCAGACGGCTGCGCGTCCAGCGAGTGAGAATGGAAAGACCTGAAGGTATCGAGCATCGAGGTTCACCCCCTCGATGGAGAGGTGCTGCAAAGGCGAGTAATGCGATTGATGTGGGCGGGTGCATCCTCGTCGTCACGACCATGGAACTGGCATGAATTGGTGATGGCTGTCATGATGTAAGAAGGAATCTGCCAAGACCTATCATTCGCGATGTTCGGAAGGGTGATGGGTGAAGTAGCGCCGGTGAAACCGGTGGTAGCCTGCTGATAAACGGTGCGGTTCGCCATGGCGGGTGGAGGACTAGGTGTACGAGAACGGGAGGGTGATGGGGAAACGTGGGGTGATACGTGTGGTGATGACTTCGGAATGAAGTCGGTGTGTGGTGGAGAAAAGGAAGAGCTAGAAGAACTTACCTCGGGTGCAACGAATGAAGCGGACGACTTAACTGTAAACGGAAGCGGCGGCGGTCCCTGCGAGCGCGTATGGAGCATCCACTGCAAAAACCAAAAACAACCAAGTAAGAAGACTCTAACAACGACTCAATAAACTAGAAAAGACACTAAAACAATTTTTTTTTTATTTTTATGATTTTTAGACTCCTACGACTCAACAAACACAAATAGCACGTAATATGTCAACTAAGTCCAAACAAAGAAATCAACGCAATCGCCAAAGAATCCCCGGCAACGGCGCCAAAAACTTGATGTGTACGAAGTGGTTTAATAAAAACAACTAAAATTAACCCTAATTTAGACACTCTAAGCTTTAAATTTATAAACTAAGACTCGATCTAAACCCTAAACCACACAACCGGCAAGTGTACCGATCAATGTAGTAAAGCTAAAGCAAGTCCGAGTATCGAACCCACGAGACTCTAAGGATTACGCTAAGACTCTATAAAGACTAAGTCTGACACGACTCAAACTATTTGTTTATTGGTTGGGGGGGGGTTCTAAAAATCCTAAGAATGCAAATAACGAATAACTAGATTAGCTAAATAACTAACACAAACTCGAACGAAGACTTTGACCAGATATGATGAAGACTACCTAGGCTAGACGCAAGCTAAACTCAGAATGGATTTCTATTCGATGATTTTGTGGTGTGGAACCGGGATCTTTGGATACTAAACCTATTAAGACACCACTAAGCCCCTCAAACACTCTCAAGGCGATTCTTGTGGCACTACCTAGGCTGTTACGCTTACCGGTTTTCTAGATTTCCTCACAGTCCTCTAGTTTCTTGAAAGTGCCTATATAAGACGATCTACCTCACAGCGCGAAAGTCTAAGGCAACTACGGGTTTTAATCTTGGTTTAATAGACAATGGAATGTTTAAGGACTTATAAACCAAACCGATACCTATTAATAACCTCGAGCCTCACAGCGACAAGATTAGCAGAACACTTGATTTTATTAAATTACCGAATATTACTTCTAAGGTTACTTACTAGATTTTCACCCTAAAGGATTAATGATCTATTACGTGATAAAGACCGTCACCTAAATCAAGAACCCTAGCACAACCCTATTATGTGATAAAGACCGTCACCAAGGATTATACGAAGCAATAAACAGCGATAAAACAATTGTCAAGCATGCATGTACACCAAGTTAAAATTCCGTAGCTTTTACAATACAAGAAAAATCCATAACCACACCAAAAATCGAATAAATATCCAAACTTTATTTAACTCTTGTCATTAGCCTAGGTAGTTTATGAAGTTTAGCCGGAAAACATGATCAAAAACATAATAATCAATGTAATCAAATCTGAATTCATCTTGCAACAAAGTAAAACGAACGAAAAACAAAGAAACAGGAAGTTTAAACCCGTAATCTCTACTCCCGAGCGCTCCAAAGTGTTACCCGATGATTCCCTGCTTCCCGAATGCTTCAAGAATGCTTCAACAGCCTTCAATGGTGGTTTCAAGCTCCAAAATTCGTATATTTACGGCTGATGATGATGATGATCATTTATAATCCTTAAACCCTACTAGCCGTTTGCTGTTTTCAAGTCGGTGCCAATATTCAACTATCTCGTTGCCCGCGTAACATATGTGCATAAGCTCACGCGGCCCGCCCGGATGTCAAATTTCCAGAATTATGTTTTAAGTTTAGGCGGCCCGCGTAGATGGTTGTAATAGCTTACGCGGCCCGCCTGGAAGCTCCAGAATTGATTTTTTCTTCGTTCTTGCTTCCGAGCTCCTCGATTTCCGTTCCAGCCTTTCGCCTTTCCAGATTTTAACTCGTTTCTGCTCCTTTTGGCTGTACAGACCTGGAAAACACAAAATATCAAAAGTATGTACATTCTACGCTAAAAACGGACAAAAACGAATACCTAACGATTAAAACGGACGCGAATAAAGATGTATTTTACAATACATCAGTCTGGATAACACTCCTGCTGTATAAAGCTGTGCTCGCCACCGTAACCGAAATCGGGATAGTTAGGAAGACCGTACGGATATTCAACCTGAGGATACACTTCGTCTCCGTAACCTTAATTCGAATAACTTTGTTGTGCGTAAGGGTCCTCCACAGGGGTATTCAAATCCAGCTTCACCGTGTTATCACGATAACGAATGCCAGATACAACCTCCTCCTCCCTCAAGTTGGACGAGACCGGTTTCTCATACGAGTCAGAAATAGCGGTCCCCTCGTAAGAATCAGGAACAACTGACTCGTTAGAATATTGAACGAAAAGATAGTTGCTTAACCACGACATCGTTTTTTGAAGACACGCAACTAATACAGCAAAACCGCGTGTTATTTTGAAGAAACACAAGTAAAACAACAAAACCCCCGCATGTTTGGAAACAATATTTTGAGTGATTTAGAAATCGAATACGTTAATTGTTGTACCTGGCCAGCTTTTAAAAGCAAACATTTAGGGTCAAAGCGCCGCGCTATGGCCAAAGCGCGGCGCTTAGGGGTCACGGGACAACATCGTACCACCTGAAACCTCGTATCAACTTTATGTCTCTCAAACATCAGTCAAATCACCTTTTGTCTCTGAAAGAAACCCTAAGCGTCACGCTTTGGCCATAGCGCGGCGCTTTGGGGTGTGAAAAATAACTTTGGCCGTGTGTAAATAGCATGATCCTTATTAAATGGTGTCTTTGGGAGAATTATTAGAGCTACGTATCTAAGCCTTGGGTCTGCACTCTGCAGCACTAATCATGATCATTGGAAAGTGAATACTAGTACTAGTACTAGAACAAAAGTAGTGTCTTCTTTTAACATATGTGTCGCTTCCTCTTGTTATTATTAATTTATTGTTTTATATTATATATTACTTTTTATTAAAGGTGAATTAATATTAATATTATACAAAAGGTAATTTAGGTGTAATGAAGGCTTTTTATTATAATTTTTTTTGAGTGGCAGATTTTTTTTAAATGAACTTCATTAAAAACACCTCTTACTCGAACGGGCAAAATGCCAAACAAACAACACCCTTGACCCAACCGGGCAAATGGCAAAACAAATTACAACATATACAATGTATATTTACACCAGTCCGCCCAAATAATGTAATTACAGGAAGATCTACTCTTAACCCAAGTGAAACCTCTCGATTTTATCTCTCCAAAAATGTCTTGTGGATTACTTCTGTTTTGATTGAAAACCAGCTCATTCTTTCCTTTCCAGATACACCAACACGTAATAATTACTAAACCATATAAGATCTTCTTCGCTTTCTTTCAACAGCGAAAATGTTGTGAGCATCCAAAATATCCTTGAAGTCAACAATGAATATCGTAGGGATGTTGCACCAAGCACTGAAGGCCGTCCACACACTGGTAGCTACCGAACAGGCGGTAAATAGATGCTCCACTGTTTCCTCATATTCATCGCAAAAAGGACACAATACCGATGTAATCTCCACGTTCTGTCGCCTCATATTAACTCTCGTTACAGGCCTATCCAAATTACCTCTCCAAGTCACTACACTACATTTGAGAGGAACCCATTTACACTAGGTAAAGTTAGGGGGTGACAAGTACCTCTCTCGTTAATTAAAGCCTTTTTGACGAACTTCACCGATAAACCATCCTGGCTACCATCATTCTAAATCCACGAATCCTTATTATTGGATAGCCTCACCATATTTAGGACATCAATACATTCCTGCAATTCTTTAAGCTCTTCAACCGAAACGAGAAGTCTAGACCAATGCCATGAAAAGCCCCCATTACCTTGAACCCTATCCACAACCCTGCAAAATTTAAACAATTCCAAACCAAACAAGCGGGGCCATCTTTCCATGAAAGGAAGATCGCCCACCCAGGTGTCAATCCATAAACGAATATCAACCCCGTTCCCCACCTTGCACATTTTCAACCGATTTAAACCTTTCCCGTTTAGTTTAATTTTGGAGAACACCTTCACAATATTTTTCCAATATCCCATGATGTTCCCATTGAGCGACAGATTTTATTAACCACAAAAACCAACTATCGAGAAGCTAGGCCTTACATTACATTGAAAGCGCACCAATCCGACGAATCTAACGACATCATTTTAAGGGGCTGTTTGTCAACTTCTGAATGGTTAAGTGCTGAAGCAGTAAGAGGTCTGAACCATTAAGTGTTGAGCCAGTAAGACGTCTGAACCATTAAGAGCCAGTATAATGCTTAACCGTTCAAAGACAAATGTCTGACCAATTCAGATTAAAGGTCTTAACCATTCAGACTCGGTATAATGCTTAATCATTCAGAGGAAAATGTCTGAACCATTCAGACATCTGCTCGCGAAACAAACAGTCTGAACCATTAAGTGTTGAACCAGTAAGAGGTCTGAACCATTAAGAGCCCCATTAAGAGATAAACAAACAATCCCTAACTCGGTTTTTCACCCAAAGAAAGCTTGTAAGTGTACTTTATAGGTTTTTTCCGTAACATATTACTAATCTCTTCTCAGCTTTTAGTTGTAATGAAGCATGATGTGTGCCATGTTCTACAAATCATGCATACCATCACCATGCACACTATTACCACCATATTCGCCTTAACCTACCCACGTTGCTTTTGTCTTCAGCATTTTCTAGTAGTTTAGATAATTAGTGGTAGTGGGTTTAGTGGTATTCTTCATGTTTAGTTATTTTCAGTTTTAATTTGTAAGCTTATAAAATGGCAGTAGATGTTATGAGTTTGGATTATGAAAGAAGAAATGAATTAGTCACTTCCAAAAGTCTTGTTTTCTCTCAAGTTCTTATCTATTTTCTTTGGATCATTTGATTACGATTCGGTTCGGTTCGTAACAATTGGTATCAGAGCCGCCGTGATCCCCCTTCGGACCTATGGCTGCTCAAACTCTATCCAAACACGAGTTGTTCGATCGAATCGAGTCAAGTATTGCTCGGATGATCGATATTCTCAAAAACCCACCTCGGTTCCCAACCTCTCCACCGCCTAAAGTATCAACACCACCGCCAACTTCCGCTCACGAACCACCATCACCCGCTTCTGCAATAACAATACCACCAGTTACCGCCCTCGTGCCATCACCGGTTTCCGCCGCAACACCACAACCTGCCTTACTACTACTACCACAACCAACCCCACAACAAACACCACCGCAGGCACTAAAAACAGTCCCGAAACCCGTACCACCGGAACCGAAAAATGCCCCAAACCAAGCACCCTCAACTATGCCCTCTCTCGTTCGAAAACCCACACCAACAGTTTTCCGTACTCAATTGAAGAAGATTATGAACTTAGTGCCGACAGGGAGGGAAATGACGCGGGTCACATGCGTGCTAGAGAGACGCGAGTGGCGGCCACCGTGGCGCGCCGTTGTTAGCGCTCCGAACGCCGTTGGAAGGCTTGAATGGCGACCGCCGTGGAGTGTCAGTCGTATCATGTCTAGATTTTCAACCTTGTGGACAAGGTTTCTTCAAGGGGGAAGGAATGATGTGTGCCATGTTCTACAAACCATACATACCATCACCATGCACACTATTACCACCATATTCGCCTTAACCTACCCACGTTGCTTTTGTCTTCAGCATTTTCTAGTAGTTTAGATAATTAGTGGTAGTGGGTTTAGTGGTATTCTTCATGTTTAGTTATTTTCAGTTTTAATTTGTAAGCTTATAAAATGGCAGTAGATGTTATGAGTTTGGATTATGAAAGAAGAAATGAATTAGTCACTTCCAAAAGTCTTGTTTTCTCTCAAGTTCTTATCTATTTTCTTTGGATCATTTGATTACGATTCGGTTCGTAACAAAGCACTACTTATAAGTGTACTTTATAGGGTTTTTTTCATAACATATTACTAGTCAAGCCTCAATTTAACTCGATATTTGAACCCAATGTTTTGTTCCCCCGTCTAACATACGATCAAGTTTGCTTAATCTGTTCCCTCGTCTAACATACGATCAAGTTTGCATATCAGTTAGTGAGTTGGGTTTTTAGTTTTGGTTGCCACCCAAAGTAATATTGTACTTAATATTTATGTTATACGATAAAATATGTAGTGAGTTGGGTTTTTAGTTTTGGTTGCCACCCAAAGTAATATTGTATTTATGTTATACGATAAAATATACGTTTAAACATTCCTAAAAGTTTGATAGATTTCAAATACATCGAATGGTTTGGAATTAAAAAGAATCCACCCACACATCTTATTAATATAATATCTTATGGTCTATACATGTTCACGATTTCTGTTACAAGTTCCTGGCTACCTAACTTTACAAATCGACCACTGAATTATTATTTTTATAATTTATTGATTATTATTATATACATATTATCAAACGCAGAGATGATATTTTAAAGGGTTATTTGTTTAAACTCAATAAATTCAATGTATATGCAACTCACAATGATAACTACACTAGGTTTTTACCCGGGATTGCTTCCCGGGCTCGGGAAACTTAGTTATATTAATTACTATTTGTTACTAATACGGCCACATTACATCAACAATCTCATTCGATTCAACTAAATTGTCTTCAAATCACCGGATTAGATCATGAACGTAAATTAGAGGTCACACAAAAGCACAACAGGACCACATGAATAATATCATTTCCACTTTTACTTCAATGCATTTACATGATAGGGTGATTTGGGATTTTGTAAAAATGTTTGTTTTTGTACTTCTTTCCAAAATAAGATGTTGACCAAAATTTAAACAGATGTTGACCAAAAGTAAATCAGATGTTGAACATAAACACAGAATCTATAACAACAGACACTGATTATATTCAAACTACTGATACATAATTACTGATTCTTCATTCCACTGTTGTAATCTAAGCACTGATGTTGAGCACCAGTGCTATCTTCAAAGGGTGATCAGACCTTGAATGACAATGCTTTGATCTTCAACAATGCTTGGATCTCATCAGTAGTTTGAGCTTCAATTTTTATGCTTCATCAGTGCTTGGATTCCAATGTATGTTGAAGCTTTGCTGAGCTGTCATCTTCAAGTGCCATTTTCTTGATAGCCTCTTTAAAATATACAGCTTCTTGCTCTTTCTCTTCTGTAAAAGTCTGCTTTTGCCTCTTTCTTTGGTTTAACATAATGACAGAGGTATCTGATGATGTGAACAGTGGTTCAGAATTGTCAACCTGCTTCTTTGACATGTTAATAGTTTTGTAATCAGGCTTCTTTGGAAGGCTAGGATCTGTTTCTCTCCTTTTTCTCAGCCTTTCATAAGCTTCATCAGTGTACTGCTTTGTCCATTTTGCTATGGCCTTGGCAGTTCCAACCTTTGCATCAACCAACTCTTGTTTCTTTCTTTTATACTCCAAGGTAAGATCATCAATAGCCTTTTTGTATTTACGCCAGTTTGGTGCTGACCTTTTCATGCTTGGATCTCTTTTTACTCTTTCAATTCTATTGAGTTCTGTCTTGAGACCAACAAGTGGCCAATCTTGGAATTGTTCTTCCTTGGCAGGGTAGAACTTCTCACTCATGATTAGTGCCAGAATGTCTTTTCTCACATCTTTTTGCAGGCCCGGTTCTGGTGGTAAATTTGACATTTCTTTACTCAAATCTCTAGCATAGTCTTCCATGAGCTTGACTTTGGTGAGTAAAAACTGATAATGACTTGAAACCACATTGTCATTTTCTCCTTGGCATTCAACCCTAGCTCTTATTTCAGCTTGTCTAGCTTTTAGTTTTAGATATTCATCCATGTTTTTTGGATTTCTAAAACCAAGCAGAGAAGGGAATTTCCTTTTTGAAGGATCATCCACTGTGTAGAACTGCCTCATTTCATTCTTTACTGCATGGAGTTCCAGTGGATAACTGGCAGCTGCTGGGGTAGTATCTGCAGAGTCATATCCTTGAAGAGCTATTGGATCTTTGATTGTATTGACCAATTTTGGAGGAATGAAAGATTCAAGTTTGGTGATTTTGTAAGGTACAGATGAAACAGGATCAGGTGCTGGTATGTCATCATCATGCAATTGAAGCTTTTTTCTTCTAGTATACACATTTTCAGGAGGAGGTGTTTCTGTTTGAGGTTTTGGAGCAAAAATAATTATGGCTTGGAAAGGATTGTTAGAAGTGGTAGGTAATTGACTAACAGTTGTCGAAACAACTGGTGTCTCAACCACTGTTGTCACTACAACTGTTGATGTATCAACAATTGTCTTTTGCTTTAAGGCAGGTGGTGAGTTTTGTGATTATGGTTTTGTTTGTGGTGTTTGAGTAGTGATGGTGTGTGTCTGACTAACTGTTGATGCAGATTTTGTGTCCGATGCTTGTCGAATAGATTAGTTTTATTTTACGCTGAATTTGTAATAGTTAGTGAAACGGTCTATCGAACGTGTATAGACCCGCTCGTTTGAAGTGGTCAAACGAGAGGGTTATTCGGTTGACCGTGTGTGTTTGCAAGACAAGGGGTGTGACTATAAATAGAAAACCCTTGCCATTTGCAACAAAGGGAAGTTGGAGGAGGTTTGAGACCTCACCGGGAGAGATCACCACTTGGTCTCTCCCCGGATGTATACTCCTTTGGTATTAGTTCGGTTATCATGTAATCGGGCCGATTTGTAATGTTTTACTACCGGATTAATACAAAGTTGTTTGTTTATCATCTCTAATCTTCCCGTGTATGAACATAATCACACGAATCACGGTTTCGGTCCCGAAACCCGGTCCTACAATTGGTATCAGAGCCATGGTGCCCGATTTAGTAAATCTAACCGTTTACTAAGTCACATGTGCTCTAGATCTGTGATTTTTGTGATGTTTGTTCAAGAAGAAAAGTTGGGTGAAAATGAGAAAAACTCAGATCTGGACCCGAATATTCAGATCTGTGCTGAAACGAGTGTTGGGTTTTATGTTTTTCACCTAAATATTCAAGTTATCATCATCAAAAATTGTATACAAAGTGTTTTCGTCAAATCTGCATAAGAACAGTCGCTGTGTTCTTGATGTTCTTGATGGCTGCTTAAAGACCCGAAAGATGAAAAAGGTGCTCGAAAGATGAGACCTTGGGTCGAAGGATGCAGATCTGGATCGAAAGATACCAGATATTTGTGGGAACCCTCAACAACTTCGAAAGGTTCTCCTCGAAGGATATCTTTCGACCTGATCCATCTTCGAAAGATACCAGATATTTGTGGGAACCCTCAACAACATCGAAAGATACCAGATATTTGTGGGAACCCTCAACAAATTCGAAAGATGATCCTCGAAGGATATCTTTCGACCTGATCTATCTTTCGAAAAGTCTGATCAGCTCGAAGGATATCTTTCGACCTGATCCATCTTTCGAATAGTCTGATCCTCGAAGGATATCTTTCGACCCGATTGTTGCTGGGTATCGCAGTTTTGTTGCTGGATTTCAAAAATTAGAAGATGTTGTCGGCTGAATGTTTGATTTCAGCAATTTTCGGGATGTTGCGGCATGATGAAAACAAGAGATGGTGAAAACTTGATAGTTTGAAAAATGTGGGGTAGTCACGGTTACCGATGCAAATGTCAAAAATGGTGACGCGACTATTATGCGCCAAAAACGGAACGGTATGTTCACTTCCGCACGTCAATGTTTATGATTGTTACCGGTTATTCGTAAATGTTCGAAAGCATTTTGTTTATTGTCATATTCTCGCATTTGAAGATGAACGTATGAACCTAGAATGTCAATACCGGTCCTAACGAGTTCACAAAGTCTTTGGAGGGATACAAGTCGGATCCTACGGGGTACTAGGCGAAATTTCTTTATCAACTAGAATATGCAACGAAGAAATCTTTTTGTTTACTGTCATATTCTCGCATTTGGTAACGAATGAATGAACCTAGAATGTCAATACCGGTCCAAACGAGTTCACAAAGTCTTTGGAGGGATACAAGTCGGATCCTACGGGGTACTAGGGGACGTTCTTATTCAACTAGAATATGCAAAGAAGAAAGTCGTTTTCGTGATTTTTCGGAACCGAGAACATTCAATGAAGATTGACGACAGTTCCGCTCAGTGGAGGGAATTGGTGAACATTTGACGACAGTTTCTTTGAAGTGGAAAGAATCTGTTAAGGTTTAGAGATTTTACCAAAGAAATGGGGGAATAAAACGTATGATGAATTTCTTCGGTAAATTTCTAAACGCAATCACAGGTGGTAGAGTTGTGATTTTCTGGTGATACAATCGGTTCGGCGTGGAATGTTTTGCACATACACATATTTGAGGATTTTAATTAATTCTCCAGCCAGCGTGAAGGGTTTTGCACGGAAAAATACAGGTTTCTAAAGTCTACAGTAGTTACAAAAGCGCTGTTCACTGAAGACCTGGGGAATCTTTATGAAAGCTGATAGTTCAAGACTGAAGGCCTGCAGGATTCGGTTTTGAGTTTGATGTTTCTTTGGGATTTTACAGGGATCTGGGGGTAACTCAATTCGTTGAGTTTGCAAACGATGTACTTGGTCTAGCTGACTTCCTGAGTACTGATGCTGAAGATCCGTAGTGCATTACGTGGTCAACTTCACAAAGGCGAGACAATGAGATCTGGATGTAGTTCAACTAAGCATGCTGGTTGAGCTTGCAAGGGATACACTTGGTCTAGCTGACTTTCCTGAGTGTTGATGCTGAAGATTAAAGTGCATTACTTGGTCGATTCCACAAAGACGGTTTACAGAAGACAGTTCACCAGAAATCTCTATCAATGTAGTATGCTTGTATGAAATAGAGTTCTTATGACAAGATCAAGACTTGATGCAGTTCTTAAAGATTGGAACCCTTATCAAATGCCGGTTGGAGTATTGGAAGATCAGCGGAAGATCGGTCAATTGAGGAAATTGCACAACACCCAACACGGATACGCGTACTTTAAGGGGGAAATATTTTACAAGGAGCGTCAAGATACTACTTACCTGGATCATCGGTCAAGGGGGAATTTGTTAACACAGAGAAGATGAATACTTGACTGAAGATCGATTGCAGTTGCATTTTCAGCATTCGACAGCAACGGACAAGGGGGAATTTGTTGATGCAGATTTTGTGTCCGATGCTTGTCGAATAGATTAGTTTTATTTTACGCTGAATTTGTAATAGTTAGTGAAACGGTCTATCGAACGTGTATAGACCCGCTCGTTTGAAGTGGTCAAACGAGAGGGTTATTCGGTTGACCGTGTGTGTTTGCAAGACAAGGGGTGTGACTATAAATAGAAAACCCTTGCCATTTGCAACAAAGGGAAGTTGGAGGAGGTTTGAGACCTCACCGGGAGAGATCACCACTTGGTCTCTCCCCGGATGTATACTCCTTTGGTATTAGTTCGGTTATCATGTAATCGGGCCGATTTGTAATGTTTTACTACCGGATTAATACAAAGTTGTTTGTTTATCATCTCTAATCTTCCCGTGTATGAACATAATCACACGAATCACGGTTTCGGTCCCGAAACCCGGTCCTACACTAACAGTTGTTGAAACAACTGGTGTTTCAACCACTGTTGACATTACCACAGATGATGTGTCAAATGTTGTCTTCTGCCTTTTGGCAGGTGGTATTGGTGGTGGTGAAGTGATTTTTGGTAACGGGGATAAGGCAGTGGATGTAGTGTGTGTTGAAGTGGTAGTGGTGGAAGTTGTTTGGATAACAGATGTTGAAACCACTGAAGTAGCAACAACTGTTGATACAACAGGTGTTTTAACATCTGTTGGTTTGGAAGATTGATGCGTGGAGCTTTTGGAAGGTTTGGGAGTTTGTTTTGTGGATTTGGGAGGTGTGGTTTTGGGTTGTATGACTTTTCTAGTAGACTTTCTTATGGGCTGAGGATTTTCTTGATCCTTTGGCTCAGAAATACCCTGCTCATTCATCTCCATAAAAACTCTCTTCTCCTGTTCAAACTTAAAACAATAAAAAATAACACACGTTGCGCACTACTCCCCGGCAACGGCGCCAAAATTTGACGTGATGTCGTGGTCACAATCAAATTTAATCCAATTACAACTAAATAGCTAGCGGTAAGTGGGTATCGAACACAGGGAGTTTGTGGAATGTGTGTTATTTAAATGTATATCTAAGTTTACTAAAATTTAGACTAATTGCAATAAAAGTAAATTTCAAGAGTTGGATTGATTGAATTGGTTTTTAAAAACTAAAATTAACTAATTAAATTGCAAGCGAAAAGTTTTGGTTGTAAAAAAATTAGAGACAAATGACCATCCTAGACTTCCGGTTTCAATTGACATTCATGTTATCATTCCACTAGAAAGAACTACATAGACATAGCTCATGTGTGACTACTTGCAGTGATAAAAGGGAACTAAGTACTCAGATTCCTAGAACGTGAGGTTGTTACCCGATGATCAATCAACCCTTACCCAAGCCTAACTATACCCATGATATCTCGATTGCCAACGGCACCAAGAACGTATGGTTTCTAATTAGTTTGACATAAGAATTAACAATTTACTAACAAACAATCACACACCATAACAAACAACCCATAAAGATAAAGATTGTTATTCTAGAAATTAGGAAATCAAACATGAAATGTCTCAAGCAAACCTTCAATCCAGGATGATCACAAAGCGTTTAGCCACTCATTTTAAATAATTAGTATAAAAGAAATAATCCAAGGTCACAATTAATTGCACATAATCACGTAAACGAATATACAACAAAGTTGTAAATTTTTCTAAAATTTCATTTGTTTTATAGATTATATCATGCTTCTATATACAACCGTTTTATTATTTATTTTACACATACTGATTTTACTATTACTATTACACAACCACAGTTCCATAAATCCCCTATCCTTTGTCAGATGATATTCTAGTAACGGCGTTCCCTCTCATCGTATTTCCAGGAGATCTGTCCCCCAATCTCTTGGATCCTATTCCCAGTATCCATTAGTTCTTCACCAAAGTGGCGGAATTCAGCCATATTCTCGTTACTCATTGGTGGATTTGGTAAAGGTTCTGGATTGAACTTAGGAAAAAGCTTATAGGGATGGTTTTGTAACTGTATTTCATTAGTCAACCATTCGTCTATTTGCGAGTGGATTGAAGGGTTTGGAATAGCTGGTTCTAAGTTCAGTGGTAGTTGTGTTTCAAGAGATTGAATAAAAACATTTTCATTAACAGGTTTAATAGTATTATAGCTTGCCATTATAAAATCTAGCTCTTCCTGAGATGGTAACCCCTTAATTTGTCCAGAGCTTTCCCCAATTTCCATTTTCTTAGGCTTGGGTTTCTCAAGAGGTAAAGCGTTGAATTCAATAGGTTCTTCTATGTCTGGTATATACCTATTGAAATCTCTGGAAACTTCTATTCTTACTGGATAGAGATTTAAATTCTGAAGGGCTTCCGACAAATCACTCATGTTGTTATGCAAAATACCCACAAATACTAAGTTAAAAATTATATCAAATTTTATAGAAGAACTTTAAATATTATTTCATATTGGGTAACTATGAAACAACCGAATATGAAAACATACTAGGTTTTATTTGTAAATTTATTTATTTATTTACTGAATCAGGTTTCTGAATTATATTTAATAAGGATGCTAAAACTTTAATCAAAATATTTAAAGATTTGTATTTATTGCTACAGTGGTTAACATATAAAGATTTGCCCATACTGTACAAAATTAGTCAGATAATAAAACACATAATCATAAAATAGCAATTAATAAAAATTAAGTATTTTCTAAATACTTAATTGGCTTAAATCAGTGGCTCGATCAGTGGCTCTGATACCACCTTTTTCTGTCACGGCCCCAGACCCGGTTTGACCCGTTTCAGGAGCCGCGGGACAGAAATCCCGTGGTATTTATTTAATTGAGTTTAACAGCGGAAGTTTATCATCAGGATCTTTTTAAAACTGAAATATTTCCCGATTATTTTATTTCACAACTCGGGATAAAACCCGAAAATTTACAATCTTGAGATTTCACGGAGAAATCTTTTATTTTACAAAACATGTTTCTTTATTTTATCCTGAGCCACTTTCTCAAGCTTGTAGTGCTTCACGGCACTTTTCCTGGATCATAATAGATCACCTGAAACATGTTTGAAAAAGGTTTTGTCAGCGGGAAATACTGAGTGAATCATTCTATTTACATAAAATGATGCTTAGTTATCAATTACAGCATAAGAGCGATTACAATGGCTTCTATCTTATTTTTATCTGGCGTCCTGTCACAATGGTGACATGTCACAATGGTGACGATGGTCATACCACTATTAGATCAATGAACCTAAATAGTGATGATTATCCCTGTAGGTCAATGAACCTAACAGTGATTATCCCGAGTAGGTCAATGAACCTAACTGGGAGAAAATTAGTAATGTGCACAATACCCCACCAGCCAGTGATTCAAGATATCCACGACTTAGTCCCTGTAATTATAACTTTTGGAAATAATTTGAGGTATTGTAAAATAGTTGATAAAAAGAGAATGACTCACATTGCAGATTTATACGGGCAGAGTTTAGCCTACTGATTAGCCTTTTAACCTAAATTTAATAACAGACACACAATACTGAGTTAATAATCAATACAGCATTTACGATAACTCACGAGATCAACCCTCACAACGAATGACAAAGTGCTATGCTTAAACATCCATCGAATTAACGACTAATGACAAAGCATCACCCTAATGTGGGCAGCACTTAAACATCCATTGAGTACATTGATCAATCGGAAAATGAATCGTAATAGCGATCGAGTTATTACCCTGATTGCGGCGTCGATTAGTGATCCGTGTGTGTTAATTGTGGTAAACAGAGCATAACTCAGTGTATATTTGGAATTTCTTCGTCGAACGAACAACAAAATGAAAGTGCCAGGCCCTTCTATTTATACCCAAAATTTGCACCTCCCGCTAGTCGCGGAAGAATCCGTGTCACGTGCCGCGTGTCGCCTGAGGTGACATTTTTAGGGTAGGGTAGGTACGTGTCCAACTAGCTCAGGTGAGTCGACAATTCGTTAAAATTCAATTTCCACGTAAATCTGTAAAGATAATATCAACTAGATTTTACACCCCCTGAGTTTTAGGGCCCTGATTCTAATTCCGATTGTTCTGAAAATTTTAGGGCTTGTTCAGAATCAATTGGGTGTCTCAATTAGGGTTTCCTATTGGTCAATTAAAATAATATTTAGTACTTTTTAATGAGAGTTGTTACAGTATCCATCTCCTCCTATACTCGATGATTGCCCAAATGGAAGAGTCGAATATTGAAAACCCGACTGGTTTGATGGTCTAAATGTAGACGTAGCATGAACTACAGTTGAACCTTGTGGTAATGTATAGGTGGAGGATGATTGACCTGAAACTGGGAAGAAATGAGTGAGTGGTGGAATTGTAGTAGAAGGGTTAAAGGAAAGTGAAGGTTCTTCTTGAGTGGTAATGGGTTGGGTGTTAGTTGGTGTTGCATCATGAGGTGAAATAGGATTGGTAATGGTGTTTGGTATGGTAGTGTTTGGTGAAGGTTGAGTGGATGATGGTATGAAAGGTGGTACAACTTCACTCATAGTGGGTGGTGGTGGTGGTGGATCCATGTATCTCAGTGGTGTAATCGATGTAATCGGTGTAATTGGTGTTGTTGGTGAACCGCTAATTGTGTTTTCCCTTAACAAAATTCTGTTTGCTCGCAAAGTTCGTTTGATTTCCGGATCAAATGCTAATGGTGAAAGCTTGTGAGAGCTCCTAGTACGCATGCACCTGTCAATACCTGCACACTAACACACCCAGCGTAAACCAGAAAAAATAACAAACTTAAAACAATAAAAAATAACACACGTTGCGCACTACTCCCCGGCAACGGCGCCAAAATTTGACGTGATGTCGTGGTCACAATCAAATTTAATCCAATTACAACTAAATAGCTAGCGGTAAGTGGGTATCGAACACAGGGAGTTTGTGGAATGTGTGTTATTTAAATGTATATCTAAGTTTACTAAAATTTAGACTAATTGCAATAAAAGTAAATTTCAAGAGTTGGATTGATTGAATTGGTTTTTAAAAACTAAAATTAACTAATTAAATTGCAAGCGAAAAGTTTTGGTTGTAAACAAATTAGAGACAAATGACCATCCTAGACTTCCGGTTTCAATTGACATTCATGTTATCATTCCACTAGAAAGAACTACATAGACATAGCTCATGTGTGACTACTTGCAGTGATAAAAGGGAACTAAGTACTCAGATTCCTAGAACGTGAGGTTGTTACCCGATGATCAATCAACCCTTACCCAAGCCTAACTATACCCATGATATCTCGATTGCCAACGGCACCAAGAACGTATGGTTTCTAATTAGTTTGACATAAGAATTAACAATTTACTAACAAACAATCACACACCATAACAAACAACCCATAAAGATAAAGATTGTTATTCTAGAAATTAGGAAATCAAACATGAAATGTCTCAAGCAAACCTTCAATCCAGGATGATCACAAAGTGTTTAGCCACTCATGGCTTGAAACAACATCATAGCAATAGTATTATTGTTCATCAAGATCAAAGCAACAAAAACTAATGATTAAGATAGTGTTCTTCAAGCTCAAGGTCTCCAAAAGATGCTCCAATTCGTTCCCAAGACAAGTGGTAACCGAAAACATATGATGAGCCACCATAAAAACCCATAAAATGACAATTTAATGCATAAGTTACAAAATTGGATCAGTCGGTGGCGTAACCTACGGCAGAGGGCCGTAGGTTACGGCGGGCAGCTTTCCCTTACGGCGGGTGGCTTCTGTCTTACGGCGAAGGCTTTTTGCAAAGGTTGGGGCCGTAACCTACGGCCAAGTGCCGTAGGTTACGGCGCTGAGTGTTAGTTTTTCCTTGTTTCCTTCATTTAATTCACCATTTCTTCAATCCCAACACCGCCAACTTCTAGCATCCATCCAAGCTCCATAAAACCCGCATTTTAAGCTCTTTAACACCTGTAACATCAAACATCTTGTGATTACCAAATTCAAGCTATTAACCGGATAAAGTATGGTATTTTAGTCTATTTAAAGGCCTTAAGGGTTGTCCTACGGACCACCCGTCACATCCCCACACTTACTCGTTGCTTGTCCCAAGCAACCTATTCAAAAACCATTTCAAAACCACAAGCGATCAACATGCAAATCAAGCTAAAATGTATCGTCCTTTTACTAACTTTTTATCACACCACAAGACACACCCCTCACAACAACTTTCGGTGACAAGAAATATTAGCACATTATGCTAAAACACTCAATGCACGTGTGTGATTGTGCGACAATAAGCTTGTATACAAATCAAATCTCCTCCTATCAAATATTTAGCATGCTTATGAATCAAAAGGACATTCGGGTTGTAACGAGGCTATGTGTAAAGGTAGGAAATAGTGGGAATGTGAAAGTAGCTCATTGATTCGACCCGGTTTTTATTTCTACTACTAAACAAAGCAAACATCAACTATATACATAACTTCATCAACATTTTCAACTACTATTGCAACTAAATCCTTCTTTTTGTATTTTTCTCATATTTTTTTCTCTTTTTTTTTCTTTCTTCTTTTTTTTTTTTTTAAGCAAAGAACTCAAAAATATATACAAGAACATCAACAATCACAAACTAAATTCCTAAACCGGTTCATCTCAATAGGTAACGTTTTTGTAAGAAGTAGGTTTGGGTCACAACCGAATGGTATAAGGCTCAAACATGGCTTTCTAAAGACCAAACCCCCACCCCTCACAATACCAAGCTCATATATGTAACGTATGAGGTCCAACCCCCAATTCCCACACTCTCACACATCTAGACGAGGCTACCTAAAAGTCCCCTATCATTTTCACAAGCATGCTAATCCTAGGCTTCAACAAGAATTCGTACACAAGTTCTATTAACACAATACACACACCGCCACTCAAAACAAGGAAAGCATCTTTAATAATCATATGTGGCTCAAAAACTCACCATGAAATGACTAGAAAGGGGTGTCGGTGTTTCATGCGGAACAATGTCAAGTGTTCAAATTCCAACAACTTTTCGTTTGGTTTCACAAATTTTTCAAAAATTCTCAAAATTTTCCCCTCATCCCCACACTTGGGATACATTGTCCCAATGTATGGTTTTGAAGGGAATATCGCTTTCAACAAAAAACCAACATTTGCTTATACTCTCAAACCCCAAATTTCTTTTTGTATTTTTTTTTATTTTTTAAACAAAAGCAAACAAACTAACTACCAATATTTCAAAGCTAAAGAACATATCAAGACTAAGGAAAGAGTACATGACCTGGTGAAGTTTGACAAAACAGATGTTGTAGATAATCCGACTTTCTATCACCACCTTCACCCAAATATCCGTACATCTTCCCCACACTTGAATATCGCCATGGCCTTGAAACATAGAAAGATAAAAACAGCAAGATCAATATAAAACCCCGGGTTGCCTCCCGAGCAGCGCTAAGTTTCAAGTCTTCAGCCAGACCATGCCACCCCCGTTTATGGTGGCTCAAAGAGGCGGTTCCTGCCATCTCCATCACTTCCTTGTGCCACTGAGCAAAATGCATCCATCTTGTTTTGACTCGGTGGGTAATCAAATACGCTCTTGCTTGAACCCATATGCTTTTCTTCACGATCCGGTGGGTGATTTCTTCTCATTCTTTGAAACACCTTTTCACTAAACCCGCTATCCTTCGCCACAACAAAATCGTAACTAATCATCTTAGTCTGAACATCAAATGACAACTTACGGTTCTTTTTGGTCATAGTAATGATTCCTTCTCTACAATCGATTTGAGCATTTGCCGTATAGAGAAACGGTCGACCTAAAATCACCCTTTGTTGTGACGCCATCGTGGTAGTAGCATAATCTAAAACCAGAAAATCCACCGGGTATTCGAATTCTCCCAACCGCATCATAACATTCTTAACCATTCCCAGTGGACGCCTCCAACTCTCATCCGCCAAGCTCACCATGGTGTCTACATCTTCAAGCGGACCGAAATCGTACATGTCATATAGCTCACCCGGTAACACACTCATGCTCGCCCCATAATCCAACAATGCATGAGGAATTTTTAGTTTCCCCACTCGGATAGGCACGATTGGCGCTCCATACTCTTTATCATTCTCGATTTCGGCATCTTTTTCCAAACCTGCATTCACTTGATACGAAGAAGTTAGCAATGTTTCATTAAATTTTGTACTAGGAACGGTGCTTACCACATTGATATTAACACTTTTAATGTTTTTGGGATTTATCACCGTGTCACTTGGTAGCTGGCCTTTTGCTTTCTTCAATATCGCCACTTCACTTGCAAGTTGACCAATTTGGGTGGTCAAAGTTTGAATCGCTTTATCACGGGCCTCGTCCTTTTGCATCCGAACCTCATCACGTTGATTCATTCGTTGCATTTCAACTTGCATCGCCTTCAACATCTCCATTACTTCGTTTCCACCCAAAGAGCTTTGACCCGTTTGATATTGCCTTTGAAATCCTTGGTTTCCTTGGAAATTCGGGTTAGCTTGATTTGAAGGGTTCCCATACCGAAAGTTTGGGTGGTTTCTTAAACCGGGGTGGTAAGTATTAGAATTCATATTGTTGTAATTTCTACCACCCCCTCCTTGACCTTGTACTGCATGAACTTCTTCATATTGCCCTTCCACCATTCCTTGGCAATTTTCAGCCGCATGACCTATTTCATTGCAAATAGCACAAACATCATAAATTTGATTAGAGGTTTGAACATTACCATCGTCAACCGCATGCACTTGTGTTCGGGTAACGGCCGGTCGTGCTCTCCTTGATGCTTGAGCTTTCCTCTTTGATGTAATTGCCATTTGCTCCAAAGACTCCCAATCGTCTTGCTCATAGTTCGTACCAAAAGTGCCACCGGTAATAGACATTAAGTCTCGACTATCTTCGGCACTCAACCCCTCATGAAAAGCGTTCATCAATTCCCAAAGTTCAATTCCATGGTGAGGGCAATTCTTGATCATCATATTGAAACGCTCAAAGGCTTCATGAAACATTTCGCCTTGTTGTTGTTGAAAACTCCTCAACCCCTTCCTAGCATCATTGGTCTTTTGAGCGGTATAAAATTCATCCAAAAATATTTGTTGCATTTCCGCCTAAGTGTAAATGGATGCCGAAGGCAAAGTATAGAACCACTTCTTTGCCTTATCCTCCAAAGAAAATTGAAATAGTACCAACTTGACATCATCGGCCGAAAAACCTTGACTCCCAAGAGTATTGCAAATTGAGTCATAGGCCTCCAAATGAAAGTGGGGTTCCTCCGTTGCTAGACCCTTATATTTCGGCAAACTTTGCAAAGAATTTGTTCTCACTTCAAAAGTTCTTCCTTGGTTATTGTGAGGAATAACCACCGGTGAAGGGTTGTGAGTAATTACCGGCCTAAAATGCGCTTCAATTCCCCTCGCATGTTCCCTAAGATGCCTTCTTGGTACACCCAACCGACCCCTTGGACGAATAAGACCCATTGGTCTTGGTATATGCCCTTGTGGTGCGAATGGTTGTTGAAATTGTTGTTGTCGCATCGGTGGGTGTTGAATTGGCCTTTGGAATTGTGGTTGTGCATGTTGTGGTCGAATTTGTTGCAATGGTATAGGGCGTTGCATTGGTGGCCCTTGTGGCCTTGGCCGAATATGTTGTGGTATAATTTGTTGTTGTTGGAACCCACCAACATTTGGCATTCTTTGAGTTTGCCCTTGCACATAAGTAAGTTCTCCTTGATCCCCATCACCCATATATGCATATCCTTCTTCCTCATAACCCTCAAAATCCTCATATCACTCTTCGTATCTGTCACGGCCCCAGACCCGGTTTGACCCGTTTCAGGAGCCGCGGGACAGAAATCCCGTGGTATTTATTTAATTGAGTTTAACAGCGGAAGTTTATCATCAGGATCTTTTTAAAACTGAAATATTTCCCGATTATTTTATTTCACAACTTGGGATAAAACCCGATAATTTACAATCTTGAGATTTCACGGAGAAATCTTTTATTTTACAAAACATGTTTCTTTATTTTATCCTGAGCCACTTTCTCAAGCTTGTAGTGCGTCACGGCACTTTTCCTGGATCATAATAGATCACCTGAAACATGTTTGAAAAAGGTTTTGTCAGCGGGAAATACTGAGTGAATCATTCTATTTACATAAAATAATGCTTAGTTATCAATTACAACATAAGAGCGATTACAGTGGCTTCTATCTTATTTTTATCTGGCGTCCTGTCACAATGGTGACATGTCACAATGGTGACGATGGTCATACCACTATTAGATCAATGAACCTAAATAGTGATGATTATCCTTGTAGGTCAATGAACCTAACAGTGATTATCCCGAGTAGGTCAATGAACCTAACTGGGAGAAAATTAGTAATGTGCACAATACCCCACCAGCCAGTGATTCAAGATATCCACGACTTAGTCCCTGTAATTATAACTTTTGGAAATAATTTGAGGTATTGTAAAATAGTTGATAAAAAGAGAATGACTCACATTGCAGATTTATACGGGCAGAGTTTAGCCTACTGATTAGCCTTTTAACCTAAATTTAATAACAGGCACACAATACTGAGTTAATAATCAATACAACATTTACGATAACTCACGAGATCAACCCTCACAACGAATGACAAAGTGCTATGCTTAAACATCCATCGAATTAACGACTAATGACAAAGCATCACCCTAATGTGGGCAGCACTTAAACATCCATTGAGTACATTGATCAATCGGAAAATGAATCGTAATAGCGATCGAGTTATTACCCTGATTGCGGCGTCGATTAGTGATCCGTGTGTGTTAATTGTGGTAAACAGAGCATAACTCAGTGTATATTTGGAATTTCTTCGTCGAACGAACAACAAAATGAAAGTGCCAGGCCCTTCTATTTATACCCAAAATTTGCACCTCCCGCTAGTCGCGGAAGAATCCGTGTCACGTGCCGCGTGTCGCCTGAGGTGACATTTTTAGGGTAGGGTAGGTACGTGTCCAACTAGCTCAGGTGAGTCGACAATTCGTTAAAATTCAATTTCCACGTAAATCTGTAAAGATAATATCAACTAGGTTTTACCCCCCCTGAGTTTTAGGGCCCTGATTCTAATTCCGATTGTTCTGAAAATTTTAGGGCTTGTTCAGAATCAATTGGGTGTCTCAATTAGGGTTTCCTATTGGTCAATTAAAATAATATTTAGTACTTTTTAATGAGAGTTGTTACATTCTCCCTACCTTAATAAAAATCTCGTCCTCGAGATTTACTGGAATAATTGAGTATACTTTTGCTTCTTTTCTGATTCCAATTCCCAAGTGTATTAGGGTCCTATCTTTGAATCCTACTTTACTTGAACTATCACTAATCATTTGTGTTTTGAGAAAATTGATCTTTTTATCTTCTATCTGAAGAGGTTTCGCCACAAATTTTAACTTTTCGTTTACCTCTATATCTTGGAGAGGTACTACCAAAGATTCGTCAGATAGACATTTCTTGAGATTGGATTCATGAAATACATCATGTATTCCAGCTAACTCTCCTGGTAGTTGTAAATAATAAGCAACTGGTCCTATACGTTGGATCACTGGAAATGGTCCTACGTACCTTGGACTTAGCTTTCCTTTCTTACCGAATCTAACAACTCTTTTCCAAGGAGAAACTTTCAACAATATTCTGTCTCCAACTTGGAATTCTAACGGCTTTCGTCTATTATCTGTATAACTCTTCTGGCGATCTCTAGCCGTCTTCATTCTTTCCTTCGTGATACTGAATATCACAATCGTAGTCACTTAGGATTTTCATCCATCTCCTTTGCCTTATGTTTAATTCTTTTTGCCCAACTATATATCTTAAATTCTTATGGTCCGTATAGACAGTAAACTTACTTCCATATAGATAATGTCTCCAAATCTTAAGGGCAAAAATTATGGCTCCTAATTCTAAGTCATGAGTGGTATAGTTTTCTTCGTGCTTTTTCAATTGCCTTGATGCATACGCAATTACCCTTTTTACGTTGCATTAACATACATCCAAATCCTAGTTTTGAAGCATCACCATATACTTTAAAATCTTCTGTTCCTTCTGGTAAGGCTAAGATTGGGGCATTTGTTAATTTATGCTTTAAGATCCTAAAGGCTTCTTCTTGTTTAGGTCCCTATTCAACTTAACTGTTTTACAGGTTAGCTTAGTTAATGGTATAGCTATCTTGGAAAAATAAACCGTCTATAGTATCCGGCTAAACCTACAAAACTTCTAATTTCCATTGCGGATTTCGGAATCTTCCATTTGGTAATTGCTTCAATCTTAGCATGATCTACATGAATACCTTCATGATTCACCATATGACCTAAAATTTGCACTTTTGGCAGCCAAAATTCACATTTCGAGAATTTGGCGTAAAGCTTCTCTTTTCTTAACAAAGTTAAGAGTGCATGCAAGTGCTGACAATGTTCTTCCTGACTTTTGGAATAAATAAGTATATCGTCGTTGAAGACAATTACAAATTTATCCAAATATGGTTTACAGATCCTATTTATCATATCCATGAATGCTACAGGTGCATTCGTTAATCCAAAGGGCATGATTGTAATGACCATACCTAGTTCTGAAAGCAGTTTTAGGTATGTCTTCCTCTTGTATTTTCAATTGATGATATCCGGAACGTAAGTTGATCTTAGAAAAATATCTATCTCCCTGGAATTGATCGAATAGATCATCAATTCTAGGTAATGGATATTGATTCTTAATTGTAACTTTATTCAATTCCCTATAATCAATCAAACCATCCTTTTTCTTAATAAACAACACTGGTGCCCTATACGAGGATAAACTAAGTTGTATGAAACCTTCACTTAATAATTCATCTAATTGCTTTCTTAGTTTTAATATTTCTGTGAGTGCTAACCGATAAGGTGCCTTGGCTACCGGTATAGTTCCTGGAATTAGATGAATCCTAAATTCTACCTTCCTATCTGGTGGTAACCCTGGTAACTCTTCTGGGAATACATCTGGGTATTCTGAAACTACAGAAATTTCCAAGTTCTTTATCTTTAGTATTAATGATTACTGAAATCATATATACTGTTCCTTGCTTTCGTTCATAATTAGCAACTTTCATTACTGATATGAACTTTATGGTTTTACATGGCTTATCTCCTGTAATCATTATTACTTTTCCAGTGGATGCACAAATTTCTATGGAATTCTTATCACAGATAATTCGAGCATGGTTGTTTACTAACCAATCCATTCCTAACACAACATCGAATTCAACTAATTTCATAGATAATAAGGTTATAGAAAATTTATGACTTAAAAATTCTATTTCTATGTTTTGCAGAACCTTATTTATTTTAACTGAATTCCCATCTGCCGTTTCTACTGTAGAAATTTGCCTAATACTGATTAAAGATAAGTTAAGAGTTTGGCGAAATGAAGTATTTATAAAACTTTGGTTTGCACCAGAGTTAAATAATGCTTTTGTGTAAACGTTGTGAACTAAGAACGTACCGGCTATCACATCTGGAATGAGTTCTGCTTCCTTAGCAGTTAGTTGGAAGGGTCTTACATTCCTTTTTGCTCCTTCTGCAGGTTTGACTTTATTGTCAGATGGTTTGTTCAGTTTTGGACAATCTGGCCTAAGATGTCCAGCTTCTCCACAGTTGTAGCATACTGAAAATTTCTTCCTCCTGCAGTCTTCTTCTTGATGCCCCGGAATTTTGCAAAAATTGCAATATCCTTTGCGTCTTCCAAAATGCTTCCTTTTGCAAGAATTGCAAAATGGACTAGTGGAAGATTGCCCATTCCCTCCTTTCTTGAAATTGTTATGGTTACCCGGACGGAATCCTTGGGTAATCTTTTGGGCTACTTCCTTCCTTCTATTTTCTTCTCTTGTCCGTACTAGTTCGTCAGTCAAAGTATTGGCTAAATCTACCGCATCATCAATCGTGCGAGGTTTCGCAGCTTTGACGATATTACGGATTTCGGAAATTAATCCCCAAATATAACGAGAAATAAGTACCGGCTCTGGCGAAGCCAGGGTTGGTACTACTCGAGCATATTCGAAGAATGTCGAAGTATACCCTCGACAATCTACATCCACCATCCGGTGGGTTAGAAACTTATTTGTTATTTGTTCCTTTTCATACTCAGGACATAATTTTCTTTCTACAAAGCTCTTAAATTCTTCTCAGTTCATAGCATACGCCATCCTTCTTCCTTTTGCTTGTAACACCGTATTCCACCATTCTAGCGCTCCTTCTTTGAAAAGATTTGACGCATACATGACCTGATCATCCTGAGCACATTTACTTATGGCAATTACTGCCTCGGTTTTCTCTAACCGCCGCAGTCGCTCCTTCATTGCCTGCAAACTCAGTGGGTTTACAAGCAAGAAATTCTTTGTAAGTGCAACCAGGCGTTGCAGCTTTTATTTTCTTAGGAGGAGGAGCTTGCCGTGGTTCATTCTCATGATTAACATGATCATTGCCTCCGTTTACGCTATTACTTAAGTTATCTTCAGAAATACGTTTGCTAGGAACGATTTGTTGCGGTTCGATTGGATTTTTAATAGCAGCAACGATTGCTGGAATAGCGTTGGCTATCCCTTGAGTAACTATTGCTGGAATAGCGTTGGCTATCCCTTGAGCAACGATATTTTCTATATCCTGCCTAGTCAAATTTTGATCCCCCGGTTGTTGCTCAGATTGATTAATCTCATTAACTGGTTCATTATTAGCGTTTTCCATCTGATATCTAATTTATAGATAAATAATTAGTATAAAAGAAATAATCCAAGGTCACAATTAATTGCACATAATCACGTAAACGAATATACAACAAAGTTGTAAATTTTTCTAAAATTTCATTTGTTTTATAGATTATATCATGCTTCTATATACAACCGTTTTGTTATTTATTTTACACTTACTGATTTTACTATTACTATTACACAACCACAGTTCCATAAATCCCCTATCCTTTGTCAGATGATATTCTAGTAACGGCGTTCCCTCTCATCGTATTTCCAGGAGATCTGTCCCCCAATCTCTTGGATCCTATTCCCAGTATCCTTTAGTTCTTCACCAAAGTGGCGGAATTCAGCCATATTCTCGTTACTCATTGGTGGATTTGGTAAAGGTTCTGGATTGAACTTAGGAAAAAGCTTATAGGGATGGTTTTGTAACTGTATTTCATTAGTCAACCATTCGTCTATTTGCGAGTGGATTGAAGGGTTTGGAATAGCTGGTTCTAAGTTCAGTGGTAGTTGTGTTTCAAGAGATTGAATAAAAACATTTTCATTAACAGGTTTAATAGTATTATAGCTTGCCATTATAAAATCTAGTTCTTCCTGAGATGGTAACCCCTTAATTTGTCCAGAGCTTTCCCCAATTTCCATTTTCTTAGGCTTGGGTTTCTCAAGAGGTAAAGCGTTGAATTCAATAGGTTCTTCTATGTCTGGTATATACCTATTGAAATCTCTGGAAACTTCTATTCTTACTGGATAGAGATTTAAATTCTGAAGGGCTTCCGACAAATCACTCATGTTGTTATGCAAAATACCCACAAATACTAAGTTAAAAATTATATCAAATTTTATAGAAGACCTTTAAATATTATTTCATATTGGGTAACTTTGAAACAACCGAATATGAAAACATACTAGGTTTTATTTGTAAATTTATTTATTTATTTACTGAATCAGGTTTCTGAATTATATTTAATAAGGATGCTAAAACTTTAATCAAAATATTTAAAGATTTGTATTTATTGCTACAGTGGTTAACATATAAAGATTTGCCCATACTGTACAAAATTAGTCAGATAATAAAACACATAATCATAAAATAGCAATTAATAAAAATTAAGTATTTTCTAAATACTTAATTGGCTTAAATCAGTGGCTCTGATACCACCTTTTTCTGTCACGGCCCCAGACCCGGTTTGACCCGTTTCAGGAGCCGCGGGACAGAAATCCCGTGGTATTTATTTAATTGAGTTTAACAGCGGAAGTTTATCACCAGGATCTTTTTAAAACTGAAATATTTCCCGATTATTTTATTTCACAACTCGGGATAAAACCCGATAATTTACAATCTTGAGATTTCACGGAGAAATCTTTTATTTTACAAAACATGTTTCTTTATTTTATCCTGAGCCACTTTCTCAAGCTTGTAGTGTTTCACGGCACTTTTCCTGGATCATAATAGATCACCTGAAACATGTTTGAAAAAGGTTTTGTCAGCGGGAAATACTGAGTGAATCATTCTATTTACATAAAATGATGCTTAGTTATCAATTACAGCAAAAGAGCGATTACAATGGCTTCTATCTTATTTTTATCTGGCGTCCTGTCACAATGGTGACATGTCACAATGGTGACGATGGTCATACCACTATTAGATCAATGAACCTAAATAGTGATGATTATCCCTGTAGGTCAATGAACCTAACAGTGATTATCCCGAGTAGGTCAATGAACCTAACTGGGAGAAAATTAGTAATGTGCACAATACCCCACCAGCCAGTGATTCAAGATATCCACGACTTAGTCCCTGTAATTATAACTTTTGGAAATAATTTGAGGTATTGTAAAATAGTTGATAAAAAGAGAATGACTCACATTGCAGATTTATACGGGCAGAGTTTAGCCTACTGATTAGCCTTTTAACCTAAATTTAATAACAGGCACACAATACTGAGTTAATAATCAATACAGCATTTACGATAACTCACGAGATCAACCCTCACAACGAATGACAAAGTGCTATGCTTAAACATCCATCGAATTAACGACTAATGACAAAGCATCACCCTAATGTGGGCAGCACTTAAACATCCATTGAGTACATTGATCAATCGGAAAATGAATCGTAATAGCGATCGAGTTATTACCCTGATTGCGGCGTCGATTAGTGATCCGTGTGTGTTAATTGTGGTAAACAGAGCATAACTCAGTGTATATTTGGAATTTCTTCGTCGAACGAACAACAAAATGAAAGTGCCAGGCCCTTCTATTTATACCCAAAATTTGCACCTCCCGCTAGTCGCAGAAGAATCCGTGTCACGTGCCGCGTGTCGCCTGAGGTGACATTTTTAGGGTAGGGTAGGTACGTGTCCAACTAGCTCAGGTGAGTCGACAATTCGTTAAAATTCAATTTCCACGTAAATCTGTAAAGATAATATAAACTAGGTTTTACCCTCCCTGAGTTTTAGGGCCCTGATTCTAATTCCGATTGTTCTGAAAATTTTAGGGCTTGTTCAGAATCAATTGGGTGTCTCAATTAGGGTTTCCTATTGGTCAATTAAAATAATATTTAGTACTTTTTAATGAGAGTTGTTACAGTATCCATCTCCTCCTATACTCGATGATTGCCCAAATGGAAGAGTCGAATATTGAAAACCCGACTGGTTTGATGGTCTAAATGTAGACGTAGCATGAACTACAGTTGAACCTTGTGGTAATGTATAGGTGGAGGATGATTGACCTGAAACTGGGAAGAAATGAGTGAGTGGTGGAATTGTAGTAGAAGGGTTAAAGGAAAGTGAAGGTTCTTCTTGAGTGGTAATGGGTTGGGTGTTAGTTGGTGTTGCATCATGAGGTGAAATAGGATTGGTAGTGGTGTTTGGTATGGTAGTGTTTGGTGAAGGTTGAGTGGATGATGGTATGAAAGGTGGTACAACTTCACTCATAGTGGGTGGTGGTGGTGGTGGATCCATGTATCTCAGTGGTGTAATCGATGTAATCGGTGTAATTGGTGTTGTTGGTGAACCGCTAATTGTGTTTTCCCTTAACAAAATTCTGTTTGCTCGCAAAGTTCGTTTGATTTCCGGATCAAATGCTAATGGTGAAAGCTTGTGAGAGCTCCTAGTACGCATGCACCTGTTAATACCTGCACACTAACACACCCAGCGTAAACCAGAAAAAATAACAAACTTAAAACAATAAAAAATAACACACGTTGCGCACTACTCCCCGGCAACGGCGCCAAAATTTGACGTGATGTCGTGGTCACAATCAAATTTAATCCAATTACAACTAAATAGCTAGCGGTAAGTGGGTATCGAACACAGGGAGTTTGTGGAATGTGTGTTATTTAAATGTATATCTAAGTTTACTAAAATTTAGACTAATTGCAATAAAAGTAAATTTCAAGAGTTGGATTGATTGAATTGGTTTTTAAAAACTAAAATTAACTAATTAAATTGCAAGCGAAAAGTTTTGGTTGTAAACAAATTAGAGACAAATGACCATCCTAGACTTCCGGTTTCAATTGACATTCATGTTATCATTCCACTAGAAAGAACTACATAGACATAGCTCATGTGTGACTACTTGCAGTGATAAAAGGGAACTAAGTACTCAGATTCCTAGAACGTGAGGTTGTTACCCGATGATCAATCAACCCTTACCCAAGCCTAACTATACCCATGATATCTCGATTGCCAACGGCACCAAGAACGTATGGTTTCTAATTAGTTTGACATAAGAATTAACAATTTACTAACAAACAATCACACACCATAACAAACAACCCATAAAGATAAAGATTGTTATTCTAGAAATTAGGAAATCAAACATGAAATGTCTCAAGCAAACCTTCAATCCAGGATGATCACAAAGTGTTTAGCCACTCATGGATTGAAACAACATCATAGCAATAGTATTATTGTTCATCAAGATCAAAGCAACAAAAACTAATGATTAAGATAGTGTTCTTCAAGCTCAAGGTCTCCAAAAGATGCTCCAATTCGTTCCCAAGACAAGTGGTAACCGAAAACATATGATGAGCCACCATAAAAACCCATAAAATGACAATTTAATGCATAAGTTACAAAATTGGATCAGTCGGTGGCGTAACCTACGGCAGAGGGCCGTAGGTTACGGTGGGCAGCTTTCCCTTACGGCGGGTGGCTTCTGTCTTACGGCGAAGGCTTTTTGCAAAGGTTGGGGCCGTAACCTACGGCCAAGTGCCGTAGGTTACGGTGCTGAGTGTTAGTTTTTCCTTGTTTCCTTCATTTAATTCACCATTTCTTCAATCCCAACACCGCCAACTTCTAGCATCCATCCAAGCTCCATAAAACCCGCATTTTAAGCTCTTTAACACCTGTAACATCAAACATCTTGTGATTACCAAATTCAAGCTATTAACCGGATAAAGTATGGTATTTTAGTCTATTTAAAGGCCTTAAGAGTTGTCCTACGGACCACCCGTCACATCCCCACACTTACTCGTTGCTTGTCCCAAGCAACCTATTCAAAAACCATTTCAAAACCACAAGCGATCAACATGCAAATCAAGCTAAAATGTATCGTCCTTTTACTAACTTTTTATCACACCACAAGACACACCCCTCACAACAACTCTCGGTGACAAGAAATATTAGCACATTATGCTAAAACACTCAATGCACGTGTGTGATTGTGCGACAATAAGCTTGTATACAAATCAAATCTCCTCCTATCAAATATTTAGCATGCTTATGAATCAAAAGGACATTCGGGTTGTAACGAGGCTATGTGTAAAGGTAGGAAATAGTGGGAATGTGAAAGTAGCTCATTGATTCGACCCGGTTTTTATTTCTACTACTAAACAAAGCAAACATCAACTATATACATAACTTCATCAACATTTTCAACTACTATTGCAACTAAATCCTTCTTTTTGTATTTTTCTCATTTTTTTTTCTTTCTTCTTCTTTTTTTTTTTTAAGCAAAGAACTCAAAAATATATACAAGAACATCAACAATCACAAACTAAATTCCTAAACCGGTTCATCTCAATAGGTAACGTTTTTGTAAGAAGTAGGTTT
Source organism: Helianthus tuberosus (assembly GCA_030545235.1). Classification (NCBI taxonomy): domain Eukaryota; kingdom Viridiplantae; phylum Streptophyta; class Magnoliopsida; order Asterales; family Asteraceae; genus Helianthus; species Helianthus tuberosus. The sequence continues at coordinate 9,423,877 of CM060438.1, forward strand.
GGGTCACAACCGAATGGTATAAGGCTCAAACATGGCTTTCTAAAGACCAAACCCCCACCCCTCACAATACCAAGCTCATATATGTAACGTATGAGGTCCAACCCCCAATTCCCACACTCTCACACATCTAGACGAGGCTACCTAAAAGTCCCCTATCATTTTCACAAGCATGCTAATCCTAGGCTTCAACAAGAATTCGTACACAAGTTCTATTAACACAATACACACACCGCCACTCAAAACAAGGAAAGCGTCTTTAATAATCATATGTGGCTCAAAAACTCACCATGAAATGACTAGAAAGGGGTGTCGGTGTGTCATGCGGAACAATGTCAAGTGTTCAAATTCCAACAACTTTTCGTTTGGTTTCACAAATTTTTCAAAAATTCTCAAAATTTTCCCCTCATCCCCACACTTGGGATACATTGTCCCAATGTATGGTTTTGAAGGGAATATCGCTTTCAACAAAAAACCAACATTTGCTTATACTCTCAAACCCCAAATTTCTTTTTGTATTTTTTTTTATTTTTTAAACAAAAGCAAACAAACTAACTACCAATATTTCAAAGCTAAAGAACATATCAAGACTAAGGAAAGAGTACATGACCTGGTGAAGTTTGACAAAACAGATGTTGTAGATAATCCGACTTTCTATCACCACCTTCACCCAAATATCCGTACATCTTCCCCACACTTGAATATCGTCATGGCCTTGAAACATAGAAAGATAAAAACAGCAAGATCAATATAAAACCCCGGGTTGCCTCCCGAGCAGCGCTAAGTTTCAAGTCTTCAGCCAGACCATGCCACCCCCGTTTATGGTGGCTCAAAGAGGCGGTTCATGCCATCTCCATCACTTCCTTGTGCCACTGAGCAAAATGCATCCATCTTGTTTTGACTCGGTGGGTAATCAAATACGCTCTTGCTTGAACCCATATGCTTTTCTTCACGATCCGGTGGGTGATTTCTTCTCATTCTTTGAAACACCTTTTCACTAAACCCGCTATCCTTCGCCACAACAAAATCGTAACTAATCATCTTAGTCTGAACATCAAATGACAACTTACGGTTCTTTTTGGTCATAGTAATGATTCCTTCTCTACAATCGATTTGAGCATTTGCCGTATAGAGAAACGGTCGACCCAAAATCACCCTTTGTTGTGACGCCATCGTGGTAGTAGCATAATCTAAAACCAGAAAATCCACCGGGTATTCGAATTCTCCCAACCGCATCATAACATTCTTAACCATTCCCAGTGGACGCCTCCAACTCTCATCTGCCAAGCTCACCATGGTGTCTACATCTTCAAGCGGACCGAAATCGTACATGTCATATAGCTCACCCGGTAACACACTCATGCTCGCCCCATAATCCAACAATGCATGAGGAATTTTTAGTTTCCCCACTCGGATAGGCACGATTGGCGCTCCATACTCTTTATCATTCTCGATTTCGGCATCTTTTTCCAAACCTGCATTCACTTGATACGAAGAAGTTAGCAATGTTTCATTAAATTTTGTACTAGGAACGGTGCTTACCACATTGATATTAACACTTTTAATGTTTTTGGGATTTATCACCGTGTCACTTGGTAGCTGGCCTTTTGCTTTCTTCAATATCGCCACTTCACTTGCAAGTTGACCAATTTGGGTGGTCAAAGTTTGAATCGCTTTATCACGGGCCTCGTCCTTTTGCATCCGAACCTCATCACGTTGATTCATTCGTTGCATTTCAACTTGCATCGCCTTCAACATCTCCATTACTTCGTTTCCACCCAAAGAGCTTTGACCCGTTTGATATTGCCTTTGAAATCCTTGGTTTCCTTGGAAATTCGGGTTAGCTTGATTTGAAGGGTTCCCATACCGAAAGTTTGGGTGGTTTCTTAAACCGGGGTGGTAAGTATTAGAATTCATATTGTTGTAATTTCTACCACCCCCTCCTTGACCTTGTACTGCATGAACTTCTTCATATTGCCCTTCCACCATTCCTTGGCAATTTTCAGCCGCATGACCTATTTCATTGCAAATAGCACAAACATCATAAATTTGATTAGAGGTTTGTGAGTAATTACCGGCCTAAAATGCGCTTCAATTCCCCTCGCATGTTCCCTAAGATGCCTTCTTGGTACACCCAACCGACCCCTTGGACGAATAAGACCCATTGGTCTTGGTATATGCCCTTGTGGTGCGAATGGTTGTTGAAATTGTTGTTGTCGCATCGGTGGGTGTTGAATTGGCCTTTGGAATTGTGGTTGTGCATGTTGTGGTCGAATTTGTTGCAATGGTATAGGGCGTTGCATTGGTGGCCCTTGTGGCCTTGGCCGAATATGTTGTGGTATAATTTGTTGTTATTGGAACCCATCAACATTTGGCATTCTTTGAGTTTGCCCTTGCACATAAGTAAGTTCTCCTTGATCCCCATCACCCATATATGCATATCCTTCTTCCTCATAACCCTCAAAATCCTCATATCCCTCTTCGTATCCATCTCCTCCTATACCCGATGATTGCCCAAATGGAAGAGTCGAATATTGAAATCCTGACTGGTTTGATGGTCTAAATGTAGACGTAGCATGAACTACAGTTGAACCTTGTGGTAATGTATAGGTGGAGGATGATTGACCTGAAACTGGGAAGAAATGAGTGAGTGGTGGAATTGTAGTAGAAGGGTTAAAGGAAAGTGAAGGTTCTTCTTGAGTGGTAATGGGTTGGGTGTTAGTTGGTGTTGCATCATGAGGTGAAATAGGATTGGTAGTGGTGTTTGGTATGGTAGTGTTTGGTGAAGGTTGAGTGGATGATGGTATGAAAGATGGTATAACTTCACTCATAGTGGGTGGTGGTGGTGGTGGTGGATCCATGTATCTCAGTGGTGTAATCGGTGTAATCGGTGTAATTGGTGTTGTTGGTGAACCGCTAATTGTGTTTTCCCTTAACAAAATTCTGTTTGCTCGCAAAGTTCGTTTGATTTCCGGATCAAATGCTAATGGTGAAAGCTTGTGAGAGCTCCTAGTACGCATGCACCTGTCAATACCTGCACACTAACACACCCAGCGTAAACCAGAAAAAATAACAAACTTAAAACAATAAAAAATAACACACGTTGCGCACTACTCCCCGGCAACGGCGCCAAAATTTGACGTGATGTCGTGGTCACAATCAAATTTAATCCAATTACAACTAAATAGCTAGCGGTAAGTGGGTATCGAACACAGGAGTTTGTGGAATGTGTGTTATTTAAATGTATATCTAAGTTTACTAAAATTTAGACTAATTGCAATAAAAGTAAATTTCAAGAGTTGGATTGATTGAATTGGTTTTTAAAAACTAAAATTAACTAATTAAATTGCAAGCGAAAAGTTTTGGTTGTAAACAAATTAGAGACAAATGACCATCCTAGACTTCCGGTTTCAATTGACATTCATGTTATCATTCCACTAGAAAGAACTACATAGACATAGCTCATGTGTGACTACTTGCAGTGATAAAAGGGAACTAAGTACTCAGATTCCTAGAACGTGAGGTTGTTACCCGATGATCAATCAACCCTTACCCAAGCCTAACTATACCCATGATATCTCGATTGCCAACGGCACCAAGAACGTATGGTTTCTAATTAGTTTGACATAAGAATTAACAATTTACTAACAAACAATCACACACCATAACAAACAACCCATAAAGATAAAGATTGTTATTCTAGAAATTAGGAAATCAAACATGAAATGTCTCAAGCAAACTTTCAATCCAGGATGATCACAAAGTGTTTAGCCACTCATGGCTTGAAACAACATCATAGCAATAGTATTATTGTTCATCAAGATCAAAGCAACAAAAACTAATGATTAAGATAGTGTTCTTCAAGCTCAAGGTCTCCAAAAGATGCTCCAATTCGTTCCCAAGACAAGTGGTAACCGAAAACATATGATGAGCCACCATAAAAACCCATAAAATGACAATTTAATGCATAAGTTACAAAATTGGATCAGTCGGTGGCGTAACCTACGGCAGAGGGCCGTAGGTTACGGCGGGCAGCTTTCCCTTACGGCGGGTGGCTTCTGTCTTACGGCGAAGGCTTTTTGCAAAGGTTGGGGCCGTAACCTACGGCCAAGTGCCGTAGGTTACGGCGCTGAGTGTTAGTTTTTCCTTGTTTCCTTCATTTAATTCACCATTTCTTCAATCCCAACACCGCCAACTTCTAGCATCCATCCAAGCTCCATAAAACCCGCATTTTAAGCTCTTTAACACCTGTAACATCAAACATCTTGTGATTACCAAATTCAAGCTATTAACCGGATAAAGTATGGTATTTTAGTCTATTTAAAGGCCTTAAGGGTTGTCCTACGGACCACCCGTCAGTGGGCTCAGCAGCAGGTGCCTGAGGAGCAGTGGTAGCTGCTAAAGTCTGCTCAGGAGCCCCTGCTTGTGTTTTGGACACTTTTGATAGCCTTGTAAATGTTAATGGTGTAAGGCCATTTATTCGACAAGGATCACCCTGGATGAGTACATGAGCATCATCCTTTCCAAATTTATTTTGAAAATAAAAGCTTAGGAACCTTGGAAATAGTAAAAATGATTTGCTATCAACATTTTTTACCAAGTCATCAAAGATCTCCTGTGAATAGTTAAAGTTTTCCCCATGCAAGATAGCATATGCCAGGTATTGGATCTTTAATGGAATTTCATTGAAAGCAGTGGTCTTATTAGAAACACACATTAAGAGGGTATGAAACAAAAACCTTGGGGCAGGGGGAAAACTGCCTTTTTGCAAAGTGTCTTTTTTCATTTGCTTCGCATACCCTCTTTCTAAAAAATCTGTTTGATACTCTATTTTAGGGAAAGAAGTCTTACCTTGAAGATCATTGAGTTCAAACACTTCAGAGATGGTTTGTGGTGTGATTTTAACATCAACACCCTTTATCGAGGAATTGATGGCTATGGGTGTTTTATCTTGATATTCAAGTTTTGTATTTTTCCAAAATTCCCTCCGGGTTGCCAAGTAAATCAGAGCATCAGAAGTCAACAAAGTTTTGTACTTTGAAGACGAAAGGGCATCTATGACGGAATTGAACGTTTCAGTGTTACTTGATTTTGTCAACAGACCCAAGTAGTTATGGGGAGCTTTGTATCGAATTTCTATGGCCTTTTGACTGGATTTCCTTTTAACTGATGAAGACCGTGATTTTGCCATTTGAGAAAGAAGGACGATGAGGAATTTTGAAAGAAATGGAGGATAACTGCTTTGAAAAAGGAAAAATGAATTCGATTCGACAGTTAAAACCCTGTTTGGGGGTTTTGATCAGGGTTTTATAGGGGGAAAAGTGAATGCTGACGTGGCAGCGGTTACAAAAGATCTGACGGCTATGAACTGTCCACGAACCAACCCCTGATGAGTAATGGAACACAGTTGTTTTATGAAGCCACTGATGGAATAATAACAGTGGTTGAAATGATTACAATGAAAATAGTGGGAGACTTTAAGTTATCAGTGGATAGCCTGAAAACAGTGGGAGCTTTGTCCTCAACAGTGGATCGCCCTCATCAGTCTTTAACTACATCAGTCTTTATAAGGAGCAGTGGGGTGATGTGATAAATACCGTTATATATAAACATCTCAGTGATATGAAATCTAACAGTCTAACATAGTATAAAACACGGATGTGATAAATACTGTTACATATAAATACTGTTAACATAAACAAAGGTAGAATATCTGCTTTTAATTTGAACCACTCTTGTTGTTGGGCAGTGGTTCGTCTTTGAGTTTGTATAGGGTTTATCTCAAGAGATAAAATATAGCTAACCACTGCTACACTAAACACTGTTACAAAAGAAACACTGATACATAAATACTAAAGTTGAATCCGCTGTAGATGCTGAAGCACTGCTGCTACTGAACAGTGGTTTTCCTTTCGTTGATCAGGCTTTAAGTACATAAGTGCTTGTCTTTAACATGGCTTTGTCTTCAATAGTGGATAGGCCTCATCAGTCTTTAAGAACATCAGTCTTTATAAGGAGCATTGGTTAATTATAACAGTCCTTAGCATGATCAGCTGTTATAACCACAACATAACCCTTTGAGAGGAAGCAAGTGTCGGTCTATTCATTTGAGAGGACTCATTGACACTATTGAACCTCTGTTGTCTTACCAAACAGATGTTCAGACACAATTCAACATCAACATAATCTAAATCTTACTCAAACACTAAATAATAAATAAAAATAAAATACAACATAGATTCATAAAATTAAATTTATTCATTTATTCATGTCCTTAAAACTAAAAGTCCAATAATTACATGTCCTTATTCATTTTTCCTTTCGTTGATCAGGCTTTAAGTACATAAGTGCTTGTCTTTAACATGGCTTTGTCTTCAACAGTGGATAGGCCTCATCAGTGTTTAAGAACATCAGTCTTTATAAGGAGCAGTGGTTAATTATAACAGTCCTTAGCATGATCAGCTGTTATAACCACAACATAACCCTTTGAGAGGAAGCAAGTGTCGGTCTATTCATTTGAGAGGACTCATTGACACTATTGAACCTCTGTTGTCTTACCAAACAGATGTTCAGACACAATTCAACATCAACATAATCTAAATCTTACTCAAACACTAAATAATAAACAAAAATAAAATACAACATAGATTCATAAAATTAAATTTATTCATTTATTCATGTCCTTAAAACTAAAAGTCCAATAATTACATGACATACTGAATAATATTAAAGTTCAAATCTAAGAATAACAGCAAGAATTAAGAAACTTTAGTTTCAACTCCATCGATTGCTGAACCTCTCGATGTATGTCCTTCAGCATCGCCATGAACTGCACGTCTCTATCACCTCACTCTATATTACTGACAACACAAATAAGAAACAAACCTAAAATGCAAAGGTCTCTTCTCAACTGTTGTAGCACATCTGAGTTTTCACGATATTGCACAAATCTATCCATACTTTCGATAAAAGAAGAAATCCCAATGACAAACCTGACGCAAGAAAACCTGACTTTCGATTTAACGAAAATCAAAAAACGCAACTTTTCACGATGTTGCAATAATGAAACTGCAACATCGATATTGAAAGGTTGATGTGTGATGGGAAGTTTCATTGAAACGACGATGTTGGAACAATGACACTGGAACGATAACATGTAAACATAATCAACAAACATTCGAACAAAGAAGTCTAATTGGAGATTAGCGGCTGAATCACGAGAAAGATGCATTTGAGAGAGAGAGATACGCACACATATATGAGCGAGCGAGATTTGAATGTAATAGCAGATAATTATATCTTATTTATAGGATTAGAATATACGGTTTGAATTTTGAATGTGGGAACTGATAATTATATCTAATTTATTGGGAACTGATGTTTATTGAGAACTGATGTTTATTGGTAATCGACAGTAGTATATATCCTTATATCCTGCTTTATTAAAATATTAAATATTTGAATTGTTATGCAAAGTAGGAAAAAAAAAAGAGAAGGTCAAGTTGAAATTACCATTTTGCATAAAATTACTGATATTATCAGTAATTACTGATATTATCAGTAATTACTGATCTGATTTGAAAGCAACTGTCATGATGACTTTTCTAATTTTTAAGAGATAATAACCGTCAGTTTGAAATTCAAATTTTGCATATTTTAAATGTCCAAAGCTCAAGAAATTAGCATTAATTACCGATTTGATTTGCAACAAATAGTCATCAAGAATTTTTTTTAGTTTTTAATTTAACTTTAAATTTTATGATGAAAACAATGTTGGAGGAAATCTTACCTCATTGGAATGTAACGATTAGGTAAAATGGTAATTTCATTGTAATTCTAGTTTTTATTTGATAATTTCAATCTATCACTAATTAACACCATCAATAATAAAAAAGTGAGCAGTGGCTGTTGTTTAGGAAAACCGCTGATGGTCAATATCAATAGATGTTAACAATAAAAAAGTGAGCAGTGGCTATTTTTTCCTATCAGTGGATACCCAATAGTTTTTTAAACACTGATGTTTGGTCAGTCAATGGTCAACAGATGTTTGAAGAAAAATATGTTTCGCCTTATATATCAGTTGTCTGGACTTAAACAGAAGTTTGGCCTTAAACAGATGTTTGCCCATAAACAGAAGTTTGGCCATAAACAGATGTTTGGCCATAAAGAGATGTTTATCTGGACTTGATTTTTATTTATTAGTATAAAGATGAAACAACAATGTCTTCAAATCACCGGATTAGATCATGAACCAATATTAGAGGTCAAACAAAAGCACAACAGGACCAATAGTCAAATAGATGTTGACCTTAAACAGATGTTTGGTTTAGAGCCAAACATCTGTTTATGGCCAAACATCTGTTTAAGGTCAAACACCTGTTTAAGTAAAAATATCTGATATAGAAGGCGAAACATCTGTTTAAGGCAAAACATATGTTTTACGGTCAAACATCTGTTTATGGGCAAACACCTGATTAAGGTCAAACAACTGTTTAAGTCCAAACCTCTGATATAAAAGGCCAAACATCTGTTAAAGGCCAAACATCTGTTTAACCCTGAACAGATGTTTAAGTTACTAAGATCTACTGTCTTCTAACACTGTTTTCCTCTTAAAAACACTGTTCAACCTAACATGTGTTTCCATTAACTATTGACCAAAATGCAAACAGATGTTAAAACCACTGTTTGTTATTGTACTTCTTTACAAAATTACATAGAATTCAAGAAAACGAAACAATGAATTACATAGAATTCAAGAAAATGAACCTAACAACAAAAATTTAGTGCTTTTAGCTTAAAATTTAGTGCTTTTAGCTTTAAACTCAATCAATGTATATCTCCGACAATCGCCATGAACTCCATGGAAGGACTCAATGCATTAACATCAGAATTTATAGAAAGCTGATCTCTAGTGAACATACCAAGATGCAGTACATGAAAACACTTCTTCAGCTGCTGAAGAGTAGCCCTGTCCTCATATACTTAATCCTTAACTTTGTTTATAAAGAGCTGCTTTAAACCAAACTTTATGCTTCTTTTAATACAAAAAAAAGCAGGAAAGACCATTGCTCTACTAAGATAAAATCTTATCTTACAACAGTAGCAGATCCTTTCTTGCGTTTAGTAGGAACTACTTTGGGTTCTACATCATCATCTTCTGCACAAGTCAATTATAATCATCATTTAGTCATAAGAAAAAAATATTTTAACTGTAAATTTAATAATCTTTCTTTGTGTTTAATTAAACTTTATACTTCTTTGAATACAAACCTATAATAACCCGCAACATATTGTATGAATTTCAAACAACTGTGATTAGACTGAAATATAAAGCGAGAATTAGACTATATCACTTCAAAATTAAAAACTCAAAATTTGAAAATCGGAGTAGCAAAAAACATATACTTTAAACGATGTTGGAACAATGATACTGGAAACAACAGTAGAACAATCATCATCATTATCATCTGCATCAGATCATTCACAATCATCATTTAGTCACAACTCAGATAACAAAATTTTAGTAAAAATCAAAAACAAAAACACATACCATGATTATGGAAAACCACATATCAACAAAAATTAACCAAACAATCGGAAGATTCAAATCTCAAGCAAATGAAACCCTAATTTCAAAAAGAATAATCGGTGAACATATTCACAGATCAATAATCAACAGATGTTGTACTCATATCATAACCGTTAAGAAAAATCAACACAGATCTATAAACATACAAATCAAACCTCAAGATGAAAGAATCTTGTAAGAGAAACACCGCAGAACCATTAGCCGGCGCCACATCTCTTGATCTAACTCTCGAACGAAACCCTAGCAATGGTTACATGAAAAGAGACAAAACACAAAGGATTGGTATAAATAAGAGGAAATCATGAAAGTATTTCAACTAAAAAAAAGAACAAACCTTTTGATGAAGATAATCGATGAACAAAAGAAGATTTTATGGTGGCGTCTGGAAGAAGATTAGGGTTTGGATGGAAAGAATGATCTCAATAATTGAAGGATGTAGGCCAAAATCTAATTTGCAGGGTTTGTGAAGTTTGAATCGCCTAAATATAGAGAGAGAAGGAACCCTAGGCGTTTGTAAACAAAGATGAGAAGAGAGATTATAAAAGAAAAGGGGGATGGCACTGTTGGGCGGGAAAAGAGAACTGAGGATGCCCTAATTAAGTGACACGTGGCCCAAATAACTTTCATTTATTATATATAATAGACTAGTTTTTCCCCGTCTGCGTTGCGGGGCACTAAGCCGAATATTTATCTCATAACATGTGTGTCTGTGTTTCGCTTACTTGTATATACTACTCATAACACGATCTAAAAAAATTACAGCAAATCAACCAATTAAAAAAACACTACTATACTTGCTTAAAAAAACTAAAACGGTGGGAAAACTACCGCTTGGCACGAATTAAAATTAAATTAAGCCAACCAATTAAAACAAAAAACTACCATAGTTTTGTCAAAAACAAACACTAAAAAGAATTTAACATTGGGGGCAAAATCGTAATTTGACAGGAAAAAAACAAACACAATGGCAAAACTATAAATTTGAGCTGAGGGTAAAATCGTAATTTGGCATGGAGAAGAAACAACAAAACCAATGGCAAAACTGTAAATTTAAACGGGGTTGCCAGCGTTGTGGGGCACTAAGCCTAACATTTCTCTCTCGTAACATGTACGTCTGTGTTTCGATTACTTGTACATACTACTTATAACACAATCTAAAAAAAAATTACATCGACTTAACCAATTAAAAATAACACTACCATACTTTTGCTAAAAAAACTAAAATGATGGAAAGACTATGATTTAAACTAAAAGGTCAAAATTGTATTTTTTTCAGGACAAATGAGCGTGTGTCAGGCAGCCGTCTGGCACGAATAAAAATTGTATCGAGTCAAACAATTAAAACAAAACACTACCATAGTTTATCAGAAAAAGGACAACTAAAACGATCACATGACTATAATTTTACACTGGGGGCAAAATTATAATTTGACAGGAGCAAAAACAAAAATGATGGCAAAACTGCAAATTTAAGCTAAGGACAGAATCGTAATTTAGCCAGGAGGGGAAAAAACAAAACAAATAGTAAAACAGTAAATTTAAACTGGAGAAAATCATAATTTAGCTGAACTAATTGAGAAGTGCTAGACCGCTAGGTAACATTATTCTACGCTTGTCATGGCTTTTGTTATTATATAAAATGGCAAGGAAACACTATTCCTTCCTATGGCTTTTGTTATTATATAAAATAAAATAGAATATAAAATTAATTCTTAGCCTATTTGAGTAATTAAAAGATTATTTACAGCCCTTTCCTCATATCAATCGAAAGAATTCAAGTTTTTCATTGATTATAATTTATCAATGATTTACCTCTTTAAAATATGAAGGTTTGACCGAATTAACAATTAAGTGGCAATAACCCTCCTAATATTGAAACTAGAGTTAAAATAATGATTAGTAAACAAACTTAAAAATATGTTATAAATCGACTAACAATAATGATAATTATAATGGATAACAAACACGCCTAACGTCAATCTCATCCCTTTAATAATTAAAAGTTGAATCTTTTGCATTAGGTGATTTTGTTTTCATGGTATTTATAAAATCATTACCGCGTCATTTTCATCCGTAGGTGAACGGCGAACGGCCCATGGCAATTTGTACACTACGCATGGTTTTACCATTACCTAAGAGAACCACCTTCCCTTAAATAATTGTTCAAATAAATAAATGATCTAGACTAGTTCTCACAGTTTTTTTTGTTGGAAATTTTAGTGAAAATGAGTTTTTCACTAAATAGTTTGGACATCAATAATATTTATATATGTGTTGTATAAATAATTATTTATGGTTTGTGTTCAAACTATGTCCAAATAGAGCTAAGATGAATGAGATATCGAAGCTTGAAGTTGTATGTTTGGAACAAACAAAGATGAATAAAATGGATTAGTTTTGTCAACCTGTCCCACATAGGTGGGATGACAAAACTTAAAGTGGTTTATAAGGAGGAGCACTCCTTTTATATTGTTTCCTTAAAGGCAAACACTAGTGGGGACACTAAAGGGTGTGCAGCACCCTTACTCGTGCACATATGCGCGCGTGACATGGGCTATAGGCCTAATGTGGTGCACTTTGAACTTCGCACACCGCCTTTGTATTTTTGCCCATGAGCGCGTGGTCAAATACATGGCGGGTCCGCGTATGGCGCACCTTTGGGTGGCGTAGGCAGATGCCATGACATGGCACATGTCGATACGGCGCGAGCTCCTTAGGCGCATGGCGCACGTCATTGGCTATGACGGAAGATGCTTAGTGGCATCCGTGTGGTGCACGAGTATGGATGGCGCATAACTAGGTGGCGTCTTGGTATGCGCAACGACTTCCAATTGGCGCATGGCGCAAGAAGGTGTGTCTCCGAGGAAGCGCAGTACAGGCTCAACTAAGGCGCGCCTGCATGCGCACTCGACCGGTCAAACCAGTCTACTTACTAGAGAGTTATTGTTAGACGGTTTCCACTAGTGCCATAAGTTGAATGGCGGTTTCTTTTTCTACCACTTAATATCCATTAAGTTAGTGTTTAAACCCTTTTTTATTACAAGATTAATTATCTTGTTAATAACAAGATTAATTATCTTGTTAATTACTTGATTAATGATCTTGTTTATGACAATCATTAAGAGGGTTGAATGAGTCTATATATCTTATTATAAAATGAATATTGTTTATTCATTTGAGGTGAAGAAGAAAAATAGACAACAAATTCATCTTTGTTCCATGGAAATTTAGAGAATAGATTTCTCTAAATTGTGTTAAACAACTTAAATTTTCCACTAGATTAGAACACCATTATACCCGGTGTAATCTCGGGCGTGAGTGCCATCTCCGGCAGTACACATACTGTTCCGGTTGTTGTACCCTGGGAGACAGACCGTCTGAGAGGAGGCGCGGAATCTGTTTTAAGGGAAGCGTGTTGAACACGTGCCTCAACCAAAACCGTCAACGATATTTTGCTTGTCTTGTAGTAGAGTCTCAGCCAAGATGGATTGCACAAGAAGGTGCGGTTGAAGTTCTTCCAAAGACATCGACTTGAATCATGATTGGTACAATTAAATTGTATTCACATTTGTTTATTTAGTTTATGTAACCGGTATTGTACTAGAAAAATTTCCCACAAATAACGAGAGTCTCGTTATTATATATATTTTGTAATATATTTTATTAAAAACGTGAACCTAGTTCCTACAATCTTAAAACAGACTTTCGTGAAGATTGTTGCTACAATCTTAAATCCCTTCTCTACGAGAATTTAGGTTCACGAAAGTTAAAATTTTAATTGAGATTTTGCTAAAATCTTATAAATATTTTGGGAAATATTTATTTAGTACAATGAGTCGGATTAATTTTGATGATTGAGTACAATCTTTAATCCGAATACCGTGTTATAAAACCGTACAATTCGATTCAAGAAGATAATGGGTTTTGTTCATGTTTAGATAACACGAACTTTATACAAAAATTAATATGTATTTCGAATGGTTGGAATACTAATTTTTCTAATGAGCGAATTAGAAATTGGTAATTTATGTAAGCCCATAAAATGTGTATGAACCATGGAAATTCTCTAAGGAGAATGTCAGATGTAATTTGGTAAAATAATAGTGGTTTCAAATGTCTTGAAACACATATATTTTCTAATGAGTGTATTAGAAAATAATTATTTAAAAAAAAATTACAAGTTTTAAAACATTTATGTATTCTTACACTTTGTTTTAAAACGGTTAGAAACTTTAATTGGTATATTAATTTTGGTTTCAAATGTCTTGAAATATATTGATTTTCTAATTAGCATATTAGAAAGTAATTATCTTATAAAATAACAAGTTTTAATATTTTCTAACAAGCGTGTTAGAAATGTTGATGTTGAAAGAATAACAAGATTAAAACTTTTTATCTCTAACGAGCGTGTTAGAATTTTATAGAATAATAAGTTTTAATATCATCTTTTATATCTAATGAGCGTGTTAGATACGATGATTGTGTAAAACTAACTTGTTAAAAGACGGTTAGATTTTCTAACGAGCGTGCTAGAAAATATACGTTTAGATTTTTTAACGAGCGTGTTAGAAAATATTATTATTTCAAATAATTACCGACGAGCGTGTTGGAGACAATTATTTTGGATAATAAACCTTGTAACGGTTTTGTCTAAACTATTTAATTTCTAATGAGCGAGTTAGAAACGGATTTTTTCCACATATGTTTAAACGATTTTTATTTGTTTATTTCTAATGAGCGTGTTAGAAATAGTTTATATTTTTTTTATAAACTTCGAAACAAATTTTTTAATCGATTACTTTTAACGATCGTGTTAGAAATGATTTAAAGAGTTTGATAGTTGTTTATTTTCTAACGAGCGTGTTAGAAACGATTTAACGACTTTGTCAATTATTTATTTCTAACAAGCGGGTTAGAAAACATTTATTTTATATAAACCAAAACGGCTTATGACAATAAATGATCATTTAATTTTCTAATGGGCGTATTAGAATTACTTTATTTTATAACCAACTATTTTAGCGATTTGCAATCGTTAATTTCTAACGAGCGGGTTAGAACTGGGTTAACTATGATAAACTATTTAAGATGATTTGTAATCGTTTTATACATATTTTCTAACGAGCGTGTTAGAAAATGTTTATGGTTATTTCTAACGAGTGTGTTAGAAAACGATCATTTAAATAAACCAAAAGTGGCTTATGAGAATAAATGTATTCGTTTTATTTCTAACGAGCGCGTTAGAAGCGGTTTACTTTACAAAACCGAACATTTTGAATGTTTGTTAAACATTTAAATTCTAATTAGCATATTAGAATTGGTTATCATACAAACCACTCATTTTAACAATTGGTAATCGTTATTATCTAACAGCGGTTAGAAATGGTTTGAATATGATAAACCATTTATTAAAACGATGTGTATTCGTTTTATTTTCAAACGAGCGAGTTTGAAATTGTTTTATTTATTAAACTATTATAAGGTTTATTGTCTTGATTTGTAATCAAAACGTAAATATATAGTTTAATATTAAAACACTTGCAAAAACGAGAAATGTTTTGAACGAATAAAACATGTCTTTGCAAAGTATAAGTGATTCGATACCTCCACGAGAAGTATAACGTCTTCAACCATATAATAGTCTCGGATAGACTATTTGGGGAAAAACAACTCGATGTTGTTATAAATATAATAAGTTGCTCAACTACTTGCGAGTAGTTAATTGTAAACAACTTTATATTTTTGGACAACTTGTGATTATTCAAGTTTAGAGTTTCAAGACGAAACAAGTTATACGTGTTCCATTGAGGGAGTACCTCAAAACATAACAGAACGATGTAATTGCGTTTATTTCGTTCTAAAGTGTGTTGAAAATAATAACACTTTGGGATTTGATATTTAGATATCATTGGTGTATCCGTTATTTTGACTACTAATAAGTTGTCAAAAGGATACACATTTTGATACAAAGTGTAAAAATTAAGTTACACAGACACAACGAGCGGGTTGTGATCATGACTTATGTAATAAGTCACAAATCAAACATCAAACGTATAACGAGTTTGTGAGAAACATGGTGCATGGTTTGAGATGAAATGCACGAAAACAAGATATGTCATCTAATGTTGAGAGCATCAACATGGAAATGCACATGTAAGTTTTCAAAGAATATAACATATGAAATAAATATATGTTATCATTGTAAATGATTTTAATAAATTTAGCAAATTTATTAACGGAAATTTACAATAGTGATGGACTTGTAGATGCTTCTACCACCATCAATGTTGTTTAAACTATGTGGAGGCTTGGCCCTCAATTTTTGGAGAGTATCCCAATGCATGGTATTAATGAAACAACAACGTAAATGTATATATCACTTTAGGCATTCGTGAATGCTTTGTTGTTGAGAGTCAATCTAATTGACTATATCTCAAGACTCAAGTGAGTTTATACAAAGATCTTTCATCAAAGTGACTTGGAATAAGACTTATGTTTAAGTCTTTAGGAAGTAAACGGTGAAGCCTTGGAGATAAAAAGGCAAACGAGTTATGATCCTAATGGATGAAGTTAACTATGGTTTTGAGGCCATCCTAAAAACCGATGGTTTTGGAATGGTGAAATAAAATTTCATTATTGTGTCTAAACTAAGAAACGAATGTTCGGAAGAGATAGTGCGTTATCTCTTAAGGCTGTGAAGAATCAGAATGATGCATCTTCTGTTCACATGCTAGAGGATTGTAGTCTAAAGCATGCTAGACTAATACTTGTTAATTTATATGCTCGACAGAGATTAAATTAACTTTAAACATTCAAAATATGTGATGACACAAGAACGAATTTTGTGCTAAACAAAACTATAAATATAAGTTCATTAAAATGCAAGCAATGTGGGGGGAGGAAACCATTTAAGAAACAAACCCTTTAGGGTATGAAGAAATGGTAGTTGAGAAGTTTTCTCAAACTCGAAATGAAAGGGAGAACCTTTCATCACCCCATTTGGATGTTATCCAATTACACTTAAATGTGGGGGTGACTTGCATTTGAATGTGGAAATGGTAGTTGAGAAGTTTTCTCAAACTCGAAATGAAAGGGAGAACCATTCATCGCCCCATTTGGATGTTATCCAATTACACTTAAATGTGGGGGTGACTTGCATATATTGCAAACGCATGACCAAGTGGAGTACACAATGGTTATATGGAGTCAATCGAGTAGATTGGACTCAAATGCCAATTGGTTAGATTTAATCTAATAAGATGTCAGTCATGACACACCAAAGGCATGGTGAAAACGTGTCTAGCCATGAATCGAGTTTCATGTCATTCTAAAGACAAGGTACATAACTGGATCCAGGTTGAGATCACGAGTTATAAGTCTTATGAATTGACTAAAAGGCAAAAGTGACTAGCAAGTCAAGAACACGTTAGAACAACTGATCGCAATTTAAATTATCGTTGGTGACTTAGCGAAGTCAAAGATAATTTTGGATCCAACAACCAGTGGGTTGATAAGAGATCAGGTTGTGGAATGGGACTAAAGCCATGGAAAAAGGGACATGAGGGAAACCTAACCTAGTTAACTGGAGATCCCAAGATCTAGGTTCAATAGGCCAACTTAATCATGAACCGAAGGGTAGTCACTGTGGGGGCGTAGCTAATATATATGTTTATATATGAGCTAGTTTATATGTTTCATATATCCCCCTAAAACTATAAAAGGGTGTTTAAATACGTCCTAGTCCATTCCTCTAATATTCAGTGACATTGTTGTGAGGTTAAGCATAATATGTGGTTTATGATTTGTGTAAATCATAGTAAACCATAATGCTTTTAATGATTTAAAGGGAAATCACCTATGTTGGAGAGAAGTGTGGTCGCTTCGAATGAAATTAGGGCATAATTCCTAGAGCTCCCGCAGAACCAGGAAAGTGCTCCATGACCATTATAGGACACGATAGTGAGGGGATGGCCCGGCTAGGGAAAGTATTGTGTGAATGTATATTGTCGTTTACACAAATGGGGGGTTGTTCAAGGACATCACGTCTACAAAACCCTAGTAGACTAATTATGCTTCACAAAGGAAGGTTCAAAGGCAAAACCTACCTATCCTGCAATACTCGACTGTCGAGTTTTCATCGGGGAATTTTGTGTGTTTTAATCGATTTCCATTCATGTGGGGGATTGTTGGAAATTTTAGTGAAAATGAGTTTTTCACTAAATAGTTTGGACATCAATAATATTTATATATGTGTCGTATAAATAATTATTTATGGTTTGTGTTCAAACTATGTCCAAATAGAGCTAAGATGAATGAGATATCGAAGCTTGAAGTTGTATGTTTGGAACAAACAAAGATGAATAAAATGGATTAGTTTTGTCAACTTGTCCCACATAGGTGGGATGACAAAACTTAAAGTGGTTTATAAGGAGGAGCACTCCTTGTATATTGTTTCCTTAAAGGCAAACACTAGTGGGGACACTAAAGGGTGTGCAGCACCCTTACTCGTGCACATATGCGCGCGTGACATGGGCTATAGGCCTAATGTGGTGCACTTTGAACTTCGCACACCGCCTTTGTATTTTTGCCCATGAGCGCGTGGTCAAATACATGGCGGGTCCGCGTATGGCGCACCTTTGGGTGGCGTAGGCAGATGCCATGACATGGCACATGTCGATACGGCGCGAGCTCCTTAGGCGCATGGCGCACGTCATTGGCTATGACGGAAGATGCTTAGTGGCATCCGTGTGGTGCACGAGTATGGATGGCGCATAACTAGGTGGCGTCTTGGTATGCGCAACGACTTCCAATTGGCGCATGGCGCAAGAAGGTGTGTCTCCGAGGAAGCGCAGTACAGGCTCAACTAAGGCGCGCCTGCATGCGCACTCGACCGGTCAAACCAGTCTACTTACTAGAGAGTTATTGTTAGACGGTTTCCACTAGTGCCATAAGTTGAATGGCGGTTTCTTTTTCTACCACTTAATATCCATTAAGTTAGTGTTTAAACCCTTTTTTATTACAAGATTAATTATCTTGTTAATAACAAGATTAATTATCTTGTTAATTACTTGATTAATGATCTTGTTTATGACAATCATTAAGAGGGTTGAATGAGTCTATATATCTTATTATAAAATGAATATTGTTTATTCATTTGAGGTGAAGAAGAAAAATAGACAACAAATTCATCTTTGTTCCATGGAAATTTAGAGAATAGATTTCTCTAAATTGTGTTAAACAACTTAAATTTTCCACTAGATTAGAACACCATTATACCCGGTGTAATCTCGGGCGTGAGTGCCATCTCCGGCAGTACACATACTGTTCCGGTTGTTGTACCCTGGGAGACAGACCGTCTGAGAGGAGGCGCGGAATCTGTTTTAAGGGAAGCGTGTTGAACACGTGCCTCAACCAAAACCGTCAACGATATTTTGCTTGTCTTGTAGTAGAGTCTCAGCCAAGATGGATTGCACAAGAAGGTGCGGTTGAAGTTCTTCCAAAGACATCGACTTGAATCATGATTGGTACAATTAAATTGTATTCACATTTGTTTATTTAGTTTATGTAACCGGTATTGTACTAGAAAAATTTCCCACAAATAACGAGAGTCTCGTTATTATATATATTTTGTAATATATTTTATTAAAAACGTGAACCTAGTTCCTACATTTTTAAGGTTGTGTCTTAAACTCTACACACGTAATACACGTATATTAATCAAATATAATAAAATCATACATAATTTAAGTTAAGCCATATAGTCATATCTTCTCTTTTACCCGTAGTTACTAAGTTATAAAATGAGTTGATTTGTATGTTATTACAAAATACTAGAATTTGTAATATTAATATTTTCTTTATTTAAAAGATTTTATTTCATACCAAATTATTGGTTGGTACATGGTATGTGTAATGTGTCTACGTGAGACATGCCAAGTTGGTTTGGGTTCCACTTGGAGCATTTATGTATGTGTGTGGGTCATGAATTCTACTTGAATTTGTTCACTTGTTTGTGTAGTTTCGCCGCTTCTTCTTGTAACTTGGGACTTATATAGTTATATGAAAGATAGTTTATTATAATAATACGAGTAAACTGCAATTTTACTCTCTGGTGTTTGGCCTTGCTGACACCCTACCCCTTATTACCAAAAAATTGATGTCTTATCCCCCGACAAGTCCCAATTGCATCGATCTTGGCCCTTGACACTTGACGCTGTTAAATGTCAACGATTCTAAGCAACGATCATAGGGTATAGTTGTCACTTCCACACGTTTTTACTTAGCTCATTCATTTCCAAACCCTTTTATATGTATCCTAGTCTTATCTTACCCCCCCCCCCCCCCCCCCCCCCAAACCTTTCAAACTCAAGAACAAGACCCAGATACTTTCATCTCTGGCGAAGTTGGTTTGATGGTCCAGTAGCAGAGGCAAAACCGTTTTAAACACCTAGGTGTAAAGAAATTTGTCGTTAAAAAAAACTAGAAAGAAGTGATAATAAAATATGCCATCACCAAATTTGGAAACATCTCGAGTTCGAAAGTGGTTTTAAAATCGGGTTAGGTATGCTCGTATTCGAATATATTTTACTTTTTTTTATAAAAAAAGACCTAAATTCTTTATTTTGCTTTAGCTATATATATTTTCTCATATTCTAGTTTTTATTCTAATTAAAATTCCCTTTCACTAATTCAACTATCAAACAAACCGATCCCAATAACTCGAATCAAGTCGTATCTCAAATAAACTTGATCCGAATAACTAGATATAGACGTAAAACTTTTAATTTAAATAAAATTGAAGTGGATTGATAATTATAATTCTTATTCAACGACATAAACAAAACACCTCTATTTAATAAACATATTGCCTCTAGAAAAACCATATATGATAAAATATAACATGTAACAATGATTTCCATCGTTGCAATGTGTATCGGATGAACAAAACTAATAAGCTTCATTCATCTTCATCTTTTAACATCTTCAACGAATTTAGTTCCGATGGTTTTTCTGTTTCAACAACATTTCCCGAAGCTCAGCCGCATCAATCTCGTTCGTTTGACCCTCCGGCTTGTAGTAACCCGTTACTGGATCCGGAACCCATGGAGTCGATTTCTTTGATTCTTCACTTGCTTTCGCCATCATTGCAACTCCAGTTCCCCTTATGCTTCCGGATACACTCCCCTGTGTCGCAGTCGCAAATCCACGTCTGCTCAAAATAATTAAAAAAAGTATCGTCAGATTTTTATTTATTTATTATTTATATTTATTTATTTAACACCAATTCCTATATTTTTTTAGAACAAATACACCAGAATTTGCATACTTTACATCATATCACAAAAATCGTATGTCAGATTTTTATTTATTTTTTAACAACAATTCCTATATTGTTTAGAATAAATACACCACAATTTGCATACTGTACAACATATCACAAAAATCTTATCGTCTTATTTATTATTTATTTAACAACAATTCCTATATTTGTTTAGAATAAATACCCCACAATTTGCATACTATACAACATATCACAAAATTCCTAGGATGAAACAATTGCTACGTGTATTAAAATTATTTAACGAAAACCAAAAATGAATCAACAAAATTATTCAATCTGAAGTATATATAAATCATAGAATTAAACTGCAACGCAAAATTACCTAGCGACGATGAAGGTTGAGACGAGTTTAACGCTAGCCATTGCGATGGATGAAGATTTGAATCGTATCGTTCGAACGGTAGCGGGTAGAAGGTCTAGAAGCTTTAAGAATGGAGAACTTGAGTTGCAGTTGGAGTTTGTTATGAATGAATGAAGAATGAAAAAATGGGTGGTATTTATAGATATTAGAAGGAAGAAGGGGTGAAAGTGGGCCGGGTCAAGAAAGTGGACTAATGGGCCCGGGTGTCCATAACAAGTTGTGAAGAGACGTTTTCCTATCAGGGAGAGACTCTTGTTTTAACTTTTTTAAAGATTAAAGGTCGTTATACAATTGATTTAACATGTTCTAGAGTCATACAATTGATTTAGCATGTCAGTTCTAGAGTCATCTATATCACCTCACGAGTATTCAGTGGTTTGACTTAAATAGAGGCGTATAAAAATAACTGGTTGGGCCCGCCAAAACGGTTTATAACCCTTCTCACTTAACCAAAAAATCGGCTTCCACAAACCGGTTTGGACTTGAACCAACCTGACAGTACGTACCTCGTTTCGTGAAACCTGTGTTGGACCCAACCCGAATTGTAAAACATGTCCAAAAAAAAAACCGGTTTGAACCCGTCCCCAATCAATTTGAGAGGTTCGAGAGTTTTTCCTAGTAAACCGGTTTATAACACGATCCGGTTTTTGTTTTTTGTTCACTAACATGGTTCGGTTTTAACCGGAACCGGGTTTTTAGAAAGAAAAAAAAAACGGATTTGTATACCTCTAGGCTTAAACACTAGCCTTCTAACGAGAGAATCTTTTTTTTTCTATATTATAAAGTTTTAATATTAATATTAATTAGTTTTCAAAGTTACAAATCTATAATAAAAATTAAAAAATAAATATGTAGGGAAAATTAGTATAAAATTAAACGAGCCCACCCGCAAAACCGATAGGTCGACCCAAGTATGACGCATTTTGCTGAGTGTTTTGTGAGGTTTGTTATACACAAATAAATTAAAACTTGTAAATTCGGAGTTAGGCTCATGTCGTATCCGAAATAAACATCTATATAATTGGTCATATTAACCCGCTAATCGAACTAGTAAGCTGTAAAACAGTAAAAGTCGACGTCCTTTCACTAAAGTCGAAGAATATGAAATTAAATACATGTTTGACTTGTTTATTTTATTTGCACCTTGCGTTGCAAGATAGACAGCCGGGAGATAAAATATAAAATTCATAAATAAAGTTAAAAATTATACATTTCTTGTACCTACCTTTTGTGTGAGGTTTCTTACACGTATGTTAGGGTGAACGGGGCACTCCCCTAAGGTCATCCGTAGTCATAAAGCCCCTTGTGGGGCGTTATGCGACACGTGTCGTGCCACGTCACACGGGGGCTTTATGGGGCTTTATATCACTAGAGCCCGTAGTCATAAAGCCCCTACCCATCATTACCTATTTATTAATTTTCGTTTTTATTAATTAATTAAAAAAATACATGCTTTTTTTTTATTGGTCCAAAGTTTGAAAACCTTCCACATACCGCCCCACCCACCGCGCGATATCCATACCGCCTCCCCCAAATTTGAAGTTGATGGCGCCCCTGGTTTTGGTGTGTGGGGCTTTATGGCGGCGCTATGAGGCATACCGCCCTCATATGCCGCCCCACTACGTTCAACCTAAGAGGGGAGTCCCCTCTCTTACGCACGGTCAATCAGGTTATGCCACGTCAACTCCCCTCTTAAACTCCCCTAACACCCTCAATTTGATGGCGTCACTCCCCTCTTAACTCCCCATGTTTTTTTATTCAAAAAAAAAAAATGTTTTGATTGGTTGAAAATGAGGCTGGCCCACCATCTCTCTCCCTCTTCATGCGGTGAGTTCTCACCGATCTTGCTCCCCTAATTGCCTCACCTAAGTGATGGCGGCGGTGTTCCCCTAAGGTGACTTGGGTCACCGAATGGGGTCACCGAAGGTGCCCCGCTCACCCTTATTAGGGTGAATGGAGTGGTTAAACACTTGAAGGTGACAAACTTTAAAATCAACCAATCAGAGGGTGCCACGTCATTTAGGGTAAAAAGTTTAAACTATGTTGAAAAATGTTGGGAATGGTTAAACACTTGAAAGTGGCAAACTTTAAAAAAAAAACATATAAATGAAACCATCCAATCATCGGTCCCCCTTCACCTTCCCTCACCTTCACCGAGTCGGCACACCTTCACCGATGGCATGGGTTTGCCGATCGGCAAAAAGGGTCGGCGGCGGTGTTACCGCGCGGCAAACCCTTTTGCCGATGTGGTTTGCCGCCACACCCATCACCCTTATCCCCAATAATTTAACTTGTATATTGATTAACTATGTTTGTAATATAATTATATTATATTATTATTATAATATATATCTTTTTATTATTTTTTATTTAATATATTATAATAGCTTTTTTATTATATTTACTTTCAATAACATATTTTTTTTCTTTTTTTGAAGCATACATTTCCTTTACCATTTTTGCATGTATTTTCTTTACCATTTTTTAAATAATTCTTTTTTCTTTATTTAGAACATATATTAATTTATCGATTAATTTGATACTTCTTTAATAATTTACGTTTATAACTTTTTCTTTAAAAACTTAAGTACGTAGTTGTGCTTTATTTTTTCCCAGACATTCTGTTATAAGTTTTGTTAAAAACGAAGTTGTACTTAAAATAAAATATTTATTTGGTATCATAAAATGATACGATAATAAAATAAACCGTTCTAATAGTTTAATTTTCTAAACAACAAGCTTTATTTTCAAATCACGTTTATTTTACATTATCATTTGTTAGGTTTCGCCACAACGCGGAACGTCAAAAGAAACTAGTTAGTGTATAAAAATGTGAAAAACAAAAAAAAAGTTATTTGTATAAAATACTTATTTTATGATTTTTATGTAAGCGTATATTACACTAGGTGAATATACGACCAAATTTATAAATCTTTAAATACTTATTTATATGAAAAAGGTCTTTTATTTTGGTGTTTAGGGGCTGTTTGGCAACATCTGAATGGTTAAGTGCTGAACCAGTAAGAGGTCTGAACCATTAAGTGCTGAATCAGTAAGAGGTCTGAATCATTAAGAGCCTCTATGATGCTTAACCGTTCAGATACAAATATCTGACCAATTCAGGTTAGAGGTCTTAACCATTCAGACTCTGTATAAATCTTAACCATTCAGAGGCAAATGTTTGAACCATTCAGACATCTGCTCGTGAAACAAACAGTCTGAACCATTAAGTGCTGAGCTAGTAAGAGGTCTGAACCATTAAGAGGCTGATTAAGAGGTAAACAAACAGCCCCTTAGTTGTTGTATACGAGGAAATGATTTAAAAAATAACATTAACGCTATATTATTTTTATATACTCGAATTCTTATATTATATTTTTTTTTTTATTAATGTAAGATGCAAGATATGGAAACTTGAAGTCGAAGTCTCAATGATATCGAAGAGGAATTTGAAAACCGGTTATTTCATGATGATTTGTTTTTTTTTTTAACGGCAAATTTGGATCACTGACGGACTACTGGAGTATCATCGTGCCACCAGTGGAACCACCCGATCATATCTAGGGCTGTAAACGAACCAAACGTTCGACGAACAGTTCGTGAACCGTTCGGCGGGAAGTTCGTTTGTATTCGTTCGTTTATTAAACAAACGAACACAAACAAGAAATTTCGTTCGTTTAGTTAAATGAACAAACATGAACAGATGTCGTGTTCGTTCGTTTATGTTCGTGAACGTTCGGTAACGTGTTTGTTTGTGTTCGATAGTTCGTTAGTGTTTTTAGTTTTTATATCTATTTAAATACTTCAAAATTCCGACAAATTAAATATCTAATAAGTGTCCGTGTATTATATATTCTGTTTATGAACGATTGTTTGTGTTCGTTTGTTTCCATTTGTGTTCATGGACATTAGTTTGTGCTCATTTGTGTTCGTCAATGTTCGTTGCCTAAAATTAACAAACAAACACAAACGAACACGAACAATTTCATTTCCTTAGCAAACGAACACGAACATAAAATCTCGTTTGATAAGTGTTCGTGAACGGTTCGCAAACATATATATTTCTTAACAAACGAACACGAACAAGGTATTGTTCGTGTTCGTTTGGTTCGTTTACAGCCCTAATCATATCCATCTCCACTAGGCAATAATGTCCATACACCAATTCAGGAGGAAACCCAATAAATTTGGGAAAAACCCCCCTTGTGAGAATCGAACTCATGACCTAATGGTCATAAGCCTTATCCCACCACCAAGATACCACTAGGCTATAATGCCATGGGTAATTTCATGATGATTTGTTGTAAATAAGAAAACGTAATAAAAAACTATGACTCTACTATTGATATGTAGTTTGTTTTTGCTAATTTGAAATTTGGAAGTATACATTTGTTATCACCAACCTATATGATAATATAATATTTTAAGTTTTTTTTTTTAATCAATAATGTGTATTTAAAACAAGTTCGAATACTTTAGTGTGTAGTAGTTGGGGCAGTGGCAGATCTAGGATTCCGACCAAGCGGTAACGTTTTATAAATAAGCGGTAACGAAATCGAAAAAACGTCAAATTTTTCCAAAATTTACACTAAAAACGTCAAAAAATTTCCGACCAAGCGGTAGCGGAGGCTACCCCTTGTTACTACATACATCCGCCCCTGAATTGGGGTCAAGTTGTTTGTTTTGTACAAAACAAGAAAATAGTTGCTTCGAGTCCCTCATTTGTTTCTTGATTCTTACTTAAAATGGTTACTTTATTTGTTGTTTGCATTTTTATATTTTATAAAATAAACATAAAAAATTATGAATGAATATAGGTCGTATTCAAGGGTCTCGTTGTACATGAAAAACAAAATACAAAATAACAAGTGCATACGAATCAAACGTACTCATAATAAAATATCTATTTTGGCGTGTATAAAATATTGTAACAAATGTCGAAGTTGTATGGATGATAAAATTAGGGTGCTACTTTCTACACCCCCCTATTTACTTTTTTCACCCCCCTACTCTCACATACTTACAGGTGGGGCCTGCGTGGGACCGACAGTTTTCCTCTCACAAGGAGGGGTATAATCAGGAAGGGGGGGGGGGGGGGTGCGTATAGAATGAGCCTTAAAATTATTGTGTAGTTAAATGAAACACTAGGTTGTTCCCGCCCGCGCTTTGTGGCGGGGAACCAACTTTTTTTGGAAAGCTAAAATAATCATAATAATTAAAAGCCTAGTTATTGATAACGATTTAGGTTTCGGTTACATATTTCCAGTACAATAACATAAATTAAAATTATTTGAAACTATGGGTGGAGATACAATAGGAATTTTATTTGGCTAAGAAGGCTAGGAAATGATCTTGACCATCCATTTAGTTAATCAAGTGCTAAGATTAAATGATGGAAATTGAAGAGAATAAAAGAGGCGCGTGAGTTTGTTTAGGGGAATTCTAGTCAATCCAAGCCAATAGTTTCTCTCTCCTCCAATTCCCCCTCATTTTTTAAACGTTAATAACTCTTTCATACGAAATTATTTTTTTATAAAAATTGCACAAAAAAACGAGCGTTTTTTATCTTTAAAACGAGTATACTATTGCTATATTTTCAAAAAAAAATTAAAAACCCAGTTGCGTAAAAAGGAATAGAAAAACCCTCAGTTACGTAAAACGCAATGAAAAAAAAAAACTTAAAAAATGACATTTTTCTAAAACGCAATGCACCAAAAAGCACAAAGAAATGTCTTATTTGTAAAACGCAATGGTCAGAAAACACAAAAAATGTCTTATTTTTAAAACGCAATAGCCTAAAACTCAAAAGAAAATTTACTTTCTAAAACGCAATGGACTAAAAACACATAAAAATGTGTTTTACCTAAAACGCAATGCACCAAAAAACAAACAAATGTCTTATTTCTAAAACGCAATGGCCAGAAAACACTTAAAATGTCTGTTTTCTAAAACGCAATGGACTGAAAACACATAAAAAAGTGTTTTACCTAAAACGCAATGCACAAAAAACACAAAGAAATATCTTATTTGTAAAACGCAATGGCCAGAAAACACTTAAAAATGACTCATTCTAAAACGCAATTGCCTAAAAAACAAAAGAAAGTGTTATCTGTAAAACGCAATGAACTGAAAACACCTAAAAAGATGTTTTACCTAAAAAGCAATGTACCAAAAACACTTCAAGAATGTGTCTTTCTAAAACGCAATGGCCAGAAAACACATAAAAATGTTTTAGTTCTAAAACGCAATTGCCTAAAAACAGCAAAGAAAGTGTTCTCTCTAAAACGCATTGAACCATGACAATAGTTTTGTCTGTGCTGTGAACTATCTGAACCAATGCAGTTTACGAATGCAGTTTCCAGAGGCAATTTACAGAAAATTAATTTTTCTGATTCATTTTTATTACAGCAATTCAACCCCAGCCAGGGGCTCTGTCCCCTTGGACCCCGCCAGGGGCTGCCGCCCCTGGGACCCCGCTACCAGGGGCGCTACACCCGGCAAGATCGTAAAACGCAATGACTAAATCAAAAACCCAGATCGTCAAAATGAAATTAAAGAGTTTCTTACATGGATCGAAGTGATTTCTTTAACAATTGGCGAATTTTGAATGAATGAAACACTTATCAGCGCTCGAATCGAACGGATCGAGTGATTATCTTCAAAATCACCGGAAAAAACGAGATTTTGTATGAACTTAAACTGGGTTTTCTTCAAAAAAAAAGCTGAAGAACACGTTGATCGGGTGTTTGAATCATTGATTGGTGATGAAAATCGCACTATAATGTAGTGATTATTGAGATAGAAAGTGAATAAATGGTTGAAGATGATGAGTTTTGAAAATGGTGGGTTTTGAAAAGGAAGAAGAAAGGGTTGGATTGACTAAAATACCCTTTTTCTTTATTTTAAATGATGCCACATGTCCTAATCCTATTGCTTCCTACACTTCCTAGCCAAAATAAATTTCCTATTTGATCATTTCCCTTGAAACTATATATAAAAAGATGAAAGACGTAAAAAATTATGACGTCATAACGAAAATTCGTTTAAAACCTAAAGTGGTAACTTTTTTAAAGTTCGGGGGTTGTAGTGTAATGCGACTTTAAAAGAGTAAAAATAACTTTACCAAAGTTCATGGGGCGTGTGATAAATTTATTAAAACTTAGGGGGTAAGAATGAAAATTGGTTTAAAAACTTAACAAAATTTGAAGAGGTCAAAGTATAAGAAACAAACTTTTGTGGTTAAAACATAGAAAAAAGAAAGAATAAAGGTCTTTTATGATGGTTACAAATGGCACAAATAAATTGAGTAAATTACATAAATGCCATAGGAAAGGAAAGTTGAATGCATGAGTGTTAATGGCATTATTGTAATTAAAACTAAAAAGAAGCCTAGAGTATGTACTGTAGCACCATGTTGTGCTTTAATACATAACTAGGTGTTGCCCCGTCCGCGTTGCGGGGTGATAGCCGAATAATGAGCGAGTGTTAGTTGGCTCATTGACACGGAAAACAATTAAATCGAGTCAACCAATTAAAACAAAACACTTTTATAGTTTTGATAAAAAAACTAAAACAATGGCAATATTGTAATTTTTAATTGAGGGACAATTGTATTTTTTGACTGGGGTAAAATCGTAATTTGCCAAAAGCTAAAGTAATGGCAATACTGTAAATTTGACCCATGGGCAAAAGTGTAAATTTTCACAAGGGCAAATTCGTAATTTTTAACTTGGGGTAACAACATAATATAAATTTGAACTAAGGGCACAGGCGTAATTTTAAGCTGGAGGCAAAAGCACAATTTTATTTTGAACCGAGGGCGAAATCGTAATTTTGAATTGGGGGCAAAAACATAATTTTATTTTGAACTGAGAAAAAACCGTAATTTTGAAATGAGGGCGAAATCACAATTTTTTAAACGGGGGAAAATCTCATTTTTGAACAGATGGTAAAATCATAATTTTTAGCTGTGGGCAAAAACAAAATCTTATTTTGAACTGGGGGCGAAAAGGTAATTCTGAGCTGAGGGCAAAACCATAATTTTATTTTGAATGGAGGGAAAAATCGTAATTTTGAGCTGGGGACGAAAGCGTAATTTTATTTTGAGCTGGGGGCAAAACCGTAATTTTAAAGAGGGGAAAAAACGTGATTTTAGAATGATTATAAAATAATAAACTGGTTGGTCCAATGGGAGAGTGCCAGACAAAGTCGTAATTTTGTATTGAGGGCAAGATCGTAATTTTGATATGAGGACAAAAAGCGTAATTTTATTTTGAGCTGGGGCTAAAACGTAATTTTAAAATGGATATAAAACAATAAACGTGTTGGTCCAATGGGGGAGTGCCAGGCAGCTGCCCGGCACTATTCCCCCTAACTTGTAAATGTATATGGCTGCCTGGCACTATTCCCCCTAAATTGTAAATGTATATGTGGTATAATATAAACTAGTCTTAAGTCGCCCGCGTTGCGGGGAGGGAGGCGTAATACTCTGCTACCAACGTTGTGGAACCAAGGGCATAAAATCGTTTTAATTAGAAACCAAACAACGACCAAAAGCGGAAAAAAATGTAAAACAAAAACACGAATTTATAACAACCAATGACTCATGTGACGTAAAAGGTAGACGAAGTTGAATTTATACCGACACGTATTAGAAAGTTGAGAGAGTAAAAAAACCCGAGGGACGAAATACTACCACCAAACACCGTACTAAGTAGCAATCAAACGACGACAAAGTTGAAGAAAAACGTAGATAAAAATTAATAAAAAAACTAAACTCATTTAATGTTTGTAGCAAATTTATTAAAAATCAAAATACAAAATTAATTTAAAAAAAAAAACTCTAATGCTTACAATGAAAAAAAAATACAAAATTAATTTAAAAAAAAAAGTCTAATGCTTACAATGAAAAAAAATACAAAAGTAAAAAAAGTAATTATTATTCATTTGTATGCTTAAAATTAATATATAAGTAACATTTTTTCTCAATTTATGAGGGAATAAAAGTGTCAAAATAAAGAAGTCATGTGTCAAAGTCAACAAATGCAAACATTACTATTGCTCATGATGTTATGGATTAAGATGGGACTTAACGAACGCGAAGTGTAATGGTGAGAGCGATGTCTTCAACGATGTCGTCTTCATCTTCCTTGTTCAACCCAAAGAAACAGAGAGAGAAGGGGAACCCAGAGAAGCAGAAAGAGAAGGGGATAAAGTAAGAGAAGGATACTAACGCCGTCAGTTAATAAGCCACTGTAGGCACTGTTGCTCAGTTATGTTATGAATTAATACATATATATGAATATCAATATAAATATAATATAATATAATATAATATAATGTCCACAATAATGCATAAATGCAATATAATAGTATTGGTGGTTTACGTATGTCTACATGGGTCTCCGGTTTACAACCACTCTAATTTTTCTTTTAGTTATATATATTCCTGTCCTCCAAATAATCGGTTTTTTAGGCCTGGTCTATTCGCACACGGGCTTGGTCTATTTGCACACTCAAAGCGCCCCGCTATGGCCAAAGCGGGGCGCTTTGGTGTAAAGTCAACCGACAAGGACTGACGCGGTCAGACCTTGTCTGTTGCTTTACATCAAAGCGCCCCGCTATGGCCATAGCGGGGCGCTTTGGGTTTTTTTTTTTCCAAAGCGCCCCGCTTTGGCCTAAGCTCGGCGCTTTGGTTTTTTTTTTTTTTTTTTTACATTTTGGGCGTATTTTTGACTGGTGACTGGTCTACGTTTAAGTTCAAATTTTACATTTTTTGTCCAAATTTTCCTCCGATCATCTGTACCCTCTTTCGGAATTGCTGACGTTTTCAACATCATATGAACAGGAACATTTGCGCATGGAGACAGACATATGGAGGGTCTGGTCTAATCAATGGAAGAAGACGTGTGTTGCTCAACAGAGACCCCACTTTCTCCATGTGAAATGTGGGCCATTGGATTTCTTTAAAGGTTACTACTACTGTGCATAAAGTGAATTTGCAGCATTAAAAATGGGTGGTTTCCCTTTGGATTTTTTTTGTGATTTCAAAGATTTGTTCTTGGTTGGTACACTAAGTGACAAATTTGTTGGGTTTCATAATTGTTTTGATAGTGTTTGTTAACAAAAACTTAATTTAGGTTATATGTATGTAATCAAGAGCTCTAACACGTTTATGTAACGCGTTTTCGTTATCAAACCGATCAAAAGACATGGATAAGATTTTGCACACCAACTGGATACCAACGTGTGCGAATAGACCAGGCCATAAAAAAAACCTAATAGATTATACCTAACATTCAAATACCATTAACTCACCAGTGATTGGCCGGTCAAGTATGTGCCTTGTACATGTACGGTAGGCGGCTGATACACATAACACTACTCATAGGATGTTGCTTGTTTAAATGGTTAAAAAATATGATTCAATACGCACTGTGTACGACCCAAAATGACAATATACATCATAATACTACAATTAATGAAAAAATACGTCATGTACATGCACGGTAGGCGGCTGATACACATGACACTACTCATAGGAGTACTTGTGTTTTCAAACCAAAATGATACGACATAATGGAATACGACATCACACGTAACCGATTTGATCCGGAACTTGCAGTATAGTCCATATATATTAAAAAATGATGTATAATGGAAAAAACGTAAAATTTAGACTATTATCGACGCGTTTGTGAATTAAAAACAATTTTAAAAAATTTAAAAAAGGCCCTAAGCGCTGCGCTTTGACCTAAGAGGGGCGTTTTGCCCAAAAAAAAAAAAAAAAAAAAAAAAAAAAAAACCAAAGCGCCGCTCTATGGCCAAAGCGCGGCGCTTTGATGTAAAGTCAACCGACAAAGGCTGACAGGCTCAGTTCTTGTCGGTTGACTTTACACCAAAGCGCCCCGCTTTGGCCATAGCGCGGCGCTTTGGGGTGTGAAAATAATTTTCTCCGTGTGTAAATAGCATGACCCGTTTTTTATTATATGTATTCTAGTAGCTAACTAGTTGATGCTGCCCCGCCCGCGTTGCGGGGCGATGACCGAATAATGAGCGAGTGTTAGGCAGCTCATTGACACGAAAAACAATTAAATCAAGTAAACCAATTAAAAAAACACTTTTATAGTTTTGCTAAAAAAACTAAAACAATGACAATACTGTTATTTTTAACTAAAAGAAAGTTGTATTTTTTGACTGGGTAAAATCTTAATTTGCCAAAAGCTAAAGTGATGACAGTACTATAAATTTGAACCCGGGGCAAAATTGTAAATTTGCGCATGGTCAAATTCGTAATTTTAAACTGGGGTAACAGAGTAATATAAATTTGAACTAAAGGCACAATCGTAATTTTAGGCTGGAGGCAAAACCATATTTTTGTTTTGAACTGTGGGCAAAATCGTAATTTTGAGTTGGAGGCAAAAGCATAATTTTATTTTGAACTGGGGCAAAAACGTAATTTTGAGCTGAGGGCGAAATCATAATTTTTTAAGTGGGGAAAAATCATATTTTTGTAGAGAGGGCAAAAACGTAATTTTAAGCTGGGGGCAAAACATATTTTTATTTTGAACTGGGGCAAAAACGTAATTTTAAGCTAAGGAAAAGCATAATTTTATTTCAAACAGAGGGTAAAAACGTAAATTTAAAATGAGGGCAAAAAAGTAATTTTAAAGTGTATAAAAATAATAAACTGTTTGGTCAAATGGGGGGAGTGCCAGGCAGCTGCTTGGCACTATTCCCCCATCTTGTTTTTGTATAGTATAGAAAATGGGAGAAATAAAATGCTTTATGAATGGATTGGAGAAACGAAAAACTATAATGTTGAAGTATAAACTCTTTATGATGGAGTCGAGTCGTTTCTTTGTCATCTTGAGCTTCAAGTTACGCTACCAGGGGCGGAGCTACCTTATGCCGGGGGGCAACGCCCGCTACGGCTTGGCGCGGAAAAATTTGGAAAAATTAGTGTAAATTTTAGAAAAAATTGAGGTTTTTTCGATTTCGTTACGGCTTATTTATAAAACGTTACGGCTTGGCGGATTTTCTAGATCCGCCACTGTACGCTACAAAGGTTATAGAAATAAAATGAATTGAGTTCAACCTTGAAAAATCGCATTGCAAAGGCCAGTTTACCGTTAGAGATAAAAATGTAGTTTGTGTGTATATGTTACAAGTGTTTGACGAATCCGATTTCTAGTTTCGAATATTGAATTTTACGATTTAAAAAAATTGAATCCAATTTGAATGAAATTTGATTTGAATTTGAGTTAGTTCGGTTAAGAAAAATTAAAGATATATTTCAATTTAAAAAGCTCGTATTATTAAATTAATGTAAAAATAAAGTATATATATTTTGAATATGAAATTGGAAATCGTAAATTCAAATTCACTTCGAAATTTGAAGCTAATGCAAATTCGATTTGAAACTAAAAAAAAAAATCAATTTTGCATTGAATTTAGAGTTATTAACATGCACAAGTAGATTCGAATTCCCAAGTTTACACATATATTTAGGTTTATAATCTCAATCAAATTTTAAACACAAATCCATAACACAACGAAAACTCTAGCATCATGAGCTTGTGACTGTTAAGTGTTAACCTACCTTGTTAATTTATTTTGCGATGTTAATTATGATTTACATACAAGATTTTCTTTACTTTAAGGTTTTTGGTTTAGTTTATTTTTACCTTAATTAGGGGTTAATGAATCATATTCGATTGAATCTGACATATTAACCCACATTAGAAAACAACACGATTTGACATGGGAACACGGACACAACACACGTATTCGTGGTTCACAAAAATGATGTATTTTGAACCCGATCTTATTTGATTTCGAATGTGTAGAAAACAATAGTTAAAATTACAAATTATAACCGAAAAAAAATACATGTATATACAAGACATTATGTTTTAACTATAAAATAAGATACTTGTTTCTCTTTAATTTTCTAAAATTTGGGTGACAACAATATCTACTAGTAGTAAACAGATGAATAATCATACAACATTCCATGTACACGAGCATATACTTTTTTTAGTAAGGAACGATCTTTTTTTACTAAGGGGATGGTAATTGGTACCCCCACCAAAATACATGCCAATACATTTTTTTAGTAAGGGACAATACCCCCAATTATGTTTACAGTTTTTCGGTTTGATTTATTATTATCTTTCAATTATGTTTACAGTTTTTTCGGTTTCGACAACAGTGCCCGGAGGTCCACCGCAGCAACCTTGTTCGTTTGGTCCTCTAGTCTGTAATGACCGGTTACTGGATCTGGAACCCATGGGGTAGGTTTCTTCGATTCCTCACCTCCTTTTTTCACAATTGCAATTCCACTCGCCCTCACAACGCCAGACAAACAGCACTGTGTCGTCGTTGTGAATCCACGCCTGTTAAAATTATTAAAAAAACATAATGATCATTGTTATTAATAAATCATGGAAGCGTTTTTTTTTCGAAACCAATTTTAAAGTGAAAATTGCAACAACCCCAAAAAGCACTTTAACGTAGTGCATCGATGATTTAATACATTAGGGGGTGGGTGGTTATGTAACTTCGTTTTGTATCATATTTAAAACAAAATGTACAAGTGAATTGTGTGTTTATCAACGTATTATTGGTTCTTAAATTAACAACATTTAGAACCCTTTACATTGATCAAACTAAAACATTTTTTTTCACGTCTTTCATCCTTAAACTCATGGTTTGAATTTCGAACATTAACACAAAATTACCTGGCAATAAGAGAGAATTGCTCCGCTATCAAAGTTGAGATGATCTTAGCGATAGCCATAGCACCTATTGAGGATTTGAATGAAACCCTTGGAATCAAAATATATGATGATGAATGGAGAAATAAAGCATTAACGGTATTTATAGAGAAAACTTTTATAAGTTTTATTCCATGAGATAATATTTTGATAAATTTTTATAAGGGTGTCCGGGGCGTACTCGGGGAGTGGCTTTGGTGACCACTTTCCCCGATCGGGAACACCGCCGCCATCATCGCGGGGACCCGAATCGGGGAGTGGTTTCGGCACTTGTTCACCGCGTGGGGAGGGCACAAGGTTTGAGGAACGGTAACTTGTGCAACGGTCGATTTAAAAAAAAAAAAAAAAATTCACTTTTTAAACAAATATAAATAACCACACCCACTTCTCACTAATTTTTTACACTCTCATCAAACCACACCCACTTCTCACTAATTTTTTATACTCTCAAAGCACACCCACTTAATTTTTTATACTCTCAAACCACACCCACTTCTAACCGAGCAATGGAGAACCAACCCCGCGAAGCCAAGAAAAAAACTAAGGGACGGGGCAAGCAACCGTCTCGTGGTGGTTCGAGCGGTGCAAGTGCACAATCACAACCCCCTTTCGGATATACTTCACAACCCCCGTTTTTTTTCCAACAACCTTCACACCCCTCCTTTTACAACACTCAAGCAACCAACCTTCAACCCAATTTCGGCTATGGTTTTCAAAATTTGTTATCAATGGATGCTCCTCCTCACTCCCCCGCCTTCGACCCATATGGTTTTCGTTCCCCACAAGTTCCATCGGTCCAAGAAAATGTTGAACGTCCTCTACCTATTTGGGACGACGAGGACGATGAGGTAGTGCCCGAAACTCAAAATTTGGGCGACGAGGACGATGAATATAATGTGGATGCAGATTTGGGCAACGAAGAAGATGACGCTCGGGATAAAAAGGGAAAAATGACGAGCGAAAAATGGACAAAGCTCCAAGAAGAGGCGTTGGCGAAGGCGTGGGTACATTGCTCTACCAACAAAAAAGAAGGGCAATCAACAAAACCGCGATAGTTTTTGGCGTAAGATTTTAAATCATTTTAACGCCACCGTCGGTGGAAGTAACCGGACCGTGCATCAAGTACGGTCTAAATGGGGCCTGATGCACACGAAAATAAACTTTTTCAACGGCCTATACCAACAAGCGGTAAAAATTATATTTTTTAACATTGTATATTTTTTAATTTTCTTTACTAAGTTCATATTTTTTTAACACTTATTATTTTATAATATGTAGGATCGCACACGAGGAAGTGGAGTCAAGGATCTCGACGTGATGAAAGTCGCTTTAACAGAATTTAAAGAGAGATTTCCGAACGGTTTTCAACATGTCGAGGCGTGGGAGGTCCTTCGAAAACACGACAAATGGGCCCAAGTCCCATTGTTGGGTGAGGAAGGGGAAGGTTCGGGACATAAAAGAAAGCCCGTTGAGGTGGACCCTTCCATACCCGATATGAACGAAGACCCCTCGCCACAAAGAGCACAACGGCGAGACAAGCGTCAAGCGACATCGTCCGAGGGAAGCTCGGCCGAGTTGGCGGCACAATTCAAAGAGTACACCGCCATGAAAGAAAAGAAAAACGCGATTGAATTGGAGGCGGTTGAATTGAGGAAGAAAAGAGAGGCGCAGGCTCTCGAGCTCATATCGGAACAACGCGAGACGATGAAAAACTACAATTACGATCGAGATATGGAAACATTCATCAAGCCGCACGACGATGCTCCGCCAAGTATGTTGCCGTTCATCCTCGCCCGAAAACGCGACATCGCTAACAAGTACGGGTGGCCGTGCGATTTCTAAAATTATTTATTTCTAGTTTTAATGTAATTTTTATTTTCTAGTTTGAATGTAATTTTAATTTCCTAGTTTGAATTTAATTTTTATTTTTATTTTCTACTTTGAAATGTCTTTTGTTAAATTTTATTTAATTTTTATAAATATTTTTTTATAAACATGCATAATTAAAACAAATAAAAAAAATTACCAAGTCCTCTAATAGGGGAGTGCCGCCATCAAAATGGGGTGTTAGTGGAGTTTAAGAGGGGAGTTGACGTGGCACTAGGTGGTTGGTGGTGCGTAAGAGAGGGGACTCCCCTCTTAGGGGAGTGCCCCTCTCACCCTAAGAGTTTACTGTTTTTTACTTGCAAAATGGACGTCAAACTTTGTGTCCACGTGTCCCATTTGACCATGCAAGTGGCCTGGTTGCTTCTTGATTTCTTCATTTGTATACCTCAAATGACTAAATCACGTAAAGTAAAAGTCAAACGACAACTTGCATCTTTATCGAATGTTTTCGGTTTTAAAAACCATATTGTGTTATAAACAATTTATGTATATAAACTGATTTTAAATAAAATATATTGAACTATTATTATTTCTATTATAAACTGATTTTAAATTATCGAATGTTTTCGGTTTTAAAAACCATATTGTGTTATAAACAATTTATGTATATAAACTGATTTTAAATAAAATATTGAACTATTATTATTTCTATTATAAACTGATTTTAAATAAAATATAGAACTACAATTATTTCTATGTTGGTATGTTTGATAATGGGATATTGGATTTAAATAAACTCAACTTTCACCAATTGGTCGATAACACTCATAATTTTCGATATGTACCACACCACTCACATCTTTCAACTTATTGGCCGATAACACTCCCAAACTAACTAAACCATAACTCAGTTTTTTGCTGATGTGGCATCTGAAGTGGAATTTTTTGATGACGTGGTAGTTGACGTGGCGTCTGAATTGGCTTTTTTTATGACGTGACAGCTGACATGGCATCTAACTTGGGTTTTTTATGACATGGTAGCTTATGTCAGCAAACTGGGGTAGTGTTGGGTTAGTTTGAGAGTCATATCGGCCATTAAGTTGGAAGTTGTATGGTACAAATCGAGAGTTAAAAGTACTACATGCCAATTGGTGAAAGTTTGAGTTATTTATCCTTTTGATAATATAGATACTAATCTTAATAAAACATATATCAATCATAATGAAAGAACAATGAATCTAGCCAACTCCAACTAATTTAAAATACTTCGGCATATATGAGTTTATTGAAAAGTCAAATTGTGATAAACAAGTTACCAAATTTGTCAAAATAATAATGAAGATACCCCTTAAATGGTTTGGGGAATTTTTCATTTATAGGCTCTCAACACTTATCCCATTATTTTATTCGTGTGCTTATACTAATATTTATTTTATAACTTTCATGTATTATTAACCTTTATTCAAAGCAATAATCGAATCAATTCAGTTGGTTTGCCCAACAGAATACAACGAGGATTAAAAAAAGAAATATAGTTTTGTATATATTAGTTTATGTGATAATAAGAGTATAGCATTGAGTGATGCCTATATTTCTTATATTTGTTAGATAGTTGATAAGCGTGTCCATTAACAAGAAAACCTGTATTAGCTTTTTTATACATGTATGATAGGTTGTCAATCAATGACAAACCTAGTACGATGATCATGAACGAGAAACCACCTAATCATTATTTAGCATGTCAAATGCATAAATGGCATGTTTCCGGTAGTGGCCTTCATGGTTATTGGACTAGGTTTGTCGTTAATTAACAATCTATCCATACATGTATAAAAACACTAATATAATATTTCTTGTTAATACTAGGTATCACTCACAAGTATACTCTTACTATCACATAAACTAATATATTATACAGAACCATATTTCTTGTTTCATCCTAGCTATATTATATTTTTGTAAACCAACGGAATTTGTTCGATTATTGCTTTGAATTAAGGTGTGTATTTATCTTAGGTTAATAGTATATGAAAGTTATAATAAACTAGATATAAGGATAAGAACATGAATTAAATAATGGGGTAAGTGGCTCTTGGGAGCCTATAAATGACACCTTCACATACGATTATGCCATAAGGAATGGGAGTCGCTTTGTGGCGTTTAAGCCTTTTCATGTTGCACACACCATCTCAGGAACGACATGGAGGGCGGCGTTGTGAGTGGGGCGGCATCTCTTCCACCAGTGTGGAGTGAAGTTTGGTGTTGACGTGTCATAGTACAGTTGGTGTGGATTATAGTCGTTGGACCCCAACGCCTCTTTAAAAAAATTAATTAAAAAAATATTAACTCACCTTTATAAAAAAAACTCAACCCTTTCCACCATTTGCCACCTCATTCTCTTCTACCCAACTCTAAACTTTATAAAATCTCTCTACCTTTTATAAAAAAAAAATGCAACCACAAACCGCAACTTCGATCCGAACAACCCCTATGGTGTGGGCGAAATACCGAGCACTACTTGGCCTCCACCGTCTCAAGCGAGTTAACCCGTTATCCCGATCTAAACATATTGGCGTACGACAACATTTTACGAACCTAACTTTTAGGTTTCTGCTACAAATGCAAGCTCATCAACAAATAACAAATTAAAAAAGGGTAACGTATTAACATAACGGGTTATGATCAAATACAAATGACAACATAAATAAATGGGTAAGAATGATTCTAGTCCATTGATCTTAGATTTGAAGGGTTGAGATTAATTTCAGGGAAAGGAAAAGAATGGAAGGGCATAAAAGGAATCTGATATTTATTGACTTTCTCTCTTCACATGCAAGGCACATGCCAATTCACCCAATCAATTTAAAACGTCCATAACTTTTTCATACGATATTTGTTTTTTTTTTTTTAAATCACCATAATAACGAGTGTTTTTTAGCTTTAATACGAGTATGATATTGTTATATAAAAATAAAATAAAAAAATTCATTTTTACTGTGTTTTCTTTGTATTGTGTTAAAAGTTCTTTTTATTGTGTCTTTCAACTGGGTTTTAGTCTTTACGTTTTTGCTGAGTTTTCTATACATTGTGTTATTATCAAAACTTATAACACAATGTTAATTTTGGTTATGTCCATTGCGTTCTTATCAGAACCTATAACACCATGTATGACACAATGAAGATAGTGTTATATTTGGATTTTCTATACATTGTGTTATAGGTTCTAGTCATTGTGTTTATATCGATTGTGTTTTAAT
Organism: Helianthus tuberosus; assembly: GCA_030545235.1. Taxonomy (NCBI): domain Eukaryota; kingdom Viridiplantae; phylum Streptophyta; class Magnoliopsida; order Asterales; family Asteraceae; genus Helianthus; species Helianthus tuberosus. The sequence goes on from CM060438.1 coordinate 9,464,027, forward strand.
CTGTTGTCCATTGTGTTTTTTGTTTTGTTGCGCATTGTGTTTTAATCCGTTGTTCATTGTGTTTTAATCTGTTGTCCATTGTGTTTTAGTCTGCTGTCCATTGTGTCTTTTATCTGCTGTCATCAATTTTGTTTTTATTTTGATACTCATTGTGTTTAGTCTCTGTCCATTGTGTCTTTTATCTGTTGTCATCGATTGTGTTTTTGGTCCACTTTCAATTGTGTTTTTAGTTTGATATTCATTGTGTTTTACGTTATGTCAATTGTGTAATACGCAACTAGGTTTTCTCAATTTTTTTTACAATATGTCCATTGTGTAATACGCAACTGAGTTTTCATTTTTTTTAAATATAACAATATGGTACTCATATTAAAGATAAAAAAATGCTCGATTTTATGGTATATTTTTTAAAAAAACAAATGTCATATAAAAAAGTTATGGACCTTTAAAAAATATGGGGGAAATAGCATGTGACTTGCACGTTCATAGTCTTTTTATTCTTTTTGACAAAATTACCCTTCCCACTTGATTTCTTTTGGGACACTTGCCACTTTATAGTGGCTTCTTACACTTCTTATTTTTATACTTCTTTGTAGAATAACTCAACCCATAACATAACAACTTAATGAAAGTCGCAAAAGAAAAATAATTATAAAAGGGTAACGCATTCAAAACTTAATGAAAGTCGCAAAAGAAAAAATCAAAATAAAAACAATACTTAAATCTAATGGCAAAAGATCAAATACAAATAAACTTAACCTACTAAACATACAAATTGAAGGAAAAATAAAAAAGACAATGTGACATTTTTGTAATTATCACCAACTATCAAAGTTATTATACAAATGTGAACTTAACCAAAAATACTTAAAAAACACAAATTTTTTTTTAATATTTTTTATAAAAAAATCGCTACATTTTGTTAGAAAAAAAAAAAACTATTTTTTTTAGATTTTTTTTTTGCTGCTACTAAAAGTAGCGATTTTTTAGTAAAAAATAATAATTTGTGTGTGTGTTTTTTTATAGATTTTTTTAGGTTTTCTGGGGGTTTAGTTTTTAGCATTTTAGCTTGGGTGGGGGGGGGGGGGGGGTGTTAGGTTTTTTTTTTTTTTGGGGGGGGGGGGGGGGGGGGGGGGGGGGTTAGGCTTTTTTAGGTATATTTGTAGAGTAACTTTGATAGTTATTGATAATTACAAAAATGCCACCTTGTCTTTTTTAGTTTTCCTTCAATTTGTATGTTTGGTATGTTAAGATTATTTGTACAAGAACTTTCCCTTAAATTTAATAAGTGGGCTACTCTGCAAGCCCGGTTAATTCAAGCCCATTAATTAAAACGTAGCCCAATATAAATCCAACTGCATTTTATCTTAGTTTTACCTCTACGGTAATTTTGTATATATTAAGAGCAAATATTGCCCAACTCTATACTTATGTTAAAGTTTAAACCTGAGACTCCGTTAAAAAAAAAAAACAAGATAGATCAAAGTTACGACATGTCAGCTAGCGTGTCTACAATTTAGGCTTGTAACTGGACTAGATTATGTTTGATGACTTTTTTCTAAATGTTTTAACAGGCGTACATAAAACTAGGGCTGCAAACGAACCAAACGTTTGGCGAACAGTTCGTGAACCGTTCGGCGGGAAGTTCGTTTGTGTTCGTTCGTTTATTAAACAAACGAACACGAACAAAAAATTTCGTTCGTTTAGTTAAATGAACAAACATGAACAGAGGTCGTGTTCGTTCGTTTATGTTCGTGAACGTTCGGTAACGTGTTCGTTTGTGTTCGATAGTTCATTAGTGTTTTTAGTTTTTATATTTATTTAAATACTTTAAAATTTCGACAAATTAAATATCTAATAAGTGTCAGTGTATTATATATTATGTTCATGAACTATTGTTTGTGTTCGTTTGTTTCCATTTGTGTTCATGAACATTAGTTTGTGCTCATTTGTGTTCGTCAACGTTCGTTGCCTAAATTAACAAACAAACATAAACGAACACGAACAAGTTTCTTTCCTTAACAAACGAACACGAACATAAAATCTCGTTCGATAAGTGTTCGTGAACGGTTCATGAACAAATATATTTCTTAACAAACAAACACGAACAAGGTCTTGTTCGTGTTTGTTCGGTTCGTTTGCAGCCCTACATAAAACCTATAACATATAACACGAAAGGTAAAACTGTCATTTCATGATAAATATCTTTTTAAAAAACATAGCTAAGCAAGATTGTTGACATGTAAAATTATGAAAATTTGGTTACAAGAGACGTCATCCTCATCCAGAATCTAATTTGTAATGTATTGCTATATTTTTGTATTTTTTAATCACAAATATGTCAAAATATACATGACTTTATAGCTATAAAACACCATAGATAAATTTACGTATCTACTTTATTTTTTTAAAACACTTGTTACTATTTGTTTTGGAACAATTTTAAGTTTATATTTTATTTTTTGACTTAAATAAGGGAACACTTTTGTAGAGTTGAAACCATAAGTCTAGGCCCGAAAAATAAAACCTTTCAATTGCTGGGTCGGGCCAGATTATATCGAAACAGGCCATATATCGAACAACAAAAGTCATTTCGAAACTCAATTGATCGGCATTGAATCATCGATCATCTTCTTACTTTCATTGTTCTTATGCAAATCCTACTCTCAATATGTGGAACGGTTGATTGGCGATGCTACATTAGAGATGGTTGGCCAGCAATCCGACTCACCGGGGACTGCATCTTTGATCAATGTACATTCAAGTTTGCTCCTGAAATCCCCTTAATTGCACTGAGGGATGGTAATTCTTATCTTATTACTAGTTTTTACGTTTGTTTTTAATCATAAAAAATGGTTGTGCTAGATTGGTCTAGATGGATAAATGTTGGTCTATTAGTTTTTGTTTCCCTATTCTTTTGCTAGTTGCTTGCTAGCGGGTGGATTCGTTTCATAAAAGTTGTCGTTACAAAAAAAGTCAAATTCTCTTAATTATAAAAGTACTTTTTATCTTTGTGTTATTTAAATTAAATTAAATATAGTACATTTAAAAAAAATAACAATATATTTACATTTTTTTTAAATTGAGAGGAAATTTAATTACTTCAAAATTAATATAATTATCAATCATCAATAAATTAATTGATTTCCTTTATGGTTTTATTACTATTTTTTTTCTTTGTGATGAATAGTATTTTTTTGTCCTTTATGGTTTTTTTTATTATTTTTTTCGTTGTAAACTTTAGGATTTTTTATTTTTATAATAATTTTTTTTATATAATTTGACACAAATATTAAATAAGTTTAGTTTTTTATCAATTTTTTTACGTTTTTTTCTTGGATTCGGTAGTCATTTGTTTGCTACTTAGCACGATGCATGACAGTCACATGTTCAAAGAAATCTGTGTTTTACCCATGGTCGCAAAACTCGTTAGGCGCTCCATTTTTCGGATTTGAGAGTACTCGGGAATTACTCGGTGTAGGCGGAGAGTACTCGGAAAGTAATTGGCCTAGACAATGAGTATTAATGCCTCAGCAGTTTTGGAATCATGTGTTAGAAAAAAAAAGTTATTAGTTAACAAAGTATTAACAAGGTCCACTAAAATAAGTTTTGGAATCATGTGTTAGAAAAAAAAAAATATATATGACTGTATAAGAGTTTGTTGAAGACACATTCAAAGCACCTCTCGTAGTGGCTTTGTGTGTTTGACAATTGAGAATTTAGACCAAATCTACATCCCCACCAACCCCCAAAGATATGTTAGGTAGGAACAGTTTCATTGCATGCTTTAAAATTTTAAATCACAAATTATCTTTTGAGAGTATTTAAATCATGCATTTACTGACATTAGCCATACGATAACTAATCATAGCCACAAAATCTATAAAACTTTACAGTATTATTTTATATCACCAGTCTTAATCATGATCCATATAAATCTCTTAAACCTTATTTTATGAAAAGTTTACCTAATTATTATAATGTGTGCATAATTTATGTTGAAACCTTCATGGTGATGAAGTAAACGATTGAATCCCTTTTAGTAGATATGTGAGGTTCAAATCTAGTTTCTACAGTGTAACACCCTAATTTATATATATATATATATATAGGTAAAGAGTACTGTACAATATTGCTTATCGTACATTACGTACGCTTCAATCTCATCCGTCAGATCATCTTTCCGCATTTTAAAATCACATGTTTTTTTATAACAATTTCGCATGTGATATTATTTGGTGAATTCGCATGTTGTTTTTTTGTACCAATTTCGCATGTGATAATTTTGATGAAATAGCATCTTGTTTTTTTTATAACAATTTCGCATGTGATAATTTTTGATGAATTCGCATGTTGTTTTTTGTACCAATTTCGCATGTGATAATTTTGATGAAATAGCATGTTGTTTTTTTGTAACAATTTCGCATGTGGTAATTTTGATGAAATCGCATGTTAAAAAACCAACATGCGAAATTGTTACAAAAAAACAACATACGAATTCAATGCGGGAAGATGATCGGACGACTGAGATTGTAGCGTACGTAATGTACGATAAGGGCATTTGTACGTTAACCTAACCCTATATATATATATACACACACACATATATATAATGTAAGTATATGGGGAAAACCTCTACAATTGAGAAAACTTAGGAAACCTGGATTGTGTGGACAAGATTTATCCACATCATCCATTAAAAACACATGTATAAAGGGCAATTTGGTCATTTTGTTCAACCCATCACCTCACCCTTCCCTTCCCCATCCCATCATTTTCTTTATATCTATCACTATCTCTCTCTCTCTCTCATATATCTCTTTTATATTTTTCATTAGATATTATGTTTTTCATCCATTCAAACCTGCACACCATCTTCACTCTCTCTCATTCCTTTCTTCCTCAGACACAACTCAAACCTGCATATCCTCTTCTCCGTCGAAGCCACGAGATCTGAAGATCGAAGATCGAAGCCACCGGATCTGAAGATCGAAGCCACCATGTGTTCATGTACTCATCCCTTTCTTTTGAAGCCGCCAGATCTGAAGATCGAAGCCACCATCGAAGCTCTCAAAGAAAAGTAGTAAGGTGTTGCTCTCATCACATCTTTGTTTCTGATTTTAGAGGGAGAAAGCTAATTTTTTTAGAGAGAAACTACAATCTTCATCTTGTTCATCTTGACACCAAGAACACACGCACAAGTGTGTGAGAGAGAAACAAGTTTAAATATCTTACTTTTGTTATTTATGTATTTTTGTTTAGAATTATACTTTTTACGACGTTTGATAGATTTAAAATCAAAGCTTAGTTTGTTTATTTCAATTTTTTTTAAATCAATACCAGGAAGAAATTTGTGTGTGCCTAATTTCTCTCTTCAAAGTATATTGATATTTCTTTTACGAAGATTAATGTTGAATTTTTAAAGTGTTTGTTCATCGATTTGGAGTTGATGATTGCAAAAACCACCAATCTGGTCTTGTCTGTAATATGTTGGTGTCTGGATGTTAAACAGTTATGGTGTCTGTAACACATGTTACAATTGCTTTTTGTTTTGAAGTAACAGTAAAGATATCTTTTTTCACAACCATTTATCTTAATAGCTAGATGTGTAACACATGTAATACGCCTTACGTTTGTTAGGTAAGATTGTAACATAAGAGCTACATATGTAACACATGTTGCAACTGCCTATTGTTTTGAAGTAACAATGAATGAATCTTTTTTCACACCATTATGCAGATACATATTAGAATGCCTATTGTTACTTCAAAACAATGGACAATTCTAATATGTGTAACACATCCTAGAATTGCCTATCGTTTTGAAGTAACAATGAATTTATCTTTTTTCCAAAACCCCTTAGCATAAGGGCTACATGTGTAACACATGTACAACTATTAGAAATTTAAAAAAGGCAGATCTGTAACACATGTAACACATGTTACAATTGCTTATTGTTTTGAAGTAACAGAAAAGGTTGTAACATAAGAGCTACATGCGTAACCATATATTAGGTAAGTATGATACATATGTAATATATCTACTACTTGTTTGTCTGGTAAGTAGCATCGAACGCTAGCACATCGCCAAAAGCCTTGTAGTTTAGCTTGGATATCTCATCAGCCCAAAACATAGCCTTCAACTTCCCATCAGATACAACAAAGTCGTAGTAGAAGTTTGGAAGATTTTCCCTTCGATCACGAGGAAGATGAAACACATCAATCACAAATTTTGAAAAACTTATAAATATATATAATCTATTTGTCCCTTTATTCAAAAACTTATGTTACATTTCTGCCAGCTTCATTAAAAAATGTTTGTCCTGTATGTTGTAACATGTGTTACACTTCGGGGCAATATATGTTGCATACGTGGTGTTACACATTTGTACTTAATGTAATAGTAAGTTTAAATGTTAAAATGTTTTTTTAAGATGTTAAATGTAAAAATGTATAAACTTCATAATTTATTCGGAATATCTCGTTTATTTACAAATAAAAAGTTGTGTTTTTTTGTTGGGATAATTAGCTACATATGTAGTAACAACGTTACACAAGTTACTTGTAGTTACCCCAACCCTTTTTTGGACACAAAGGGGGTTGCACATATGTAACACATGTTTGTAACATGTGTTTCACTAGAGAGGTAAGACATGTATAGCCACGTTACACATGTTACATAGGAGATTAATAAGTTTTAACTATAGAAGATTAATATTGATGTACTTGTTTTGTTCATAGGTGAAAAGATGTTTTGTGTTCAAGACGAAGATGGTTATCAAGAAGCGAAGCCCGCCGAAGGATTACAACGCATCATCAGGTTTTCGTGGTGATGATGGTGTGTTTTTTGGTTGGCTGCTATGTGTTGTGAAGATGGATGTTGTTGTGAAGACCATTTTTAGAAGCATTACAACTATTGATATAAAATTCATTTTTATTTTCATTGTTAGTATGCCCATTTTTGGATGAATACGGATGTTGATGTGACGGCAATTTTTTTTGGGATGCAACAACTATATGTAACATGTGTAACCTTGACGTTGTAACACATGTAACATGGCTATACATGTGTTACATATGTTACACAATAGTGTAACATATATTATAATCATGTTTTACATATGTCAGCCCCTTTGGTGTCAATTTAAACTTAGTAAAATTACATATGTAACAACATTACATCATCCAAAATGTCATATCAATGAACAAACAAGTAATATATGTAACTATAAGTATATGAGACTAGTGTAACGAATTAAAGAGACAAACAATACACTTCATGTTACATATGTACGTAGACTTGTTATTAACAATGTTATTAGTAGATAAAAAACTGCATTAACGTATATTTTTTACATTGAACCCAACTTATTGGTCATAAGTCTTACACATGGCAAGAAGTTCTTCCAGTGTGACGTATGATTTAACAATAATAGGATGATATTGCTCGTTGACATTCGGTGTCCACAATTTAGTGCCATTAGAAGACTCGTAAAGATGGTAACGTGGAGTATGTTCAAGATCATCTGTGGACATAGGGACGGATGTTAGTATAAGTTTATGTGCGTTATGAACGTTGTAATACGTTTAGCACCCTAGGGTAACAAAAAAAAAGATCACACATGACACTTACCGCCATGTTACACATGTTAATTGTGTGTGCACATGTAACATCTTCTCTACAACGTGAGTAACATCCTTAAAAGTTGTGTTCCTACTCTGCTTTATATTTTGTAAGTACTTATAGGTAAACATGTTTTAAAGATACAACCTGTAACATGTGTTACACCGAAATGTTACACAAGTGTTTCCAGTTTACACATGTTACATCTTGTGTAACTCTGCTTTATATTTTGTAAGTGTTTCCAGTTTCCAGTTTAAACATGTTTTAAAGATACAACTTGTAACATGTAAGTACTTATAGGTAAACATATTTTAAAGATACAACCGTATGCACCTTACAAGTTATATGTTTTGCTGACAAACGCCATGTCACACATGTTACACACTATAGAGTGAAAGAACAGTATTGAACGCTGCTACACATTTCCCATTCTGTCGTAACATGTGTAACCTTTTTGGGGGTATCGATGTTGTAGGTTTATACTTAAATATATACAAATGATCCAAAAATGATCATACGCTGTAAACGAACCGAACGAACACGAACAAGCCCTTGTTCATGTTCGTTCGTTAAGGAAATAAATGTGTTCACGAACGGTTCATGAACACTTACCGAACGAGATGTTATGTTCATGTTCGTTCATTAAGGAAATGAGCGTGTTCGCGAACGGTTCACGAACAAAAAAAATTTGGCGAACGCACTGGAACTTGAATCCCTTATTGTGGAATGGAGGTCAATCGTATTTGCCGATGTAAATAATGAGAAAGAAAAGAGAAATAATGTATAAACAATGTGAAAGAGTGTTTCCTAGTTTAATTGTTAGGGTAATAAAATAAATAAAAGTTTAATAATATAAAAAGTATAGATAAAATATATGAAAGTACAAAAATCTTTAATTAAAACACAAACATACGAACATAAACGAACGCAAATGAACGAATGTTCACGAACATCTTACCGAACGTTCACGAACACAATCGAACGAACGAGACCTCTGTTCATGTTCATTCATTTAACTAATCGAACGGAATTTCTTGTTCATGTTCGTTCGTTTATTAAACGAACGAACATAAATGAACTTCCCGCCGAACGGTTCACGAACTGTTCACTGAACGTTCGGTTCGTTTACAGCCCTACATACATGTGTTACCCTCTAGTGTAACATAAGTTACAAACATGTCTTACATATGTGCAGCCCCGATTTTTGGTAACAAAGAGGTTGAACATATGTAACACATGTTTGTAACATGTGTTACACTGGAGGGTAACTTCTGTACAACGTCAAAGGTACCCACCACCTGCCCTTCATCGACTTCTTGTTCCCATTCTTCATCAGTTTCTCCATTTACCTTCTTTCGCTTTATGGCCATCTTTTTTCGTATCCGATATTGTGGTTCTCTTTCTTCCTGCCAAGATCCCTTCTCGTTTGGCTGCAACTGCTATGGTCAAGTCATAATAACACAAGTTACAGTCCAGTATTTTTAATCTACTAATTAAAAAAATAGTAGTAACATAACTAACACTAGTTACCTTCTACCCAATTATGCCCTGAACTTGACGACTCCCCAAATTTTGAGTTTTTATCTGCATCATTTCACACATAAAAAAAACTAAGCAATACCACCCAAAAAAAGGTTACATATGTAAACAGTTACCATACACTTCAAACAACTACTATCCAGTAGAACCAACTCCCTCGCTGCAAGCACTAAACAAACATGTAACATATGTTAGCACAACCTTTCGTATTTGTTTGTCGTCGTATAGCTTTTGTTTTTGTTTTCTAGATTGGACAGTTGTGCTCCCCACAACAATTGTTTTAGATGTGTTACCCTCAAGTGTAACACACGTTACAAACATGTGTTACATATGTGTAACTCCTTTTTGTGTCCAAGAAAGGGCTGGTTTTAACATAAGTAACACGTGTAACATTATTACAACATATGTAGCTAATTATGCCAGCAAAAAGAACAACTTTTTATTTATAAAATAAACAAGATCATCAACTATTAAAGTATAGGCTTTCTAAAGATAATGAAAATGTGATATCCGAGTGAAGTTTATACAAGACAACTAACAACCCATTTAAAATAACATTTCAACATTTAAAAAGATATAGATTTGTAAGCTAATAACAACTGATAATATCAAAAAAATAAAAATGATTTTAATACAAAAACAAAAACCTGTAAACTACATAAACATTTACCCATTACTAGACCACTTTGTGCACACAAAAACATATTAACAACAGCCTTAACAAAAAAAAAAACTCAGGTGTGAAATGATTTTTCAAAATAAAAAACTCAACAGATTGTTGTTTCTCTCTCTAAAATCATGGTAAATTAGGTTCAAACCTGCTTCTCCCTCACACACTTGTGCGTGTGTTCTTGGTGTTCGAGATGAACACGATGAAGATTGTTGTTTCTCTCTCTAAAATCATGGTAAATTAGGTTCAAACCTGCCTCTCTCTCACACACTTGTGCGTGTGTTCTTGGTGTTCGAGATGAACACGATGAAGATTGTTGTTTCTCTCTCTAAAATCTTGGTAAATTAGGTTCAAATCTGCTTCTCTCTCACATACTTGTGCGTGTGTTCTTGGTGTTCCAGATGAACATGATGAAGATGGTTGTTTCTCTCTCTAAAAACCCTCATCCCCATTCACTCACCGATCAGAATTTCTCTTTTCTACCAGATGAACACAATGAACATGATGGATATTTTGAACTCTGAAAGAAGAACAGAGAGAATGTGTAACACCCTTATTATTATATAACGGTTTTCGTATAGCTTACGAAGATAAACGGGTAATTATGATTTCAAATTCATTGAAAATACGGGTTCATTAATTTTTTTTTACAGAATTAAAAACTATACAACATAACATGTGTGAATTCGTCATCTAACATAACAACGATACATAGTGCGGAAGCTTATTTCTTGATCATGTTCGGTTCTTCGTTGTGCTTGATCGTCCTCCGGTGCTAAAATTATACCTGAAACTCATAAAACATGAGTTGGATTAGTCATACGTAACTTAGAATACATTTAAACGAGTTCTGGAAGCGAAACTGATTAAAATAAATTTTTTTCGCCAAAACAGTGCCCTGTCGCGCCACGCGGCGGCACCACGTTGCTCCCTCGCGTGGCGCGGGGGAGGATGTTTTCCAGCAGGCCTGGAGCTGGGTCCTGCAATTTTTAGCAATACCGGTTTTTACGGAAATGGCCATAACTTCTTCGTTATTGATCCGTTTTACGCGATTCTTTTTCCTACGCATCCGTAATTTAATTCTCCATCATATGGAGTTAAAATACAACATCCAACATAATAAATTTTGAGACTTCTAAGCCTTCGAGTCATTACCTTTTTACCAAGTTTTAACCCGTTTATGCATTTTATCAAACAAACATATTTGTTTGATCTTTATATCACTTGCACTTCTTCAAATTAATATTATCTACCTTGTTAGATTCTAATCACAGGTTTCTTACACAATTTAAACCCGTTTTCGCTTGTATGCTTGTTTTGACCCGTTAAGGGTATTTAAGTATATTTTAAACATGATTCACTTTCATTTGTATCTAGCTTTATATTTCCACATTTCTTACCAAATAATCTTCCACCACAACTATATTTGTGGTGGATTTAATGTGGAGATCTATATATTCCGAGTTTTATCCCTCGGACTATCGTTTTACGGCAAGACCCATATAGAGTCTTTTGATCCAAGATTTACCCCTTTCACTTTTTACACTTATTCAAAGTATTTGCTTGATCATGTAACTTGTTTTTAAACCACTCTTAATATTCGTTTGCTCGATTTAGCTTATGAGGGCGTTTTGGTCATCTTAAATCCTTTCTTTACAACAAAAGACTTTTAGTGTCGTAATTGACCAAAATTCCACTTTTACACTAGGATCTTGTTTAAATAGCCATTACATTTTCAAAACACAATGACTATGACTTAAATCATTCGGTTTACTTAAAAGATAACCCAATGTCCATTATAACTTGTTTAGCCCTCATTGAACTTCAAGTTCTAATGATGAATTGACCAATTATACATACCTGGCCCGAATCAATATATATTGACCCGTTTTGATGCCTTGCCTTAGTAGCCGCTAAGTAATAGCGATATCAACATTCAAGCGATATTTATTCCTGTAATCATACAACTCGACAAAACATTAGCCGACATTGTCAAAGGGTGATATTTTCACCTTTTGACCCGTTTGATCTAAATGACCGTTTACTTTTGCGAGATGGATTTATTATCATCTCTTCTACATGACTTGTACCGGTTTACACCGTACGGTCAATTTACTTATAAATCTATTTCTTGATTATTTTGACCCCTATATATCTTACGCCATATAGTGTCCTTCAAAACTAACGGTTATCGTCAACGAGTGACCACATTACCATTTTACCCTTATTAATTGTATTGATTTACCTTATAAGGTAAATCATTCAAAACTCGTTATTTATTAGTCATTGCATGACAAGATGACCTTATTAGCTCTTTTTAACCATTCAACATGGTTTATCATTATTGTCTTTTGTTCCGAACCGTGCATGTCGGGTCGGAACATCATAAGTCAAATGTGACTTTTGGTTATTCATAATCTATAAAACCAATAGAAATTAAATAAAAGGTGTAAGCTTTAACTTACCTCGCATCCCGAATACGCCTTTCTTCTCATGCTTGATTCGTTTGACCGCTTCTTTCCCAAGCCTCCACCTAGCTCGTTAGGCGTCAAACTATTGTCAACATTTACGAGGTGGTTAAATTAGTCATTAAAAATCACGACTATTCCACCTCACTTATTTTCTATGTCGAAACTTCTATTCGACATCTTCATTAGTTAACTTAACTTATCAAAAGTTAACTACTTTTGATCATTTACACAATTAAGTCTAGATTAACTTTATGCTTTGAATCCTTATCGGTTCATACTGCGCATAATTTGTCATATTATTCAAATATGTGTTTCACCCGAAATTTCCACATTTTAGCATTCATTTAGGCATTTTATCAAACACCTAATGGGCATACTTTTACACATTTACAAACTAGTTCATAACTAGTTATTTTTACCAAGGTTAACATCAAAATTCAAACCTCCATGTCTAGTGTTCATGAACTACACCTAGTACTAGTATTTTAACATCAATTTAACACTCTAATTCAAGTGTTCATCAAATGGGTAATCATCAAATCCCTAGTTTTTAACACTAATTCATCAAGTTTTCAACTAGGGTTTGTTTCTAAACATGAATTTCATCACAACTATGTTCATAGATTCATCATTCATTCCAGAATTTCGATTATGATTGTTCATCATAATTTTAAAGTATCACAAAATTCAACATACCTTGTGATCCCCATGACTAGGTGATCACGAATTTGTGTTCATGCATTGATTTGGGCCTTGATTTGAGCTTCAATTTGGAGCATTTGTTGAAATTAGGGTTAGAGCTCCATGGCAGCTTCCCCTGGTCGATCTCTGCGAACACACTGTGTGTGTATATATTTTTTTTTGTTTTATTAATTAACTTTTCAAGTTATCCCACATTGGCCCCCTCTTGTTTGGTTAATTTATTTAGTAGGCTACAACCTACTTATTTCTAGTAATATTTCGTCTTGTTAACTGGGTTAAACACTCCTAGTTAACTTAGTGGGTTCGAGCAGGTTATAACTCATTTTATTTTAAGTCCCGTCAACTCGGGCTTGTTATAGTTTGTTTTCTCAAAGCATTTATTTTCCTTTTTAATTAAAATTAGGATTATTGTTTAAGTCCTAATATACACCCGGTTAAATTTTACCACTAAAGGTACTTTACCCGTCTCTTAGTACTAACGGGGTTTGATTACCAAACCCGTTTTCGGGGTGTTACAGAATGAGACATGGTTGTTTCTCTCTCTAAAAACCTTCATCCCCATTCTTGATATTTTGAATTCTCAAAGAAGAAGACAGAGAGAGAGAAAATGAGATATGGATGATGATGGTTTGATGGTGATGGTGACAATTATACAGAAGAGAGAGAATGAGATATGGTATTTTTGACACAAATACCCTCCTGGCCCACTCATCAACATAAGTTATGTATTAAATTTAAATCAATAAACCATCAAATTTCCCTAACCCTTAGATGATGTTGATCAATGGTTATAAAGTGAGTTTCTTAGGTTTTCTTAGCACATATAAGTTTTCTATATATCATTCCCCTATATATATAACTATATATAAACATATGATGGTTATATTCAAATAAAATGCAACTAGGAACATTAATCAAGTTAATAATATGTTGTTAAATGATAGTGATATGGAATTAGGCCTATTGTAAATCCTTGAAACTTAGGGGACTAAAAGGGGTCAATGGAGAACTAATTTTTATAACTTACAAAATAGACACAAAACATCGATCAAAGAGCAGAAGCAAAAAAGGGATGAAGAACTTCAAACCTTAACTCACAAAATCCTACAAATCAAAGGGGGAAATTGAACCTAAAATCAGTGCAGTAATTAAATTAGTGATCATTCAAATAAGGGGATCACAAGGTATGTTAATTTTGACATTTGGTGATTTTGTGAAATAGTGATGAACACTCATAATTTGCAATGCATGTATGAATGAAAGATGTTATGGCAAGATTAAGATGAATTCATGTTTAGAAATAAGTTCTAGATAAGAAATCTCTAATACCCCGAACCTTAATGTACTGGTTATAAACATATGAATTATGTAATTTATATTTCATATATTGTTAAACGAGTAAGATGATTGTGTGAAAGGTGAAATATCTTGACAAGCCTTGGCTAATATATGAGACCGTTTAATATTAATAATTAAATATATTATTTTTGACCTTACTCCGTTTTTAATGAAACTTAGGTTAAAACGTAGATAAAAATATGCCCGTTCTAATGACATATTCGTCGTTTTATAAAATATCATATTTTAAAAGTTATACGAGAAAAACGAGTGAAGCAGTTGAATTAATATATATAAGCAAGCAAGCTAGCAGGTCAAGCAGGCAGGTAGGCACGTCAATTGAATCCCACATCGACCAGAAAAGGTTTTGAGGTGCTTGCTTGCTTGCTTTAAATAAGAGTCTCAGTAGTTTGTTTAGGTACCAGTTTCTTTAATGGAAACGCTCTAGTATAGAGAATCCCGAGTATACGATACCCCGTTGGGTGTTGTTAATAGTCGCTTTTGGAGCGCGAGTAGGAGCAGGAGTAGGGAAACTCTACATCAACGTTGAAGGGGTAAGGTCCCAAAAACCTCATAAAAAGGATTTGAGACCATACCACAAACTGACCTTTCAACCCTTTTACCTTGCGCGGCCGCGCATTGGTCTTACAAAAGGAAGAAAGTAATCAGCAATCTATAGTCGCGTGCCCAAAGGAAAACATAAATCCTTGCGCCTTCTCCCATTTGCAAAGGATAAAAATCATGAGATCAATACTTCCGCCCAAATATCCAGACTTGGATATCATTTTACCCAGACTTGGGATTTATTCGTCTGTGTCCACACAGCAAGGTGTCACACCGGATTACAGCAGTAGTCTTCTAGAAAGAAATACAATCGTGCACCACCCAGACGGTTATAACCGTCTGGACACGTGTCATTACCACAGGCAGCCCTGGAATCACAACGAAGGCATGCAATTGGAGAATCATCTCCACTTAATCACTTTCCACGTGGCAATCCCCCAGCCATAGATCAAACCACGATCCGTGTGCATTCACATCGGATCGAGACAACTTGACGTTGGATCAAAGAAATTAACGGAAGAAAATATAACCGCTACGGCGTTAGCATTTTCCGTCATCTTTTCAATAACAGGTTTTCCCTCCCAAACTCCCGGTTATAAATAAGAGAACTGTTCAGGTATAAACTCAGATCACACTCACTTCTCAAATACTTTCTCTTCTCCATTACCAATACTTATTCTCACACCGGATTCGGGTCAAGGAGAGAACCCTCTTCTCCCCTTGGCGAGGCTAACGGTGTTCTTTTTTGCAGAATCACCGGAGAAGAAGTTCAGCTGCAACTGAATCAACCGAGAGAGAGCTAACCCTTTTATGCGGATTCAAACCCCCTAGATATTTCGGTTCTGACCATTTATCTAGTGTTTCTTCATTGGCGCCCACCGTTTTCTCAGTTTTTCTAGTTTCTATCTCGTTTCGATTCAGTTCATTCCATTTTCTGTTTTTTGCACATGGCAGAAAATTCGTCATCTCACCGGCAACCTGGTCCTCGACCAAACGTCGGAAACAATTTACCAGTAGAAGGGATCGTAGAAGAGGCCTCGGACGATAATGAGGTTCAATCCAATCGAGCAAATGATCCTGTTACTCCAGGAATGTTACCAGCAAACCCTGCTCAATCAATTTTACCACCAGGAGAAACTCCGATATCATGGTATGTCCGGTCCCAAGGGGCATTAAACGCAGTGTACACACAGTTGTGTGCTCAAACTGCTCCCGTGACCCAATCACGGAGGCCGGGATCTAGAGCTCATGCTTCCCAGCGAGAAGAATCAACTTATGATGATACAGGCAGTTACCAGAGACAACACCATGAACCACACCCTCGTCGAAGACAATCGGTTCATGATAGGTTGGGTTCCCAACGGGACACTCACACTGATGAATCCGATCAAACATATCGTTTGAGTGCAAACACCAGCGTATTCAACAGACTGCAGCCAAACTATAACAAATGCAGGCCTCGAGCGGTTTATAACCCTGAGGCAGAACATAATTATGACTTAGTTTACCACCCTGCAGAAGCAGCGGAAAACTCGAAGTTCATATTGGAGATAGCTCTGGCTCCATTGGAGAGGGCCAAATTACCATCTAACGTTGGGAAATTCAATGGGTTAACTGACCCTGATGATCATCTGAGAGTATTCACCAGCGCAGGGTTGGTTGGCGGTTGGACTCTTCCGCTATGGTGTCATTTGTTTGTACAAACATTAACCGGCCCAGCGCGAATCTGGTTTGATAACCTACCAACGGGACAGATCGAGTCGTGGAAAGATCTGCGTAAAAAGTTTTTAACACACTTCAGCCAACAAAGGCATTCCATGCGTGATACATCCGACGTCATGAATATCTGGCGTCGCGATGACGAGAATCTGGAGGATTTTATCACCAGATACAATAAAGAAGTGTTGGAGATTGGAGGTGTTAACGAACAACTAATCTGTGCTCAGTTCAAGTACGCGGTTAGATGTGACGACATGGTCAAGGTATTATCTGGAACAAAGGGCCTTCCCAAGAGTTGGGAAAAGATAATGGCGGCGGCCAAGGTTTATGCGCAGACTGAGAAAAACCTTACTACAAATAGGCCACCACCACCATACAACAGGCCCGCAGACTTAAGCGCAACCAGCGAAAGAAGGTTCAAAAAGTCTTGGCGCGATTCATCAGGAAGTCGTTCCTCTAAAGACGCCCGCACAACAATCAACAAGCTCTCTGCACAAAGAGAAAACAAGCACGAAAATAGGGAGAGGCAGTGGACTCCCCTAACAAAGACCCCGGCGGAGGTCCTGAGTACTGAGGACTATCAATTCAAACCTCCGATTCCGATGAAGAGTAAACGTGGTCAAGACCCGGCGCAATACTGCGAATATCATAAAGACAACGGGCATACCACGAACAACTGCATATCTCTGCGAACGGAAATAGAGAAGGCCCTCAAAAATGGAGAACTTACGCATTTACTCCAGAATATGCGCAAGGAGATTAAGCAGATTACCCGGGGAGAAGAAAGCTCAAGCAAACGGGCCAAAACTTAAAGGACTCTATAAGTTTTCCGCACGAAAGACATGACCTATCAAGAGCGGCGGAACTATCAGAGAGTAAGTTAAGTTCCATTTAATTATCAGAAAAACTTTGTAAAGCCTCTGAGCTCTATCCATGAATAAAATTACAAAGTTTCTATTATTTTTGTGTTTACAAAGTGCATGCAATTTCTTTTTAGTAAGCGCAAAAACATTATGGTAGTATAAAACAAGCTCCATGCGCGGTCAGTGATCACGTCACAAACGACCATAAACTCACACATGAGCTTCATACCAACTTCATTCGCCTTACTCAAGTAAAAGCAATTGTACTCATGCAAAATATTGCAAAGTCATTTAACAAAACAAATAGAAACATACTATTTTCAGCGTACAAATACGCCCTAAAGAGCTTTAAACACAGCAGTGTTTAGAATTCTTGCGCAACAGCGCACTGACAAAACAAGGATCTACATCCCACAAAAAACAATTGTTCAATACAATTTCATCCTACTCTAAATCTTCACCCTCATCCGGAAAGATTTCTTTAAGTTGCGCCACGTGATCATCCGATTGCAGCGCCACATTTATCAACTCCATAACTGGAAGTTGCAAATTATTAAACTCTGTCTTCATGGAAGCAAGCGCGGCGGCAGTATTTACGCCAAAGGTAGCAGACTTGCTATCATCCCAGTTTACCTTCAACGCGCTATTCACATGTTGGGAACATTCCGCATAACCTTGCGCGTACCCATCTCGCCGTGCATCAACCATCAAATTAGAAACAGTTTTATCCAGTTCTTCAGAGTTTAACACAGATTCAGCAACCTATGGAATTAAGCGAAAATAAGCATCAAAAAAGCGCATATATGATTTCACAACAAAAAAGAGGAAAGAAACTTACACAAGCAATCCCGCTATCTTTCAACCAGGCCATATCATTCTTTAAAGGTTCAAGCTCGCTTTCCGCTGAAACCCGCGCCATTTCTGAATTTTCCAGTTTCTCTTCAACCTCAGTCAAACGGCGGGAGGTTTCAGTATTCTCGAAATGCGCAAGCTCCAGATCCTTCTTCAATTGTTCCTGGTCAGAAACCAAAGCAGTAAGTTCTTCTAATTCTTTATCTCTAACGGCAAGAGTGGCTAAAGCTTGTACCTCCCGTTGCTCACTTCGTTCCCTATGAGAGCACGCCTCCACCAGCGCAGCTTCTACATCAGCTTTCTCCTTCTTCAATTTTTCCACCTCCGCATCTTGATTCTTCAGATTTTCAACTTCAGCCTTAAGATTATTTATAATATTATGAAGGTTTGCCTTCTCAGCATTATCCTTCTCGCAAATTCTCCTCCAATTTTTGCGTTCCTCAGATAGAAGCGCAGCTTCAGCTTCAGCTTTTCTTTTCCAACCAGCAACAGACCATTCCTCAGTCTTGCGCTCAGCTTCAAACTTGGCTTGTTCAGTCTCTAATTTAGCCTTCAACTGAGCCACATGTTTTTCATCTTTAGCAAACTTCTTTTGCGATGCTACAAAAGATGCCCGCTCTTTATGCATGCTATACCACTCACGCACTATACGGTGAGTAGTAGAAACATGAGAAGCAGTTTCTGCAAGATAAGACTGATAGGTCTGTTCATAAGGCTGATTTTCCTGAAATTTAATCTCGCCAGGCGGAAGTATCCCCTGCAACCAATCTTGGCATACACGCCAATCCGAGAAGGTATCACCTTTTTTCACATTCCAAACAGGGACATGAGGATCAGAAGAATCTTTCTCCGTATAAGTCCGGTAATAATATTCTCCCAGAGTTTCCTCTGGACGAATTGGAGATTGTTTATCAACACCAGCAGATGAACCTGTCTCCTCAGTTGTGACCTTCTTAGTATGCTCAGGTATAGCTTCAAAAGGTCTAGGGGGAGAAGAGTGAATTTTTTCAGCAGTTTCCTTTTTTCCCAAGTCTTGAACAACAGTTTCCGGGGTCGGTGGTTTATCAGCATCATCTACCACGTCCGGTTCAACAATCTTTTCAGCCTCTGTATTAACACCAACAGGCTTCTCAGCCTCAACAGTTTTCTCTACACCTTCCCCAGCAATCTCTGAAGGCTCTAGCGGGTCTGCAACAGCAGCGCGCGGAGGAGTAGGGGGAAGTTCTGTATTAACCACAGATGGTACTTCTATAGGAACAGGGGAAACAGGAACTTCTGAACAAATAAAAGTCTGTAAGAATTCCATTCGCTTAAAGAAAACAGGGAAAAACAACACTTACCAGGAACAGACTCTGAAACAAAAGCATCAAGGTTTCCTTTTCTGGTAATTTTCTTCCTCTGCACCTTCTTGGGAGGTTGATCCTCCGCATCAGTATCAGCTTGCTTTCTTTTACCTACCTTCCTATGAACCAAATGTTTGGGACTGGAATCCAGATCGATAGGCTCATTCGGGTTAGAAGGAGGAATGTCAGCAGAATCCTTTGGTTCAGGCTTCGGTTCCCGCATAGTCACTACAGGAGTAAGACCCTCCAAAGAGTCAGAAACCACCACATAATCACACCTGGAGACAGAAGAACGGCGCGCACCTTTCTTCTCTCCAACATTTCTCGCCTTCAAAGGATGAACTTTAACAGTCTCACTTTTCTTCGGCGCGGAAGTAGAAGTAGTTGCGCGTTTTTTCTTTTTAGGGCCTACGCCCAAGTTCAACAATTCACCTACAAAAGCGCAAGGCAAAAAAAATTACTCAAAGCAAAAAAGAAAGGAAAAACGGATATAAACTCACCAGCACCAGCAGCTGGTTGAACAGATAGGTTCGCATCCCGCGGAAGAACAAAATTTCTCACGATACGATGATACCAGAGCTCCTCTTCAGGCTTCTTCTTGATAGTACCCATTCTTCCGCCTTCCCTCTTGAAGGCAACAACATACAGAGAAACAACTACATTTGAAGAGAGAGCAGGTCAAAAAAAAAAAAAAAGAGAAAAGTGGGAAAGAGGAAAAGCCCTAAACTTACTATGACCATCCTCCGTGTATACGGGTTTGTCATCACGCTCCATCTTCCAATTTAAACTCATGCCGGCTCCGACAAGATCTTTCTCCGGCAAAGCAATATTGGGCACATCCTTCAATTCCTGATACCAGTTTTCATCAACCGGAGTCTGAAGGGTTTCGATCGGAATGTCTTCTTTCCCCCTAAGAACCATCCTCACAGGAATTACTCCAGCTTTAATAAAGAAGAATTTTTGCTTCCAATCATGAAAAGATTTTGGGGGTTGATGTAAAATCTTCTTTGCAGAAGCCCTCTGAATGAATGAATAAAAACCTTGGGTACAATGCATCTGATAAAAAACCCTAAATCGGGGAACAGTTGGCTCCACATGCATCGTCCGACATACGAATTCGAAATGTCGAACCCTAACCATACCAATAGGGTGAAGTTGGGAAATATGCAGATTGTAAAACCCAAGAATTTCAAGGAAAAATCTGGTAACAGGCAAGCGAAAGTTACCATCACAGAAAAAATCCCAAAAGAGGGTAATATACCCGGCCGGAGCATCTGCTGCCGTTTGCCCCTCTTCAGGATACAAAGCACCCCAGTTTTCCGGAAATTTGAGATTCTGAATCAGACCCTCAAAGGATGCCCTTGTCCACTTCAATGATGGAAGTTCAGTCGTCATTTCTTCAGTAAGATCTTCTTGATGTTCTCCGGTTGACATAAAGAAGGAACAACAAAGTTTTCGGTAGAACAAGAAATGAGGGAAGTTTTTCAACAGAGACAATGATTATACAAAGAAGTTATCCAGACGATTATATATACTTATCGCAATAAATAGCATCGGTAACTGTCACAGCGACTGTTCCGGGTGTCACAGTCCCCCAAGCGACAGAAAAAGAAGATGTCAGAACATACACGCGTCTACACGCGCGCGTGTAAAACACGGACAGTAAAAAACAACTGACAATGACAGGTTGTCAAAATCAATTTACTGCACTAGCTTCAAGTCAAAGATTTTCCATAAAAAATATTTACAAACTCAACAAATTCAAATCTTCTCATAGAAGCTTCCTTATTTTTTCGCGCCCAAAAACATTTCCCTCTCATAAGTCCAGTGCTCCACTTATTTGCATAAGTACAACACTAGACTGGGGGGACTTGAAGGGGTAAGGTCCCAAAAACCTCATAAAAAGGATTTGAGACCATACCACAAACTGACCTTTCAACCCTTTTACCTTGCGCGGCCGCGCATTGGTCTTACAAAAGGAAGAAAGTAATCAGCAATCTATAGTCGCGCGCCCAAAGGAAAACATAAATCCTTGCGCCTTCTCCCATTTGCAAAGGATAAAAATCATGAGATCAATACTTCCGCCCAAATATCCAGACTTGGATATCATTTTACCCAGACTTGGGATTTATTCGTCTGTGTCCACACAGCAAGGTGTCACACCGGATTACAGCAGTAGTCTTCTAGAAAGAAATACAATCGTGCACCACCCAGACGGTTATAACCGTCTGGACACGTGTCATTACCACAGGCAGCCCTGGAATCACAACGAAGGCATGCAATTGGAGAATAATCTCCACTTCATCACTTTCCACGTGGCAATCCCCCAGCCATAGATCAAACCACGATCCGTGTGCATTCACATCGGATCGAGACAACTTGACGTTGGATCAAAGAAATTAACGGAAGAAAATATAACCGCTACGGCGTTAGCATTTTCCGTCATCTTTTCAATAACAGGTTTTCCCTCCCAAACTCCCGGTTATAAATAAGAGAACTGTTCAGGTATAAACTCAGATCACACTCACTTCTCAAATACTTTCTCTTCTCCATTACCAATACTTATTCTCACACCGGAGTCGGGTCAAGGAGAGAACCCTCTTCTCCCCTTGGCGAGGCTAACGGTGTTCTTTTTTGCAGAATCACCGGAGAAGAAGTTCAGCTGGAACTGAATCAACCGAGAGAGAGCTAACCCTTTTATGCGGATTCAAACCCCCTAGATATTTCGGTTCCGACCATTTATCTAGTGTTTCTTCAAACGTGCCGTAGATAGTTTTAAGGTATGCTCTCGTTTACGTTTATGTTTAGTTATTTATTATTCAATTTTAGTAGTTAATAGGAGTATTATTATTAGTAGTAATATTATTATTAGTAGTAGTGGTAATGTTAGTATTATTTTTAGGTACTAGGGTTATTGTCAGGGGCGGGTATTGGGTAGCCTAGCCTTAGTTAAGCATAGACTGATCAACCATGCTTAAACAAGGCAGCACTAACCAATATTCAACCATGATAATGACTAGTTAGGTGTACCATTACCTAACCTAGGATTATGTAATTGTGTCAGGACCTTGAGACATAACCCCGTCGTACTAGCAGCTGTTAAGCAATTGCTAATCAGGTGAGTCATCATACTTGTCTTTTAAAATGTGATAGTATACTCGTCCATAACTAGTAATAATGAGAATGCTGCAGTATGCATGTGTCAGTAGGGGTATATGGGATCCTATTATGCTTAATGAGGTGTGTCTCTCTGGGAAGGGTAATAAGGTGTTGTACCCACAGGCACTTCGTGCTTATAAGGTCCAGCGACACACACTCATACCTATGTGACGGCCGTAGGGGGACACAGCTGGAGGACCAGTATGTCTCTTGTACGGTGGTTTGTGACAAGTCAAATGTGACCTATAAGGTTCAATGAGGCCAAAACTGACTATAATGTGGTCACATGCCCATATTGTGTATGCATATAATCTAAATTGTGGTCTGTCTTTATAAAAATTGTATAGTATGAGCTCACCAGTATATATCTGACGTCGTTTTGAGTATACTTATCTCAGGTGAGTCATGAGGAAAGCTATAGGAACTACTTGACAGTTGTGGAGTTTTAGAAGATCAAGGAGTTCTTAGTTGCCAAAAGTTTGTAAATAAATAAAGTGTTGTACTCAGACTATTATAAGTTTTAATGAAAGTTTAGTCTGTTTCCGCTGTAAGTGTATCAATTGTGCACAATCACCCGGGTTACGGGGTGGGTGTTACAGTTGGTATCAGAGCCCGAGGTTTTAGCGAATTAGGTATTGCAGGAATGCCTAAGCTTTAACCAGTAGTTCTCTAAAGATTAATAGCACACTCAGACTAGGCCAAATAATATGTTCTCAGGAAAAGTACTTGCATAGTCAATTGAGTGACGCTAGAAGAAGTAAACTATGTTGTGCCTTTTTATGTGCTATATATATATATATATATCTCTATGTGATATATATAGTTGTTATATTATAATGATGTATCATACATACTAGTAACTCTTTATACTCATATTCCAATAGGAAGGAGACAATGTCTAAACATAGAGATGAACAAGGGTCTAGAAATAATCAGAATAACAGAAGGAGAGAGGAAGGCTCTTATAGGACTCGAACTCCCTCTCACAGTGTCAGGTCCCGGTCTAGTACAAGCATGTGTCTAAATACTGAGGATATCCACAATATAGCTGTGAAAGTGGCAAAGGTAATGAAGAATGCACAAACCGGTAATGTTAACCAATCTGGAGAACGACATGAAGAAAGCTCAGCAGCCTCCACGCCAGTACAAAAGGAAGGAATGGGCGAAAGGAAAAACACTATTGCAACCATGCCACTTGAAGGAAAAGGTGAATATTCCAAATCAAAGGAATGTACTTATAAGCACTTCATTAGCTTATATTAGATTACAATAATTTTGTTGTAATATCCGGTTTGTACATTGACGTATTTCGTATGGGTGAACCGGGAAGTATTAATGACGATCATGAGATGTGATCAAATGTTTGAAGGTGATGGATTTCACTAAAACATTTAAATAAGTCACAATGATAAGAATATCAAAGGTTTGGTAGCATAAAGGCGATGGATTTCGCTAAGTAAATTTAACAGGTCAAAATAAGGTATTGATGTAAACCGGAATGGTTGCATAGCTATTAACTTTAACATAAGTACTCGGATAATGGGTAAGATTGTAAATGAGAGTATAAACCGAGGATTGGTGATGCGCAATAATAGTCAAAAGACTCGGTATATGGGGTTATGACTAAAGGGATAAAAAATTTCGAAATTTGAAATTTGATAATTAAGTTCAACCATGAGTAAACAAGTGGGAAGTATAATAATTACGCAAACCGGATGACGGATGCATAAATCCCACGAACGGTACTCCGAATAAATGAAAAAATTTTATAGTTATAATGATCATGTGAATTTTGATCTAGTATAAATGAGTTCACTTGATAAAACATGAACGGGTCAAAATTTTGTGAAAATAACACAAGCCGAGAGCATATAAATTCGGATTTAATTTTGTACGGATAATAGTTTTCAAGTCCATGTGATAAAACATCATATTTCGATCATATAGGAAGAAGCGGGAGGTTAAATGGATAACCGGTTTAAAACTTGTGAAAGATTTGGTCCTATAGAACGGCAAAATTTGTTACAGCAAAAATTCTGAAAATCGAAGGGCCGTCGCCGACGCCCCAAGAGGCCGTCGCCGACGCCATGGCTATTTTGCCGACGTCTTAGTGGACTGTCTACGGTAGTCACGGCCGACTTCAAAAAAAAACTAGAGGCCGTCGCCGACGCGGCTATGTGCCGTCGCCGACGCCACTTCAAATTAAAAAATTTTGAAATTTCATTTTTATAACGGGTAATTGTTCCGGTTGTGTTATGGTTCTAAGGCCATCCGTAGTCATAAAGCCCCTTGTGGGGCGTTATGCGACACGTGTCGTGCCACGTCACACAGGGGCTTTATGGGGCGTTATATCACTTGAGCCCGTAGTCATAACGCCCCTACCCATCATTACCAAATTATTAATTTTCATTTTTATTAATTATTTATAAAAACCCATGCTTTATTTTCATTGGTCAAAGGTTGAAAAGCTTCCCCCATAACGCCGTGAAAAATATCGCGCCTGCCCCCCTTTTTCCCCATAACGCCGCCCGTCGCGGTGTGCGGGGCGCTATGGGGGCGCTATCTTTCTTTTGGGCGGTATATGGAGCCCCACTGCAGGCAGGCTAATGAATTGTATGACTTTTAAATTTCAGGACTTTAGTTGGTACTTTTAGATGCGGATCAAGCCAAGATATGAAACCGAACACATTGAAGGATCATGCTTCCGCACCTTTTTGTTAATTTTATGTAAACGAACTACTTATTTAGTACTCAAGACAAAGTTATTATGTTTAAACTATAATATTTCCATATAATATTATGGAAAATTTTGGCTCAATATTTTATCATCTTAGTATATCATGGTTATATATATATATATATATATATAGGGTAGGGCTAGATAGAAAACCCTATCTATATAAAAAACCCTAGAAAACCCAACCTCCCGACATTTTTTTTTTTGAAAAAAATAACACATGTAATATACATGTTTTTAAGAGTTTTGGGCCAAAAAAATCAAAAAAGCGCCGAAGGGATAATTTAAAAAAAAAAAAAAATTTCAGCAACTTTCAGCATTTTTGTCTAACACATGTTAGGCACTGAATTTTGTTTATTTAAAAAAAAAAAATCCCTTCGGCGCTTTTTTGTTTTTTTTTGGCCCAAAACACTCTAAAACATGTATATTACATGTGTAATTTTTTTCAAAAAAAAAAAAATGTCGGGAGGTTGGGTAAAAATGGGTGGAGATTTGGGTTTCCAGAGTTTTCTAAGAATTTTAGGGTTTTTTGTCTAGCATTACCCTATATATATATATATATATATATATATATATATATATATATATATATATATATATATATATATAAAATTTCGTGGTCAACGGCCACCCGCGGGTCGCGGTTCTCATAACTCGTGGTGGTTCTCATTCTAGCGGCTCCCTATCCCTATATATATATATATAGGGAGCCGCTAGAATGAGAACCACCACGAGTTATGAGAACCGCGAGAACCGCGACCCGCGGGTGGCCGTTGCCCACAAATTTTTTTTTACGACTAGATGTGTATATTTTAACACCATACGTAAAGTTTGGGTTCAAACGGCGCGCCCGAGGGGGTAGTTTTTTACGCCCAAAGTTTGGTTAAAAAAAAAGAAAAATAAAAAAAAAATAAAAAAACCCAAACTTTGGGCGTAAAAAACTACCCCCTCGGGCGCGCCGTTTGAACCCAAACTTTACGTATGGTGTTAAAATATACACATCTAGTCGTAAAAAAAAATTCGTGGTCAACGGCCACCCGCGGGGCGTGGTTCTCGCGGTTCTCATAACTCGTGGTGGTTCTCATTCTAGCGGCCCCCTATATATATATATATATATATATATATATATAGGTAAAGGGTAAAATACAATAGCCCTAATCCTACATTACGTACGCGATGCCCACAGCCCTACACGTGTCGCTGATTCATTTTTCTTAGATAAGGGTATAAGAGATATTCCGTTCAATCGTCAGAGGGAAAATTAGACATCATCATCATCATCACCATCAAATGTTTTATGACGTTCCATGGGTGGGGTTTTAAGATTAATTGCAGGTGGAATTTCAAATGCTTGAACAGACTTCATTTATGTAAGAGATCGAAAATAGTTCGATTGAAATGGATTTGTTTCATATAAAATATTCAAGCTTTTGGAAACTTGTGGCTGTGAGGCAAGGCAAGCAAAAGGTTGGTGCTCCATTTTTCAATGTCTGTAGATTCTTTTATCTTGAACAAAAAGATGCAATGATGGCACCAACAACCAAAACAATTCATATGCGATTTTCAATGTAATAATATGCGAATTCTCAAAAAATCTAGAACAAAAAGAATTCAATGATGGCACCAACAACCAAACTGATAACATGCGATTTATTATGCAACATGCGAATTCTCAAAAAATCTCATGCGAAATTCTAAAAAAATCTCATGCGAATTCTCAAAAAAAAAAAAAAGAATTTGTAACATGCGAATTTTTTAATATTGTCACAACTAGTTTGTAACATGAAGATAATTCTTTTTTTTTTGAAATCGCATGTGTTAAAGCATGAATTCGCACATTATATGAATTTTCCAAGATTATTAACTTTTAATTGAAATCGCATGTGTATTGTCATGAATTCGCACATTATAATACACCTATAGTGTTTTCGCATATAATGTTATATGAATTGGCAAACTTTACAAAAAACACACCCTTTCTTTTTTGTCTAAAGTGTTTTTCGCACGTTTGTTATGTATTTCGCATATTTTTTATTTTGATTTTCACCCTGCATTATCTTCTTCGATAGTCGGTCCATCTATTTGTTTCAGTTCTGAATTTCCAAATTCATCAGAATTTCAATTCGCAGAAGGTTATGGTGAATAGGAATGATCGTTTTTGAGTAATTGTTATATTTTCG
This sequence comes from Helianthus tuberosus, assembly GCA_030545235.1. NCBI lineage: Eukaryota > Viridiplantae > Streptophyta > Magnoliopsida > Asterales > Asteraceae > Helianthus > Helianthus tuberosus. Next base: position 9,491,787 of record CM060438.1, read on the forward strand.
ATTACGTTTTTGATTAAGAATCTTACGTTATGTTTTTGAGGTTTTGTTTGCTGATTATCAGGGTTTTTTATTTCGTAATGGACGATTTTAACCTTGGCGGTTTCATATATATATGTTTATTTGATTAATTTAATAGTTAAACACGGGGGTTATTTGAGATGATCCGACGGCCGTGGTTATAGCGTACGTATTGTACGATTAGACATATTGTACGATAACCGGCCTCTATATATATATATATATATATATGGGTCTTACATAGAGGTTTTTTATTTTCGATTATTGAAGATCACATGTTCAACACAAAGTTGCATCTTCACCTCATAATCCACTGATTATATCAAGTGTAGCGCTTTGACTAAAAAGTGTAAGAAAATATTGTCACGTAGACATTAAAGCTTTAACTAAAACACACATTCACAAGCGTGCCCTGATTTAACTAAAATAAAAAATGTGTGATTGATTGATGTTCATTGCATTACCAAACAACACAAAGTAATGATTCATTGCATTCCAACATGCCAACCAAACAAGACAAGCGTCTGGTAATGATCCATTTCATTCCTTTCTCTATTATATTACCACGTTCATTCCATTTACTCGTCCGCTCTATTACCCCACATCATAATATTAGGCCATCCGTAGTCATAGAGCCCTTTGTGGGGCGTTATGCGACACGTGTTGTGCCACGTCACACAGGGGCTTTATGGGGCGTTATATCACTAGAGTCCGTAGTCATAAAGCCCCTACCCATCAATACCTAATTATTAATTTTCGTTTTTATTAATTAATTATAAAAACACTAACTAATTTTTGATTGGTCCAAAGTTTGAAACCATCCCTCATACCGGCGTTATGCATATCGCGCGGCCCAAAAATTTTTAAACATGCCGCCCCACGTTTTGGTGTTCCCGGCGCTATTCCGGCGCTATGTTCGGGCAAAGCGCCCCACTACGGAAGCACTTAGTGGGGTCCCAATGAGTTTTCCATAACGCGTGTCACACTTCTAAAAGATCGTAAGTTTTCTTATATAGTGTATTTGATAAAAATGTTAAAGATCAAACATAATTAATGTGTATTTCTTATGTTGAAAGAATAGTTTTAAATTTTAGCATATTGTTTAATCAAATTAATTCAAAAGTTTATAACTTTTAGTTTTTTTCCATGTCATTATGGCCTAGTGACATTTTAAGAGTGAGATAAAGCTTAGCAACCATTAGGTTCTGAGTTCGATTCTCACAATGGGGTTTTTTCTATATTTATTGAGTTTCCTCTTGAATTTGTGTGTAGGCATTATCGCCTAGTGGAAAAGGATATGATCGTTGATGACACAATAGTACTCTAGTGGTCCGATAGTTATCCAAATTTACCGCTAAAAAACAACTTTTTAAATTTTTAAACAAGACTGCACATTATTATATTTCTCACCTACTTTCAGTCCACCTTCCTCTCTTCTTACACCAACCACACCAAAAACAGAGCAGACTTCACACCAAAAAGATCAACATTCAAATTCAACCATCCAAACCTTCATATTCAACACCCATTATTCATCACCTTCACCTTCAACCATCACCTTCATCATTCTCCAATCAACCAAAAAATGGACCCAAAACTTCAAGATTCACAAACCCCAGATACAAAACCACAATCAAACCCCCAATTCACATCAATCACACTCTCCCTCCCTAAAATCCCACAAACCCTCAAAATCCCAACTCAAATTGCATCAAGTTTCAATCTGTTCATCTCTAAAACCCCTGTTTCCGTCGGTAAACCGTCACTAAAGCCAACCCTCAAAATCCCAACTCAAATCACATCAAGTTTCAATCTTTCCATCTCCTCAACCCCTGTTTCCGTCACTAAATCGTCACTAAAACCAACCCTCAAAATCCCAACTCAAATTGCATCAATTTCCAATCTTTCCATCTCTTCAACCCCTGTTTCCGTCACTAAATCGTCACTAAAATCAACCCTCTCCGCAAACCCACTTCAAGACCCATTATTTCTAACCCCTCGCCGCCATTCCGACCCCTCAAACGCCGCCGGTCTCCGCCGTGTCTCCGTCGTCTTGTTCCGTACCGATCTCCGTGTTCAAGATAATGAATCTTTAACATTAGCCAATAATGAATCTGTTTCTGTTTTACCTGTTTATTGTTTTGACCCAAATGGGTTTGATAAATTTGATAAATCTTGCAATAAAGTTTCATTCTTGATTGAATCTGTGTCTGATTTGAGGAAAAATCTCCGGGCAAAAGGGTCGGATCTTGTCGTTCGGGTCGGTAAACCCGAGTCGGTTTTAGTCGAATTGGCGAAGAGGGTTGGGGCTGAAGCAGTGTATATGCATAGGGGGGTGGGTAAGGATGAAGTTAGAGGTGAAAAGAAGGTTGAAAGTGGTTTGAAAGATGAAGGGGTGGAGGTTAAGTGGTGTTGGGGGGGTACATTGTATCATGTTGATGATTTGCCATTTGAAGTGGAGAATATGCCAAGTGAGTATGGGGGGTTTAGGGAGAAAGTGAAGGGGGTTAAGGTTAGGAAGAGTGTTGAGTGTGTTGATCAGTTGAAGGGGTTACCTTCTTGTGGGAATGTGGAGGTTGGTGAGATTCCATCTTTGGCTGATTTAGGTCTTCATCCTACTGCTAATATGACTCAGGTATGGATTTCAGATGTTGTGCTAGTTAAGAATTAAGAATAGGGCTGCAAATGAATAAAGTAAATCAAGTTTAAATACAATTCGAGCCGGGGGTCTCACTGGAAGCAGCCTCTCTATTCACACGGGGTAGAGGTAAGGTTGTCTACATCTTACCCTCCTCAGACCCTACCCCCTACCTTTGCTTTGCTATTGGTGGGATTTACTGAGTATGATGATGATGAAATTTAAATATAATATGAGCTCTTAGCATATAACTAGCTGAGTTGACTTTGAATTAACAAAAACTCGAGTAAATTGTGCGAAAAGAAACGGGCTTTATATTTTTTCCAATTTCAGCAACCAACCTTTTTTTACGTGTGAGAACATGTTACCGGAAAACTCATGGCCCCCATTAATACCTTGCATCAACCAACTTTAAATGTATGATATGTCTAGAAACGCGCTCTAAGCATATTACTAGCTAGGTAGTCAAAGTCTTAAGGCGCAAGGTGCTTAAAAAGCGCGCTCCCCAGACAAGCAAGGTGTACGTGTATTCCACGCCATTTTTAGCTGTTTTAGAGGTGTTTTAGGCTGCTTTAGACCGGTTTAGGCTGCTTTAGACCGGTTTAGGCTGTTTTAGACCGGTTTAGGCTGTTTTAGACTAGTTTAGGACCTTTAGGTTGGTTTAGACAGTTTTTTCGCAGCTTTTGGTCTGTTTTTTTCCAGTTTTTTGCGCCTTGCTGTACGCAATGCGGTTTTCTTAGTGTGTTGACTACTTGAACTTGAAATAACTATACTATATCTAACAGTTCTCATGAATGGTTTTTGAGCTAATGTGTTTACGAATCAAGATTGAAGTTTTCTAAGGCCAAACTTGGGCCTAGCTCAAGTGATCAACTTATTTGCAGCCAAAAATCAAGATTATTCCTCTTTTAGGTTTTGAATGGTTGTGTTAGCTTAGTTCATTGTTCTATCATACTTTTGAGGATTCTACCATACTTTTGTAGGTTCGGTTCTTTACAAATAATGACATGCTAACTTGTGTTTGATTCATAATATGTTTTTTAACAGTATAGTAGATTGATAATTCAAAAAATTTAAACAGACAGTCAAACAAAAAAAGTGGTTGGTCTACCCAACTTATGCTAGACATGTTTTGACTCGTTATTCAACCCGGCTGGGTCATCCATTTTTTAAAGATTAATACTTTATTTAGATAGGGAAGAATACATGTCTATTGTGTTCAGAAGTCAGACATTTACATTGGACAATATCATTAATTTTTGTTTAGGTCAAACCTGTTTCTAATGCTCCCCTTTAATCAACTAATTATGTTTTGTCCCCTTCGACTTTTTTAGACCGAAAATTATGGCTCTTAGTTAAGAGTAACATTGACTTTTTTGCGGGTCACAACTCTTAATTACTTTAATAACCACATCCAAACAGGCTCAACACTTTATTTGGACAAGGAACATAATGGATCTTAGTTAACAACGGACCCAAATTTGGTACATGACTACATTCTGATAATATCATTGACTTTTATGCAGGTCAAACCGGCTGTTAATAGGCCCCTTATAGGCGGCGAAACCGAAGCATTAAACAGGCTTAAAAAGTTTGCAGCCGAATGCCAAGCCCATCCTCCAAAAGAAACCGAATATGGAAATAATGATAGCGTTTATGGTGCAAGTTTCTCTTGCAAAATCTCTCCATGGCTTGCATTAGGATGTATCTCTCCTCGCGCAGTGTTTGACGAATTGAAAAAATCCGCTTCTAGGTATGCCCGATTTTTCACTATATATATATATTTTGGGATAATGTATGTTAAGGTCACCCAAGTATTCAACTATTTTTCCTTAAGGTGAATACGTAGGTGACCTTTACATTTGTTATTTTTATTTAACGGGAGTTTTTCCTTTAAATATGTGTTAGTATTAACATAAATACTTTATTCAGAACGATTTCTGCTGGCTCGAATGGAAAAGATGGTGGTGATTTGGGGATGAACTGGTTGATGTATGAGCTCACGTGGAGGGACTTCTTCAGGCAAGTGAATGAATTGATATTGGTTGTGTTGATTATGTGTTATTTAGGTTAGATTCATTCTGTAGTAAAATAATCTGATTATTTTGAATAAAATGATTTAGGAAGTTGAAGTTGTAACATTTGATGTTTCGAACTCACTTTGACAATTTGATTTGGGTCGGGTCGGATCAACCCCTAAAATGCTTTTCATCTCTTTATCTTGTATCTTTTAAATTAATGAATTAATTGTGTATTAACATTAAAAAAAAGAGAGAAAACAGTAAGTTCTAACATTTTAATACACTTAGGATTATTTTCGACTCGTTTTTTTAGCCAAGCTTTTTAGTTTCAACTTTTTCACCCTTTTGAGATCAAATATAAGGCGAAGCGACAAACTTTAAAGTTTCTAGCTTCGTTTTTAAATAAGGACCGGTTTGTTCTAATTTTTGTTTTGCATTTTGTTGTAAATGCAGATTCATCACCTGGAAATACAGTTCGTCGAAACAACATACTAGCACTCCAGTACCTGCTTGAAAGTTTGGGAGTGTCGCCGGTTATTAGTCTTATATTCTTCATTGGGTCATTAATCTCTAAAAACTTTGGGTTCCATTTGATTGAAACAATAAAGAACCACATTTATGTTTTTGCAATCATCAGATAGTTTTTCATACTTATAGTTTGATTTATCAATATTTGATGTATCATATACCGTTAAATAACAGAGTTAATTATGTAAAAGTCGCTTTTTTTGACGTGCTGACTCACATACCTTTCTAATCTTACTTTTAAATCCACACATTTGTCCATCACGAGAATACACAGCATTACATGCATCATGATAAAGAACTGAAGGATATCTTTTCGAACTGACGAAGAAGAACGAGAACAAATTCAATTGAACCAGAAAGATGAGAAGATGATGATAACTAGCTGGTAAAAACAGCTAATAAAATTGAGGAACCAATTCAACTTAACTCAAAACTCGATTGACTTGGAAGTATACACAAGTTTTATACACCGTGTTATTAGTTACCTAAATGGTTCTCATGATTCTAAGTGAGTCGCCTATGGGTATAAGCAATCAGTGGATTATCAACCCATACACTCTTCTTTTTGTGACATTTCAAAAAATTGCACCACATAAGACGAGAAATTTGACATTGCAACAAAACTTAACAGAACTTGGGTTATGTGTAACAGGCTAAAGCGCATAGACGAGAAATTTGACTGCAAAATAATATTAAAGAGTCTGAACAAAAAAAAGTCTTTAAGAATGTTATAAAACAACCACAACCTGCTCTGCTCAGTCTTCCTCTTCACCCTCATTCTCGGCAATGTTGAAGTATCTTAACTCGTAAACGTTGCGCTCTTTGTTGGAAGCGATCACACGAAGCCAATCTCGCACATTGTGCTTCTTCAAGTATTTCTTTGTCAAGTACTTCAGGTACCTGAATAATTGTTAAAAGTATACAGAAAATTATTTACTGCAAATGGTGAAGATAAAATTGCAAACAATTGAAAAGGTTACACACGTAATCTAAAACAGATTCAACTCATTTTTTCCTCTAACTACCGATTAAAACTAAAGGGTTCAACTCATTTTTTCCTTAAAAAAACTCAAATTTTGTATATAAAAAACAAATAACTTTTGGTTCCAAGCCTATAAACTTCGGTTCCGCCCCTGTGGTTAAGCCTACAAGACAGTGCATTCCAACTCAGACCAAAACTAAGAACATAACTGAGCCCAGACAGGAGGAGTGTTTGGTAATTGTGATTGAAATGTAGGGTATAGATCCGGTACAAAATGTAAGGTACCCACCAATGTTTCCGTTTTATTTGACTATGTTTCTGTTTTTTTTTATTTGATAATATTTTATATGTTATTGAATGATTTTGGTACATTGAAGCAGATTTCATGGTACACCATATCGGTTATACATGGTACACCTTACCGGTTCGTACCGAAATGAACCTACCCCCCTTCGTACCGAACACACCCAATCTAGGGAATCACGTACCTGTACCGGACTACCGGAGCGTACCGCGATTTAGGTAACCATGAACTAAACCCTAGATATATTTGAATAGGATTCAACGAGACGGTTTCAACGCCGCTAGAATGAGGTCAATCCTGGGTTTTAAAAAGCGCGCCTGAGGCGCCTTAGGTAACCTGAGGCGCACTTTTTACAAGAGGGAGGGGGTTCAGGCCTGAGGCGCGCGCCTCATGTACATAAGCTGTTTTTAAGCGTCAAACTGTTGTAGAATAGGTTTTTGGGCTTGTACTTATAGGTAAAATCATATATAAACCTTATTTGTAGCTATATTTTGGATACGAAATGCTAAAAACCTAAGAGATATATATAAAAACTATATAATCACTTGTTCTTCGGGTACAAAAACACAAATAATTTTACAACAAACAATTACCTTTTAGAGAAGTTGCTATCAGCAGTAACAGAGATCTTATTCTTCTCACGAGAAATCGTAACAGAATCCCCTAAATTACCAGCTTTACCTCCAACCTTAATCCTCTCCTGAAGAAACTTCTCCAGCGACGCAATCTCCATGATCTTATCCTCCACCGGCTTTCCACAATCGATCACAAACGTCGCCGTTTTCTTCTTCCCGCCCTTTGTTACTGCTCCTCGACTCATCTTCGGTTCTAAATCGTTTGTTCTGTACGAATTGAAACGATAAAATCAACAATTAACGGTTAAATTAGTTGATTAACACGTTTATATGTAAGAAAATGATCAAACACTAAATGCATTTGTAGAAGGTTACCTGTGGATTTGGTTTCGAAAACGGCGAAATGAAATTGGGGAAAATGTGAAAAGTGGTTTTTTTAGGGTTTATGCGTTTTGTGTTGTGTATTGGGCTGGGCCTAAAAGACTATATAGAATTTAGGCAACAAGGCCCACAAATCTGCATTGGTTTACTACGGTAAATTGGCCCGTTTAAATTGAAATGAATTATTACTTTTTCAAATTTGAGTTTTTAAAAAATTGTTTTAATTAGCTTTTGTGGTGGAAAATAGTAAATGACTAAAAAGGATATAATGAGTTTTCGTGTTTAGTAGTTATTTTAAAGAGTGAGGTTAAATTTAAAATTTTTATGTTTAAAAAGTCAAAAATTATTTAAAAAACCAAGTTTTTGTGGCTTTTGAAAAACAACTTTTCACTCCATCTCAAAATGTCAAAATGAAAAGCACTTTTGTGACAAACATTTTTTTAATATATTGACTTTTTGAAAAAATTAATAAGTCAATAAGTCATTTTAAAACTCAATCCCAAACACCCTCTTATTTATCTTCTTCTTGTATGTCAAATTTTATGGTTTTTAGGCTGATAATTTTATTGTGTAAATATCAAATATAAATATATGATATAAAATATCTTTAATATGAGAAGTCAAAGAAGCTTTTTTTTCATCTACTTGTTTTGGTTAAAAATCGGTTTTGTAACCAAATTTTGTTTGTGAGATAGAGTGCTTATGTGTTAACAATAATGTAAACGATTGTGAACTGTGAATAGCAATGAACACCGTGATTTATACGAGGAAAAATGCCTTGATCTTTAGAATATCTCCGGCACAAAAAACCTCGGGTGATGGAAACTACCGATCACCAACTATATTGAACAAACAATGAACAATTCAATACAACTTCGGATGATATTGAGCTTGATACACGTAAATGCTAGTGTGTGTGTTTGAGAGCAGTTTGAATGTTGCGAGAGTGTGCGAGAGTGGTGTGTTCTATCTAAATGAGCTCAATATCCCCTTAATATAATTAGAAAACTCTAGCTAACTAACTATACAAAAAGGTGCAAGCCTCCCATGATCGTCCATAACGGCTACTCTCTATCATGCACGTGCTTTATTTGAAGCATATTCACAGAGATTCCAACATAGACTAAGTCCACGTCGCCCATTATCTGCGTATAA